>OZ014519.1:162117922-162717922 GCA_963966055.1 Lathyrus aphaca
ATTCAAACATTATCGTGACGAAATCAGAATGGCGAATGAAGATGCATTCAGATGGATAAACCAGATTCCTTTAGATAAGTGGACCAGGGCCTACGACAAAGGACAACGCTGGGGTCATATGACAACAAACCTCGTTGAATCCATGAACTCTGTTTTCAAAGGAATCCGCAACCTACCGATAACCGCTTTGGTGAGGTCAACCTACTTTAGGCTCGGAGCACTTTTTGACACCAGGCGTTCAAAGTGGAGTTCAATCCTACAGTCTGGTCAAGTGTTCAGCGATAGTTCTATGACATTCGTCAAAGACGAAGCATCCAAGTCTAACACACATGTGGTCACCGTCTTTAACCGCATTAAGGGACATTTCAATGTTGATGAGATCATGGATCACAACGAAGGGAGACCGAGGGGATCCTATCGGGTGGAACTTGATAACAATTGGTGCGACTGTGGTAAATTTCAAGCCTTCCGCATGCCTTGCTCCCATGTCATAGCAGCATGTTCGAAGGTTCGGCTGGACCCTTCAGGCTTACTATCCCATGTTTACCAAGTGCACAACCTTTGCAACGTCTACAACAAAAGCTTTCCGGTTGTTGCAAATGAGGACTACTGGCCCTCCTACAACGGGGAAATAGTCTGGCACAACGAGAACATGAGAAGAAAGAAAAAAGGCCGTCCTAACAGCACGCGTATTCGCACCGAAATGGATACGGCGAACAAGATGGTGAGACTGTGTAGTTCATGTCGTCAGCCCGGGCACAATCGAAAAAAATGTCCCAACGTTGGACCAAGCTCAACATCGTAAATGAATTCATTGTAACCGTATTTATTTTATATGGAAGCCTGGTTCGTTTAATTCATATAAGTAACATCATACAACCACAAGGAAATACATGATTCAGGAAATGACCGTACATAAATAAAACGGAAAAATACATAAATAAATCCACAACCACAAACACGAACATACATAAATAAAACCAGGAAATACATGATTCAGTAAATGACCATACATAAATAGAACAACTGCAAGATTCATCAGATCTAGCCTATCAGAACCATCAGGACAACTTCACCTCCACCTAGCATCATCGACAAAACACCTGCATCATTGACAATTTTTCTCCATTTCGTCACACCAAACTCCACAACCCTCTTCTCAATTTTAATTATCTTTTCTTTGTGGCCGATCTCTCCTTCTAACCAGCGGGTTAATTCTCTGTGCAAGTGTTCCAAAGTTTGGGGGTTCCATAACAGCATCTTCAGAGGAGGCTTTGTTGCCGAGAAAAACACTAAAGCATTTTTCTTCAAGATATCAAATTTTGGAAGCGGTTCTTCTGCTGATGAGGAAGACGGTGCCGATGCATAGTTGGATGGACGGGGAGAAGCCATATTGTGAGAGAGGGAGACTGAAAGGACTGACTGAGAGAGGGAGAATGAAAGGACTGAATGAGAGAGGGTTTGTAAGGATGGAGTGAGATGAATCTTATGTTTATGAGTGAGGCATATATATAGTAAAAAAATTTGCAAACCCTAGGTATATATACATGTATAAGTATATATATAAATATATATATATATATATATATGTATACGTGTATATATATATATATATATATATATATATATATATATATATATATATATATATATATATATATATATATATATATATATATATATATATATATATATATATATATTTATATATATATATATATATATATATATATATATATATATATATATATATATATATATATATATATATATATATATATATATATATATAGACTTATATATATATATATATATATATATATATATATATATATAAATATATATATATATATATATATAAATATATATATATATATATATATATATATATATATATATATATATATATATATATATATATATATATATATATATATATATATATATATATATATATATATATATATATATATATATATATATATATATATATATATATATATATATATATATATATATATATATATATATATATATATATATATATATATATAAGTCTATATATATATATATATATATATATATATATATATAAGTCTATATATATATATATATATATATATATATATATATATATATATATATATATATATATATATATATAAGTATATATATATATATATATATATATATATATATATAAGTATATATATATATATATATATATATATATATATATATATATATATATATATATATATATATATATATATATATATATATATATAAATAAGTGATGAAAAAGATTAATATTTGAGATAAATAATGAATTAACAAGGTGCACCAATCCATTTGGCGAAACCATGCATGCATACAACACATTCGCCAAATGGAATGGCGAATGCATGCATTCTTAGCCAAACCATTTGGCGAATCACACTAACATTACACATTTTCATCATATGAAGTGGCGAATGTGTGTGGAAAGTATGTTATTTTGGTATTTTTTTTGAAAACTCTGTTATTTTGGAAATTAAAATAACAAAGTCTGTTATTTTAAAAAAAAATTCCCAAAATGACAAAATAAAAATAAAAATTAAGAGACCAAAGTGAACCAGAAGATATATTCAGGACTAAGAACTAAAATATGTATTTTGTCTTAAGAATACCTCACACACGCGTATGCGCACTTGTTTTATTTTTAAAGTAAATGTTTTATTAAATTTAAAAAGAAAAATATTTTTAGAGAATTCAAAATATAAAATTTATTTATAATTATAAACTACTCCCTTTGTATTTTTATTATAAATCATTTTAGAAAAAAATACTATAATAATATAAGTCACTTTATATTATCAATTAATAATAAATATTATTTTCTCGTATTATACTCTTAAAAGTTTATTATTATTCTCTTATTTCAATTTTGTAAATTTATCTTCTCCATGTCATTAATAAAAGACAATTTTATAAAAACATTTATAATTTCTCATTTTCATACAACAATCATTATTTTTTTAATATATGTGAAAAATCAAAATCTCCTTATAATAAAAAACCGAGATAGTAGTTTATAAATACAAACGAGTATGATGCACGGGTACCCGTTGGTGACGTGTATTTGTCGTAAAAATGAATTTTTATAAAAATAAAAAATATCTAATAAAATCAATATATTTGATAAGTTTAAATATTTATAAATCAATTAAAGAAAAAATGTTTGTGTAATAGTGGAATATCCATGCATTTGCATAGTACTGGTATGTTACACGCTAAAAATGTAATAAAAAATAAAAAGATAAAATTATTTAACCAAGTTTATTATTTTTAAAATAATTTTTTTTAATTTATATATTTAGCATAAATATAATTATTCCATATATACAAATATTTGGATAAACCGTATATTTTTACGTAAATATTAATTTTGTTCTCATTATTTATAAAAATATATATATATATATATATATTTTTTTGGAACAAGCAAAAATTTTATTACTCAACCAAAAACAATACAAGCAAAGGCGATCAAAGGATCTAGCCCACAACCACTAAAACAACTACAAACCAACACTTAAGGTAACATTAAATTACTAGCATACTGTCGAAGCTTCGGTATACCCCATAATCTTTGAAGCACATAGTTGATGGTAGTAGGAATCACCTTGTTCCTATCAGAAACATGACCAAAGCATATGTCATTTCTATGATTCCAAATGTTGTAGCAGGTTTCAGCCACCACACACTTTAACACTTTGACTCTCCAACCTTTCCCATTACATTTCTTAATGAGCCACTCCAATTCCATGTCCCATTCTTGCGGGTTGTGAGTAACGCCCAACCAATCCAACATATTTTGCCATATTTGCTTTGTTACCACACAACCAAAGAATAAGTGTTGTATTGATTCTTTTTCTCCACAGAAACAGCAAGAGTCCTCCTATAAGAATTGCATTTTACAAAGTCTATCTTTCGTGGCGATACGCTTATGGAAAGCAAGTCAAAGCAAATGAACCGCCTGGGACCTAGCACAGTTGCTAGTAATAAGATTCCTCCAGTTGACCCAGCTTGAATCTTCTATGAGGGCCAGGTAGATCGCTTTTGTTCTGAACTTACCATTTTGGATCATGCTATTCCACTCTCTCAATTGCATAACAGTTGCTCGCATATTCAGAATTCCCTTGTAAATCCAGGAGCTGCCAGATTTTATAGTGACTGCCATGATATCTTGAGTTTTTATATAGTAGCTATGTATCCATTTGATCCAAAGACTATCCTCTTTTGTACTTAACTTCCATAAAAGCTTAGACATACAAGCATTATTCCAAGCCTGAAGATCAATAACATTCAGCCCTCCTTTTTCCTTGGGTTGACAAACTTTCTTCCACGCAATGGGAGCCTTCCTTGTGATTATGTCACTATTTGACCACAAAAAGGACCTACAAATGCCATTAATCCTGGATATCACAGCTTTCGGAAGAGGGATGCACTGAATCCAATAGTTAGTTGTGGCAAACAACATACTATTGATTAGCTGCAATCTGCCTGCAAAGCTCAGCAGCTTGGAGCTCCAATGCCTAATCCTGCAAGTTAATTTATCAGTTAAAACTAGACAGTGCCCAACAGATAATCTTTTACTAGATAAAGGGATTCCCAAGTATCTAAAAGGCAAGGATCCTTCATTAAATCTTGTTGTTTCCTGAATCTGCTTCTTCACATGATCCTCCACATTCCCATAGTAAACATGGCATTTGTCAGGATTCACGACTAAACCAGTTGCAGCAGAAAAATCATGGAAAGCCTCCATTAGAAGCTCAACTGACTTGATATCTCCTCTCACAAACAGCAGCAGGTCATCCTCAAAACTGACATTTATTATGCTCAACTTCTCACACCTAGAATGGAAGTTGAAATTGTGGTTAAGTTTCAATTGTTGTAATCTTCTTCTTAAATACTCCATCACTACCACAAAAAGCAAGGGGAGAGAGGATCCCCTTGCCTTAGGCCACGCTTTGCCTGCAACAGATTTGACAGCTCGCCATTCACATTATACTTATAAGACACAGACTTGATGGTTTCCATAATCCAGCTTATGAATCTGTTAGGGAAACTCAGCTCTTGCAAAATAGTTTCGACAACACACCATTCAACTGAATCATAAGCTTTTTGGAGATCCATTTGGATCATAACCTTAGGAGCACCATATTTATCATTGTAACCCTTGATAAGTTCAGTGGCCAGAAGAATGTGATCCTGGATGTGTCTACCTGCCACAAAAGCAGCTTGACTATCATCAACTACACTTCCTAACACCTTACTCATTCTATTGGTGAGGACCTTAGAGATTATTTTGTACAAAGTGGTACAGCAGGAGATATGCATGTATTCTTTTACCTTGGTAGCATTAGCACACTTTGGGATGAGAGTCACAAGGGTACAGTTTACAGCTTTTAACAGTCTGCTGGTTGCAAAGAATTCCCTCACAGCTCTCACTAGATCCTCTTTAATAATCTCCCAAGAAGCTTTGAAAAAATTAGCCCCATAGCCATCTATTCCAGGAGCAGTGTTGTCATTTATACCATTTAGAGCATTCTTAATCTCTTGTTCAGACACTGATTGCTCCAACCAAACTCTTTGCTCCCTGCTGAGTTGAGGCCCTTTCCTCATGACAGCAATGTTCACAGCTTTCATATGCCTATTTGACTTGCCCACCAATCCAGCATAAAATTTTTTGATTTCCTCTTCTAAATCTTTATGCACAGTGAGGACATTCCCCTGTTGGTCAGTCAGGCTTTTTATGCAGGTATTACTATTTTTCTGGTTGATAGTAGCATGGAAGAACTTGTTGTTGCCATCCCCCAGCTTGATCCAGTTGACTTTAGCTCTTTGTTGCAGCAATTTCTCTTCAAGAGTATTCAGTCTAAGCACTTCGTTTGTCTTGTCCTTGGTTAGCTCTATGAGATCACTATTCATGAGGCCTGCTCTCAGCATTTCTTGAGCTTGCTTTAGCTCCAGTCTGGCCTTAGTTAGCTGATCCTTTATGCCACTGAAGGGTTTACTCAGCAGTCTTATGGTACCCTTTGCATTCTTCAACTTCTGCCACATAGTAAACATAGCATTTCCTCTAACAGGTATCTCCTATTGATTCTTGATTGCTGTCTGGTATCCCTCCCTGTTAACCACTGCATTTTGAAATTTAAACCTGCTCTTTCTGACTTGGACCAGCTGCATCTTCAAGGCTAGTAAAGCATGATCAGACACCCCTGCATCCAAGATTTTCAAGTTAATCCCCATGTTAGAGTTCATCCATTCCATGTTCCCTAACACTCTGTCAATCCTAGAGTAGATATCTCCTCTCTCATGCTTGTTAAACCAAGTGTAATAATCACCAATGTTGTCTTTTTCATGTAAGCCTTTATTGTTCATCATGTTTATGAGGTCAATGTATTCAGCTTCCACAACCTCTCTCCCCCTAATTCTATCCAAAGCCCTGCAAACATTGTTGAAATCACCCAGCACACACCATTCCCCATTCACTTCTATGTCATCAATATCCTTCCACAGTCTTTTCCTTTGCTCTAGAAGGTTGGATCCATACAATGCAGTATACCAACACAGTTTACCATCAGAATAAGATTTCACCACCATATGGATCATTTGATCAGTGTAATTTAGTTTTGTAACCTGCACTTTGGAAGCATCCCATAACACCCAAATCCTACCATTATTATGCTTCTCATAATTGTCCATGTAACTCCACTTGGTACCAAATTTATTCCTAATACTAATAGTTTTCTCTTTTTTCACTCTTGTTTCAATCAAAACAGCCATTGTAGGGTTGAGGTTGTTTATTCTAGTAGCTACCTCACGATTTTTACCTACATGGTTTATTCCTCTCACATTCCAGGACATGATCATGTCACCTCTTCTAAAACACTAGGGTCATTCAAAACTCCTAGGGTTACAAACTCATTATGACACTTGATTCTCTCATTGCTACCAGGCAAAGTGTTCCTACCTTTACTTCTCATGGTGGAAGGCACAGGTATCCAAGAGCAGCTAGCCTCCCCCATTGTCTCTTCAGGGGATAGAACAGTCTCATTCGTGTCTTGGACCTTGCTAACAACATTCTTAGTGGTTTCATTCTTCTCCTTCTCCTTTACATTTATATTCCCCGCTTTAGGTATCCATTGTTTAGCTGGAAGTTGAATCTGAGGACAAGAGTGGCCCAGTTTTTGACATTTAGCACAAAACTTCAGTTTCCATTCGTACTCCACCGGTTGAGGAATCTTATTCCCTTCACAGTCCTGGATGAGGATCACTTCCTTCAGCTTCTGAGTGATATCCACCTCCACAAGTATCCTTGCATATGACACACGCAATTTACTCGCCGTACATTCATCCGAAAACAAGGGATTTACAATAGCACTTCCAATTTTCCCTAAGATGCTTGGCCCCCAGAGATGAAGTGGAAGTTGAGGGAGTTTCACCCATAATGGAACCATGCGAAGCATATCTCTGTTAAAATTGAATTTGGGACTCCATTCCTTCAAGATCATGGGAGCATTTTGGATAGTGAAGGGACCTCTCATAATCACCATGTCTCTCTCTTTAATGGATTGGAACTTTAGCATAAAGTACCCTTCTTCATGGTAAAACATCTCAGGCAGAGTTACGAAGTTCCAATACTTTGTCATGTACTGTTTCACAGCATTCATGCTCAAGTCTCGACCTATTGCATACATAATCAAGGAAGATTCCCAGAATTTCACTTCTGACACCACATTTTCACGTTCTATGATCACTTCTATTTCCCCATCCACTAGTTGTGGTGCTGAGTATTCTATAGTCATCCCATTAGTAGCCATTCTGTTACCACTAATAACATCCACCCATAGCTTTTTGGGGGGATCCTCTTGTCCTTCCTCTACTAACCCTTCACCATTCTTTTCACTATGAGTTTCCAGGTCATCTTTGATTTCCACCTCATGTATGCTGCTCTGCACACTCCTGGATGTACTACTACTTTCCGTTCCTCTACCCAATTCCAGAGTACGAACGAGGGGGGATAGCACCTTCTTCTTCCGAGGTCGCCCTCTTCCCCTCCCCATACCCAATTTACACAGAAGCAGCTTCCAAACCTAGATGAAAGTCCCTATTCCTAAGAATAGTAGTTTAAACTAAACATCCAGAATTGACGCTCACTTTTGCCTAAGTTGAATTGGATGATGAGCCACTAACCACTAAATCGCCGCTACACTGCCGTGAAAGACTGCCGGAATCCGCAACCCTAGCAGAGCTCAATTTCTACTTATTATTATTGTCTACTAACCCTAAATTGGGTTATAGATCCCACAAGGGGAAAGCCTTAACCGGATGTGTGTAACAGGAAAGCCTGAAAGCTGTCACATGTAAAATATTTATACAATCATTTAGTTTTATAAAAATCAACTAATAACATAAAATTTATAAATATTGTTTTAATTATAAAAATAAATATTAGTAACATAAATAAATATATTTTACATGTGTTTGGATTCAGATATAATTTTAAATATATTTACTTTTATTTTATTTTATTCTACATAAAATATAAAAATCCGTGTATTCGCACAAATTTTAGTGGAGATATATACGCATGTGCACGAATTATGGTCTGAATACCCTTGTGTTTGCATGAATAATTAAAAAAGTTAGTAACATAAATAATTAAAAAATAATATCTTTTTCCGTGTTTGAATTCATCCATTATTTTAAATATATAATTACTTTTATGTTTTTAATTATAAAAAATAAATATAATAACTTGTAAGTTAGAACGAATTCATGTCTAGATACCCGTGTGTTCATTCGTATACTCGTGTGTTACGCACATTTTTATCTAAAATGTAATAAAATTTATTTTAAAAAAAAGTGAAAGACAAAATTATTTAACCAAAAAAGTTTATTATCTTTTGAACATAAGAGGGGTTTGTAACAAAACAATATCCTTATCCTACATTTGGAATATATATATATATATATATATATATATATATATATATATATATATATATATATATATATATATATATATATATATATATATATATATATATATATATATATATATATATATATATATATTAAATTTATATTTTCTTAAATAATAAATTTGTTTTGATATTATTTATAAAAATATTTATAGAATCATTTAGTTTTATAAATATTAACTAATAACATAATTTTTAAAATATTATTTTAATTCTCTAAATAAATATTAGTAAAAAAATAAATACATTTTACTCGTGTTTGGATTTATAAATTATTTAAAATTTATTTATTTATATTTAACTATTTTATTTTATTATATTTGTTTTGGTGATTATAAAATAATTATGAATTTCTTAAATTAACAGATAATTTTAATGTCATTTAATTCATATGTTACTGATATTTTTTTGTCTAGTATCTATTTACTTATAAATATTTGTCTCATTTATTTTTTATTAATAACGTATTTAATTATAAATAAAATTTGATTAATTATAGATAAATTTTTGTCAAGAAAATATTCTTTCTATTTTTCATTATAAATAAAATTTATCTTTATAAATTTATATTTTTTGGATATCTCCACACTTTGAAAATCTAATGTTTTTATAAAAAAACGTATTTAATTATTATATTTAAAAGGATGAAAAACAAAATTATTATGTTTAAAATAATAAAGATGTATTTAATTCTATAATTAAATGTTATTAAATCGTAAATTTAATTGAAAAATAAGTATTAAATATAATTGATCAAATTAGTTGAAATAGTTTTAAAAAAAATAGTAGAGTGATATATATGATTTTATGACTCTCTAAATAATCTTTTATAAAGATTGCAAGTAATATCATGATTATAAAATAATAATTATTATTATTTTTTAATTTCATATATAAATGATGTAATTGATACTAATGATGAAAGATTCATTTATTAATTATTTTGGGAATGAAAAATTTCAATTAACTTTTACAAATACACGTTAACTAACTTTTTGATAAATTTTAAAATTATTTATTTGATTCAAAAATTATAGTTTTAACTAACATTTTTTAAAAATTCAATATAACTTTTTTTTTAATATTTATGGTTTTATACCAATTATTTTAAAATCCGATATAAAATTTTGACTTTAAAAAATTTAAATTAAAAAATCCAAATTTTGATTTGTTGAAAGGTAATTTTAACATTTTATTTGAGAGGGTTATTTTTAATTTTTTTTTCAATGTCTGATATTTACCATATTCAAGTTTTGATATTTACGAAAATCTCTTGTCCATTCAATATATTTTCCAATGAATGATTATTGAATATCTTGTCTAATGATGTTGTTAGTACTCCGTCTCACAATAGGTGTCCTCTTTGAAATTTTCACACTTTTTTAGATAATGATTAATTGTGTTGATTTCAATAATAAAATGAGTATCATTTACTAAAATAGCTTTATTAATAATAGATAGCGGATTAGTTATATGAATTAAAATACAATAAATAAGTGTAAGTTAGTGGGAAAAATAATAAATATCACATTGATAATCTAAATGGACAAATAATTTGAGACAAATAAAAATAGAAAAAAAAGACGCCTATTGTGAGATGGAGGGAGTATTTAATGTATTTATCTCCTCTTATTATTAATCATTTATATCATTTTCTCTAAATAATAGAATAATTATAATAATGATGATAAAAAACATTAAATTAAAATAAATAATAGAATATTTTTCTAAAATAAACATAACCACTATATATTTACTTATAAATATTTGTCTCGTTTATTTTTTTTATGGATAATTATACAAAGCCCTGCCATTAAGGCGTGATTTGATATTCCCTGAAGTTTTTTTTAATAGAGACCCCTTTAAAATCAGATTTTACCACCCATTTACCATCTATGCTGAATGTGTATCTGTTGGCATGTTGACTGAACATCATCACCCCTTATTTCATCAACCTTTCCGTAAGAACTCATGGTATTTGCTTCCTGACTTTGGTCCTCTTTGAATTGAAGTCAAGATTTCTTACATTATATACTAAAACTTTAACCACTTCAACCTCTCACTACAACTTTTTTCTGCAACTTCAATCTCTCCTGGAAGCTCTCTAATCACTAAGACTACTTTCATCTTTCAACATTCATCAATCAAAAAAGGAAAAAATTACAACAATCCAAAACTAAAATCTTTGGAATGTTAAAACATTTTTCACAATAATTGTTTAAACATAATTTAAAAAATTGAAATCATATCAAAGTTATCTTACCCAAAAGAGATTAAAAACCACAAAAAAGAATGTCACAATTGAAACGGTTGTCGATGATGACATGCTTCAATAAATCCAAATTAAAAATCTCAAGAAACCATAGAACAATAATTTTGAAAAGAATCTAAAAGGGTTTGTTTTCAAGATCTGTGTGTTGAAGATGAAGATCTGTGTTCTTGAAGCTTCATTGGAAAACTCATAGAACTACAGGTTTCTGGAAATTTGCAGTGCTCTGATCGGTACTTTTTCATGTTGTTTTTATATTTTCTTGCTTGAACCTTGTTTCTGAACCTAATTTGAACATAAACCCTAAAACAATTTCATAAAATTGTGGTCAATTGATAGAACTTGAAGAATTAGGGTTATATGTTCATGAACATGGATTCCAGATTTCTTGTTTTGGACCTTGAATACTTTAGGATTACAATCAATTCTTCTGTTGAGTGGGAACTCGTTAGATATTCCTCATAGAAATGTTACTCAGGATTGGATTTTGTGGGATGTTGATGTTGTTGAGATTAATGTTAGTAAACACAGTTCGGATCTAGCTTTCAAAACCAACAAAACACCTGCACATGTTGTGGTTGTGCCTACCATTTCTACAAACTTTTCTAGGCAACAGGTATGCACAGTCAGCATCCAATCACCAGTCACCCAACACCCAGTCAACATTGAAGTAATAGAGGGTGATAATTTCTGGTTTTGTGTTTTATAAGGGGTCTCGATTAAAAAAAACTTAATGGGGGAAAACCAAATCACACCCTAATGGCAGGGGGTTTGTATATTTATCTTTTTTTATTAGTAACATATTTAATTATAAATAAAATTTGATTAATTATAGATAAATTTGTGTCGAGAAAATATTCTTTCAATTTTTTATCATAAATAAAATTTATCTTTTTAATTTTATATATATATATATATATATATATATATATATATATATATATATATATATATATATATATATTATAAATAAAAATTAATAAAAATTATTTCTCTTCACATATTCTTACGGTAATATATAACAATAACATTTAATAATAATAATAATAGTAATAGGATAATAATAATATAATAATAATAATAATAATAATAATAATAATAATAATAATAATAATAATAATAATAATATATAACGAGAATAGTTTCATAAAAATATTTATGGAACATGTAACCACAACAAGACCAAATATAAGAGATTAAAAAAAATACATACTAATATCTGGAAAAAAAAATATGAATCGGTAATATAGTTTAGATTTACAAAATATTTGAAAAATAAATACTAACTTATATGAGTATTCAGATCTTGATTAACCTAAAAAAAATCATTAAAGTGAATGGAAAGAAGAAAAAAACAAAGAGAATGAAAAAGAGAGAGAAAAAAAGAAAGAAAAACACGTTATCCTCATTTCCTTTTTCTTACCTCCTGGTTTATCTACAAAATGAAAAGAAAAAGCGTGAGAAAAAGAGAGAATGATAAGAGGACTGGAAGTAGAATGAAAAAGAGTTTTTTCAATGAAAATATTTGAAAAATATATAATAACCCATATGATATTCAGATCTTGAGGTTCTTGTTCCATCTTATTATAGGTCATATCTACAAAATTAGCACACAAAAAATTACAAATAATATGACTGAGAAATAGAACGAAAATGATTTTTCAATGAGGTTATATGGAAGAAGATGAATGAGGAAGGAAGGGTAATATGGAGATTGAATCGTTACTCAAACCATTACTTTAATACCATAAATATGGGGAAGATGAAAGAGTTTGGAAAACATTTGAAAATTGGGAAAGGCCGGATTTTTCAATGAGGTTATATGGAAGAAGAAGAATGAGGAATGAAAAACATTTGGGATTTGGAAAAAGTCATCCACGTGTCTTATTGTTAATAGATAGGAGTGAGTTTTCTTATATTATAGAGTAGTTTAAAATTACTTTTAAATTAAAGTGAAACCACTTTAACAATTAATTGTATTTTTATGGAAGTTGTTATTGTAAATTGAACTTAACCATAAATGTAATTTGATTTAATGTAGTTCATGAACCATAAACATCAATCGATAAAATTCTACGTATAAGCCGAAAGAAGCATGAAAGACAAATCAAATAGTCAATCATTACTTTCTTTTACCATGATTGATATCCCATTAATACTCCCTCAATTCCTTTTTAAGTGTCACTTTTTTATTTTTTACACATACCAAGAAAGGTAATCAATATTGTTATTTTTCATACAATAATTCTCATTTTACCTATATTATCCCTAATTATTTATTACATTCATTTTACCTGTTCTCTCTCTATAATAATTACTTAGGAGTAATTTTGACAAAAGTACATTTAATACTACCTTGAAATTTACACGTGACAATTAAAAAAGAACACAAAATTATACAAAAAGTGACACTTATAAAGGAATGGATGGAGTATGTGGAATATTGGAACAAACCCCAATACGAATAGCATGTCGTCGAAGTCTAATCACATGTTATTGTTTAATTGGGCCTTGTGTTATGAATGCAATTGTTTAAGTTAGCTTGTAATTGGTAATTGTTAAAAAGCTCATTAGGTTAGTATGTTAGTTTTATTATAAATAGAATACTAGTCTCTCATATTTTATATAAGGGAAAATAGGAAGATAAAACCCTAATTCAAAAGTGAGAGAGGTTATTTGTTATTTTTGTATACTTGTAATCTTGTTTAAAGAGAAAGGAAATAATAGCAGTTTATAACCAATCCTTGTTGTTTTCTTTGGTAACCCTAAACCCTAACCCTTGTGGGTTTCTTGAGAAACCTATTATACTTTGTTTCTAAGGTATCTAATTCACAACAAATTGGTGCGGTGAGCGTGGAGAAGATGCCTTTAACAAAGTATGAGATTGAAAAGTTCACTGGAGTGAACGATTTCGGTCTGTGGCGCTTGAAGATGAAAGCCCTACTTGTTCAGCAGGGTTGTTTGGAAGTGCTGAAGGGAGAGACGGCCATGAATGTTGCGTTGACGACAGCTGAAAAGACGACCATGATTGAGAAAGCACACAACACAATATTGTTGAGCCTTGGTGATAAGGTTCTTCGACAGGTATCAAAGGAGACGATGACGTCAGGATTATGGTTGAAACTTGAAGGTTTGTACATGACCAAATCGTTGATGAACCGACTCTACTTGAAGCAAGCCTTGTATTCATTCAAGATGAGTGAAAATAAAGTGTTGGTTGAGTAGTTGGATATGTTCAACAAGCTGATTTTTTATCTTAAAAATATTTATGTGAAGATCGATGATGAAGATCAAGCGTTGTTGTTGTTATGCGTTTTTCCTAGAACACATGCTCACTTCAAAGAAACCCTCTTGTATGGAAGAGAGTCCCTGAACTTTGAATATGTTCAATCTTCCTTGTACTATAAGGACTTGAACAAACGAAAAGAGCATAAACCTTCGACGGTTGGTGAAGGTTTGGACGTTAAGGCAAAATTCTTGCGAAAGGATGGTAAGTTCGACAAGAAGAAGGGAAAAAGTCAGCAGAAGTCTTATAGTGGTGAAGCATCTGGTGTTCGATGCTATCATTGTAAGAAGGAGGGTCACATTCGAAAGATGTGTCCCGAATGCCTAAAAGATCATGGAGGTAATGATAATAGCAATGCTGCCATTGTTCAAGATGATTTCGACTCATCTGATGTACTTGTGGTTTCGGGCGGTGACTCAAGAAAAAAATGGATTATGGATTCAGGTTGCACTTGGCACATGACTTCAAATAAAGACTTGTTCGAGGAATTATGTGATCAAGATGGTGGATCTGTGCTGCTGAGAAACAACAAAGCTTGCAAAATTGCAGGTATTGGATCTGTGAGATTCAAGCTCCATGATGAGTCAATAAGACTATTGACTGAAGTTAGGTATGTACCTGACTTGAAGAGAAATTTGATTTCTCTTGGTGAATTCGACAATAAGGGATATGTCTTTAAAGGAGAGAAAAGTATCCTAAGAGTCATGAATGGGTCGATGGAAGTCTTGAGAGGCGTGAAGAAACACGACTTATACACCCTTGAGGCTGAAGTTGTAAGTGGTTCGACAAATGTTGCATCCATGAAACTGTTGTCGAAGACAAAATTATGGCACATGAGATTGGGCCATGTCAGCGAGAGAGGTCTGGTCGAACTGGGGAAACAGAACCTGCTAGGTGGTGAAAAAGTCGAGAAGTTAGAGTTTTGTGAACCTTTGTATTTGGTAAATCATGTAGGGTGGAGTTTAACAAAGGTAAACAAAGAACACATGGATCCGTTGATTACATCCATGCTGATCTTTGGGGGACTGCAAGGAATCCTTCACATTCAGGTGCAAGATATTTTCTATCCATAGTTGATGACTATTCCAGAAAGTTATGGGTATTCATTCAGAAGACGAAGGATGAAAATTTTGAGAATTTCAAGAGTTGGAAGGTTCTAGTCGAAACTCAAACTGGAAGAAAGGTCAAGAGGTTGAGAACTGATAATGGCCTTGAATTATGGAATGAAGCTTTCGACAGTTACTGTGTCGAGTATGGGATTGCAAGGCATAAGACTGTAGTAGGTACTCCTCAGAAAAATGGTCTAGCTGAGAGATTCAATCGAACAATCCTCGAAAGGGTTAGATGCATGTTGGTTAGTGCTGGATTGAAGAAGGTGTTTTGGGTTGAGGTTGTTTCGATAACAACATATCTGATAAACAGATGTCCTTCGACCGTGTTAGATATAAAGACACATGAAAGAGTTTGGTTGGGACATCCACCAGATCTCGACAAACTGAGAGTATTTGGCTGTGTAGCCTATGCTCACATTAGGCAAGACAAGGCCGAACCTAGAGCTCTGAAATGCATGTTCATGGGATATTCTGAAGGAGTCAAAGCTTATAGGCTATGGTGCCTAGAGCCAGGTCACATGAGGTGTATCACCAGTCGAGATGTAGTTTTCAATAAAGCTGTGATAGCATTCAAGAAAACCGACGATGTTGTCGAAGAGCTGGAACATGGAGAAATTCCTGTTGAGGTGGAGCATAGTGATGCTGAATTGCATGACTCAGATGAAGTCTAAGAAGCAGAAACTACTATCGAAGATGAGGAGACTGATAATGACTACCTGCTGGCAAGAGACAGGTCGAGAACAGTCATCAAACCACCTAACATAGTTGTGTATGCAGATCTTATAGCTTATGCCTTAATCTCTGCAAGTGAGGTTTTAGACGAAGAACCTAGAGACTATAAGGAAGTTATGAGGAGTCAAAATAAGACTGAATGGCTGAAGGCCATGGATGATGAGATGAAATATCTTCATGATAACAATACTTAGGAACTGATCAAGAAACTTGTTGGAGCCAGGTTAGTCAGTTGTAAATGGATTTTAAAAGTTAAGGAAGGAATCAAAGGAGTGACGTCGAAGAGATACAAAGCAAAGTTGGTTTTAAGGGGGTTCACTTAGAAAGAAGGTGTCGACTTTAATGATGTGTTCTCTCCTGTTGTGAAGCACAAGTCCATTCGAATGTTGCTTGCCATGGTGGCACAGTTCGACCTTGAACTGGAATAGATGGATATGAATATTGCGTTCTTATATGGTGATCTTGATGAAACAATCCTGATGAGGTAACCTGAAGGGTATGTCGAAGAGGGGAAAGAAGAGTATATGTGCAAACTAAAGAGATCTGTATATGGTCTGAAATAATCTCCTCGACAGTGGAATAGGAGATTCGACAAGTTCATGGCATGGATAAGTTTCATCAGAAGTCAGTTCGACCATTGTGTTTACTTCAGATTTTGACCTGGTAATTCATTTGTTATTTTGTTTCTTTATGTGGATGATATTCTAATAGCAAGCAACAATGTCGAAGATGTAACGAGGGTGAAGGCTGAACTCAGTAAGGAGTTCGATATGAAGGATCTGGGAGCTGCATCCAAGATTCTTGGGATTGACATTCTGTATGCATGTATTTTCGACACCATGGTTTTTGTAGATCATTTCACATTCTTGAATGTATACCATGCCTACAAGCAAAACAATGAGAATGCATTTTAGTGCTACAACAAACTTTATCAATAACAAAGCACCAAAATCAGTTGATAATGTTCGACAGCAGCTAGTGCGTATCATGGCTTGGTTTAACCTGAAGTTATATAGCACTGACTTCGACAGTTGTAACTATCACGTCAACATTAGAAAGGCAATGCTAGCAGGATATTTCAGGCAGGTGGCTCATCTTGAAAGGACATGAAACTATTTAACCGTGAAAGACAATCAGGTTGTATACTTGCATCCATCAAATTGCCTGGATTACAAGCCAGAATGGGTTATCTATAATGAATATGTTCTTACTAGTTGGAATTTTATACGCACTATGGCGAAGGGTTAGTAGTGAAATGATGTTTTCGACGAGATTTGCAAAAGAAGGAAAAGAAGTCATGGTGTTTCGACAATTCGACAAGTAATATTGGAATATTCAACAGTTCGACAAAGGAGGTGATATCTTGTTGTTTCGACAATTTCATGGATATGTACGATGTCAGATGAATTCGACATGGTGAAGGGGGGTGTTGTTTCAGCCTTAAGGAGAGGTTCAAATTTGAACCTTGGTTTTGTTTGGCAAAGGAATACGTGGAGGTTTTAGGAACATGCAGAAAGCCAAGTGTCAAGTTCTTAGAATTTTTCCGTTAGTTAGCCGTTATTCTATTTTTGTATAAATAGGGTAGCATTTGTTAAGTTTTAATTGTGTGAAAAACTTGTACATAAAATTCCAGTGAAAATACTCTAAATACTCGTGTGAAAGAGAAAAAGAGATTTGTTTGGAAATGTACGTGTAAACACCATATTTTATTCCAGTTTATGAAAGTTTTACAATTTCTTTATTTCTTACTATGTTTACCATTCAATTTACATTTCAGCATTTACTCTCATACACACTTTTAAGCTTTTATTTATCTTACTAGATTAAAGACGTTAACTTAACCATACAATTACAGACCGTTCTTAATAAAAAAGATTCAAGAAACTAAATAGAAGAATAAAAAACGTTTGTTTTAAGAGTTTACAAAATACGTTCAAATCTTAGCACATGTGTCCTAGGACTTTTTTGGTTGGTCCTGCAAGTTATCCAAATTCAGTAACATTGGAAAACCAGAGATTGTTCATCAAAATCTACAGCGAACAAATTGGCACACCCTGTGGGACCAGTGCTAAAGTTCTTAAAGAATTCAATAAAGTAACTCTTAATTTAAAAACGTTTACTACGTTGTATGATTCTGAGAAGCGGTAAATTAGTCGTAACTGACATAGAAAGACCAAAAAGAACTAGAGTAAGAAGAATGGCAAATCCGCCATATAACCAGAACGAAAATAATACAGTACTTACCCCCACTTCTTCGACTGGAGGAAATACATGGCCAGTTTCTGTGTCAGAAGCCATACCCTTATCGTCAGGGTCAACACATGCGTTTGCAGTGTCTCAAAGTGCGCCTAGTTTTTCTTCCATGGGGCCTCAAATGTCAATGGGTACGCCCCCTATAGGAAATGTTCACATGCCTTTTGCGACAAACTTTACAATGCCTTTGTTTGGTAGGGAACAACCTTATGGGATGCCTACTGATAACGAGAAAAAGTATCGGTTATATTGCTATGTTTCAATGCCGTTTTATCGCATATTTGTCGTTTTAACACCCGATTCCTCGAGTTTTCTTTGTCATTTTGCAGGTACATCAATTACAGAGCTAAATCATGAGCCACAAGTGAAATGAGCAAAAACAACCATTAAAAGAAGAAGAAAAGAGGAATTCTGCATAATCTGCACTTTTTGTAACAGTCACGACCGTCACCTAGGAGTCACGACCGTGACACGCTAAAAGGAGCAGTCACGGTCGTCACCAGTCCCTTAAGACCGTGACGCGCGTAAGACAAGGAAGACGAGCATGACACCCTTGTCACGAACGTGACAAGGGGAATTTAGGGTAATATGCTGAGACTTGGTCATGTACGTGTGTGTTACGCGAAGTCAAAGTTGCTATTCTCCCGCAGACCAAGCAAGGCAACTTCTCCCTGGATTTTCTCAACATTTACGAAGCCCATGCAATTATTCCAACTGCCAAGCCCAATTATGATTCTATAAATAACTTAGTTTCAAAGAACAATTGACAGAGTTTTTATTTTAATTTTCTTGCGGAAGCTCTGCCGTATTTTTCATTGCACCCTTTATTTTATTCTTTCCAGCATTTATTTGTTCTTGTTTTATATATCCCAACCAAACCATATAACAATTTCCAACATTAGGAAATTGTTATAATTTAATTTCTTTCAAAGCCTTCAGAAATTCTTTTAGTAATTTTTATTTCCGATTCCAGTCCGTACTCCGAGCTTGCCAGACTGTGGAAGAAGGAGTCTAACATTTTAATTGTTATTCAGGTTTTTATTTAAATTGCATTTATATTAATGTTAAGCAATTATTTTTCTGTTATGCATATTTTATTTTGTATTTCTCTGTCTCTGCCTCTGTCTGGTTCAACAATCATGAGTAGCTAAACACCTTAGGGCGGTATGTAATTAAAATCAACTAAATCGGTAAAATCAATTTCAGGTTTAAAATAATTAAGAGCTTAAAATTCTGGCTGTAACTTTTTATTATAAAATCAATCTTTTTGTTACGAGAGTAAGGAAAGTGTAATAGGTTAGGTCAAGACCACGAGAGTGTGAGATTTTAACCAGATAGCTAAAGTTAGGCATTTAATTTAAACACAGCGAGAGCGCTTTAAAATGAATTAGAATTATTAAGTTTCCAAAAATTATTTCTAAACACTTATGGGCTAGCGAGAGCAGGCATAGGGCTTTAGGGGTAAGATCTGAGATAAGACCACGAGAGTGTGAGTTAAAGATATTTAAACTGATAACCTCTACAGAATAGATTAAGTGAACCATCTTTATAAGCCTAGGTTAGATTGACCCGCCTAAGTTAGCATAATTACATACCGACCGCCTTAGTATTATTTTATTAAACTTAGATTTAATTCCCGCCTTTAATCTTTAAAAACAACCAAAAATCGTGACAACCATTCACCTTAGCTAAACTAGTAAATCCTCTAGCACTAAGTAATCATAAAGTCCCTGTGGATCGATAATCTTAAATATTACTTCGATAGGCTGTGCACTTGCAGTTAAGATGCCGCTAGACACATAATTAGAGTACGTCTTTAGCCCATCAAGTTTTTGGCGCCGTTGCCGGGGACCTTAATTTAGTTACTAGTGCACTTTAGGGTAGCATTGTCTAGACTAAGGTAACAACTATTTTCTATTTACTTTCTAAATTCCCGAGTGTATGCCAAGTACTCGCTCTCAAGGCGAATACTTGCAACCTCTAATCCCAGAATCGGAACGCTTCTTACACGTAAGAAGACGGATATTCGATTTCGAATAAAATTACAACATTCCAGATCTTCAAATAGATCCACCTAAACCAGTCGTAACATCAAAGGACGCAGAGATGGCTGAAGAACAGAATCACCCACTCAAATATTACGCTAGTCCTTCGCAGGCTGAACCGCATTCCAGCATTGCCGCACCGGCTATCAACCGAAACGATTTCGAACTGAAAACTTCGCTGATATCAGCCGTGCAACAAAATCAATTCGCCGGAAATCCTACCGAGGATCCGAATCTTCACCTTTCGATATTTGTGCAATACGCAGATACCGTAAAAGCCAATGGAGTTACCCAAAAAGCTATTAGACTACGTCTTTTTCCTTTTTCACTTCGAGACAGAGCGAGAGCTTGGCTTCAATCTCTACCCTCGAATTCAGTAACTACGTGGGAGGAACTAAAGAGAGTTTTCTTGACCAGATATTTCCCACCTAGCAAGACAGCTATGCTAGAGCTCAGATCAACGGATTTAAGCAAAAGGAAAACGAATCACTTTTCGAAGCTTGGGAACGCTATAAGGATATGCTGAGACTTTGTCCACATCACGGATTAGTAGAATGGATGGTCATCCATACCTTCTATAATGGACTCTTGTACAATACAAGAATGACAATTGACGCTGCCGCAGGCGGTGCACTAATGGACAAAGAATATAACGATGCATATGCACTTATCGAGAGTATGGCTCAAAACCATTACCAATGGGGAAGTGAGAGAGTCGCAACTGAGAAACCAACAAAAGGAGGTATGTATGAAGTGAGTAGTATGGACCAAGTCAATGCAAAGTTTGACCAACTAAACCAAAAGATCGACAACTTGGCCATAACACCAACAGCCACCGTGGCTGCAGTAACACCTAACTGTGAGTTATGTGGAGTTCCAGGACATGATGTTCCTGATTGTCAACTATTAGCAGGAATTCCCACAGATCAAGTGAATTATGCTCAAGGAAACCCGTACTCAAACACATCCAACCCAGGTTGGAAGAATCATCCGAACTTCTCCTATAAGAACAACAATGCTTTATACGCACCAGGTCAAGCACCAGCTACACCACCAGGATATCAAAAGACTGCTCCTAATGTCCCTAGAAAATCGAACCTTAAGTTGATGATGGAGAACTTCATAGCTAACAAATCTCAAACAAACAAGGACTTCTTAAACCAAAACATACACAATAGTGAGCAGATTAAGCAATTAGTGAGCAAAGTAGATGCATTAGCTACACATAACAAAATGCTTGAAACTCAGATTTCACAAGTAGCTCAACAACAAGCACCTACCGCTGCACCAGCTGGAGTATTTCCTGGACAACCTCAACCTAATCCGAAAGGTCAGGCCAATGCTGTGATATTAAGAAGTGGCAAGGAACTTGACGGACCTACCGATCCAAGACTTGACAATCCAGCCATGTACCAAAAACCGGATAAACCGACTGAAATGGTGAATGATCCAGAAGAAAAGGAAGATGATAATCAAGAGGCAGTGGAGAAAGAAAAGCCTTATGTGCCTCCACCACCCTATAAACCACCAATTCCGTACCCTCAGAGATTAACCAATTCCAAGACGATGGGCCAGTTTAAGAAATTTGTTGAACTTCTGAAACAGTTGAATATTACTATTCCATTTACAGAAGCTATCACTCAAATGCCCTTGTATACTAAGTTTTTAAAAGAAATCTTATCCAATAAGAAAAAGATAGAGGATAACGGAACCGTTACACTTACTGCTGAGTGTAGCGCAATAATTCAGAATAATATGCCTCCTAAGCTAAAAGATCCAGGAAGTTTCTCTATACCCTGTGTAATAGGAAAATTCGTCATTGACAAAGCTCTATGCGATTTAGGAGCCAGTATCAGTGTTATGCCCTTAACGATTTGCAAAAGGCTAGACATGGGAGACCTAAGACCAACTAAAATGTCTGTTCAACTAGCCGATCACTCTATTAAATATCCTGTAGGCATACTATAAAACGTCCCAGTACGTATAGGACAATTCTATATTCCTACTGATTTCATAATCATGGACATCTCTGAAGACTCCACTACATCTATCATACTAGGAAGACCATTCTTAGCTACCGCCGGAGCTATAATAGACGTAAAGAAAGGAAAGCTAACCTTTGAAGTAGGTGAAGAGAGAGTTGAATTTATTTTAACACAATTCTTACAATCACCGGCTATAGAGGATACATGCTATCTATTGGACGTAATTGACGAATGTGTAAGGGAAATGGAAATGAAAGAAACTACCTATTCTGAAATTATGAAAATTCAAATCCCTCCGATTTTCGAAGATGATAATTGGCGTAAACCATATCAGGATGATAGTCTAAGCGAAAGTTTAGCACTGACACCAGATCCCATGCCAAGTAAGAATAAACCTACATTAGGGTTAAAAACTTTACCTAAGAACCTAAGATACGAATTCTTGGACACTGAATGTACAAGACCAGTTATAATCAATTCCAGTTTAGGAACAATTGAAACAAAGAAACTTTTAGATGTCTTAAAGAAATATCCCACTGCATTAGGATATAACATATCTGATCTCAAAGGAATATGCCCTTCAATCTGTATGCATCGTATTCTGCTAGAAGAAGATTGCAAAACCTCCAGAGAATCTCAAAGAAGAATTAACCCAATCCTTAGCACTGTAGTAAAGGAAGAAGTTAAGAAACTACTAGATGCCGGAATAATATATCCAATCTCTGATAGTAAATGGGTTAGTCCAGTACATGTAGTACCAAAGAAAGGAGGTATCACTATAGTGAAAAACGCTAAAGGCGAATCGATATCACAAAGAGTAGTGACAGGACATAGAGTGTGCATCGATTATCGTAAACTAAACAAAGCAACTCGAAAAGATCATTTCCCACTACCTTTTATAGATCAAATGTTAGAACGATTAGCCAAGTATTCATATTTCTGTTATCTTGATGGTTACTCAGGATTTTTCCAAATCCCTATCCACCCAGATGATCAAGAGAAGACTACATTCACATGCCCTTATGGAATGTTCGCTTATAGACGAATGCCCTTTGGATTATGCAACGCTCCTGCAACCTTTCAAAGATGTATGATGTCAATCTTTGCAAATTTTATAGACAACATCATGGAAGTGTTCATGGACGACTTATCTGTATGCGGGCAAAGTTTTGAAGGATGTCTATCAAATTTAGAAATGGTGTTAGAAAGATGTGTAAAAGTAAACCTCGTGCTTAACTGGGAGAAATGTCATTTTATGGTCAGAGAAGGAATCGTATTAGGACACGTTATATCTGACAAGGGAATTGAAGTTGATAAAGCTAAGATAGAAGTCATTAAAGATCTTCAACCCCCTAAAACCGTTCGAGAAATACGAAGCTTTTTAGGACACGTCGGTTTCTACCGACGATTCATCAAAGATTTCTCGAAAATCACTAAACCTCTTACCGGTTTATTAATGAAAGACGCTGAGTTCATATTTAATGAAGATTGTCTTAAAGCTTTCGAAACTCTAAAAACAACCCTCATCACCGCACCAATCATGCAACCCCCTGACTGGAAATTACCTTTCGAAAATCATGTGCGACGCGAGTGACTATGTTGTAGGCGTAGTTCTAGGCCAGAGGAAGAAAAAGAAACTCCATGCGATTTACTATGCCAGTAGAACCTTAGATTCTGCTCAGATGAACTACACCACTACTGAAAAAGAATTGTTAGCAGTTGTCTTTGCGCTTGACAAATTCCGTTCTTACCTAGTGGGAGCGAAAATAATCGTTTACACAGACCACGCTGCTATCAGATATCTATTAACTAAGAAAGATGCTAAACCAAGACTCTTGAGATGGATTTTACTCTTACAAGAGTTTGATCTCGAAATAAAAGATAAGAAAGGTACTGAAAACATCGTAGCGGACCATTTATCTAGAATAGAAGGTATTAAACCAGAACAAGTGCCGATTAACGATGATTTTCCGTATGATTAGCTGATAGCACAAATAGGAAGCGACCCAGTTCAGTTAGACATAGATGAACCAGAACCCGTGGAAACAATCCAAACAACTGTAGGACTGCCATGGTACGCTGACATTGTCAACTACCTAGCTGCAGGAGCTCTTCCACCTGATTTAACCTATCAGCGGAAAAAGAAATTCTTTCACAATCTCAAACATTACTATTGGGATGAATCATTATTGTTCAAAATAGGACCCGACGGAATCTTTCGTCGATGTATTCCCGAAGAAGAAATAGAAGATGTCATTAATCACTGTCATTCATCTCCTTATGGTGGACATGCAAGCACTTCCAAGACTTGTGCAAAAATCTTACAAGCCGGCCTATTCTGGCCTAATTTATGGAAAGATGTCCATATCGCTGTTATAAATTGCGATCGGTGTCAATGCACCGGTAATATTTCAAGAAGAGATGAAATGTCTCAAAAAGGAATATTAGAAGTAGAAGTCTTTGACGTCTGGGGAATAGATTTCATGGGACCATTCCCATCATCTTTCGGTAACAATTACATACTCGTAGCTGTTGATTATGTTTCAAAATGGATTGAAGCTATAGCTTCTCCTACAAATGACACACGAGTAGTAATAAAGCTTTTCAAAAATATAATCTTTCCCAGATTTGGTGTGCCTAGACTCGTTATAAGTGACGGTGGCTCGCACTTCATTTCAAAAATCTTTGACAAATTACTATCTAAGTATGGAGTGCGACACCGTGTGGCAACACCATACCATCCACAAACAAGTGGACAAGTCGAAGTCTCGAACAGAGAAATTAAACAAATCTTAGAAAAGACTGTCGCCATATCTCGGAAAGATTGGTCATCTAAACTTAATGAAGCTTTATGGGCTTATAGGACAGCTTACAAGACACCCATAGGAACTACACCTTTCAAATTAGTATATGGAAAGTCTTGTCATCTCCCGGTAGAACTAGAACACAAAGCTTATTGGGCGATTAAAACTCTCAATATAAACTATAATGGTGCAGGAGAAAAGCGAATCCTAGATATTAACGAATTAGAAGAGTTAAGGTTAGATGCTTATGAGAATGCTAAGATATATAAAGAAAGAACTAAGCGATGGCACGATAAACGCCTATCTAGGAAAGAATTTAGTGTGGGAGACGTTGTACTCCTCTTTAATTCAAGACTTAGGCTCTTTCCTGGAAAACTAAAATCTAGATGGTCAGGACCCTTTGAAATAACTAGAGTGTTCCCGAGCGGAGCGATAGAAATTAAAGGTAGGAATAGTGAACCGTTCACAGTAAACGGACAACGTTTAAAACATTACCATAAAGTTGAAAATAGAGATTATGCAAATAGTCTAAGGCTTTTAGAGTTGTCCACTAATTTCCCTGATTAATCTACACCTAAGCATTACGTCAGGCTTTTGACGATAAAAACAGCGCTTAGTGGGAGGCAACCCATTTAATCATTTAACCATTTTGATCATTTTATTATTTTGTCATTTATCATTTTATTATTCGTTTATTTGTTTTGTCATTTTATTATAGTTTTATTTCATTATTACTATTATTGCTTTTATTTATGCATTTATTTTCTTATTTTCCTTATTTTAATTTTTAAATCACTTTTACAGATTTTCTAAAGTCTTTTCCACTTTCCTTCTCCCCCTGATTTGTTTCCTCCATATTTACACTAACTATGGCTAACCAACCGATAAACCTTATGGAAACCAAATTTAGAGGTAGGAACCAAAGAATGAAATTTGAAGAGTTATCACAGAGACCAATGGATTTGACTCTGTACCCGGATGATCAGACTATGGAAACCTTAGGTATACATGATAGCATCCTATACTTGTTTAACCGACTTGGATGGGAGAATGCTCTCATAAAACAAAAGTTTGTGACTTACCACGAGCTCACCCTTGAGTTCCTCAGCTCCTTAGTTTACTTACCCGAGCGCGGTTTTGGATTCAGGAAAGGATTTATCAGTCTCCGCCTATTTGGAATAGAATATGACTTTAACCATAGAGAACTAGCTGACTTATTAGGATTCCCTAGTGGACCCTTTGCTTTTACTACCACACAGGTAGAATTGATGGACATTGAGCTGGACTTCTTTTGGGGAACCTTAACCGGAAATTACCATCCTGAACCAAATAACATGAACAATGATGAGATACATAACCCTGCTATCCGCTACTTCCATAAGATCCTTGCCCACACCTTCTTTGGAAAAGAAGAAAACCTTACTGGAGTATCTAAAGATGAGATATTCATTATGTCATGTGTGACTAATGGACAGCCAGTCAATGGTGTGCCTTTCATGATGCAAACCTTCACCCGAATCCAAGAAGAACCTGATCTACCCATATTAGTAGGAGGTCTTGTCACCATGATTGCTGATGCCTTAGGACTTAGATACCAATTACACAGGTGTAACCATTTAGGTACCATCCATCCTATGAATCTTAACTTTTTCTTTAACCGCCATATCATAAGGAATTTAGGACATCCACCTTTCGAGTACCTAATCAGGAATGAAGTAGTAACCCTGTTCACACTACCAAACCATGCTAGAGTCAGTGTTCACAATAAGGATAATTGGCTTTATGAGCTTACCCCTCCTGACTATCCATCTACTCCTGGAACACCTCAATCCTACAAGATAAGGGATGATATAATGACCGATGTAGAAAGTGACCCTGAGACGCCTCCTGGTTACCATGACATTGACCACACTGATGAAGTGATTGAAACCCCTGAAGTGAATCAAGTAAAATATGCTGACAACTTAAAGAAAATCATGAACACTCTTGAAGTTTACCAAGCCGATATAAATACTATTAAGGATGAGATTAAAAGCATGCGATTGGACATTATAGGTTTAACTGACATAATATGTGAGCAATTCTACCACCTGAACTCTGCAATTGAAGATTTGAAGAAGCACTTTTGAAAATGCTGTAGTGATCTAACTTATTTTATTTATTGTTTTCGTTTATAGTTAGTTTAACATTTCGCAAACATTTTCGTACTTTATTTTTATTAATGTAATTTCCCTTCAATTATATCAAAAGCAAAGCACTTCTAGTTTTACAAATTTTTCCAATTTAATCAATTTCTATGCTTTCAATTCATTTACTGTTATATTTAAATTGATTTATGTTTTATATAATTTCTCGTGTGATGAAATTTACTAATTTATGTTGATCTAAAAATATTATATATTGTTTGTGTTACAAATAAAATGAGAAGTGATCATAAGAAAGAAAAAATTGTATTGAACGTGTGAGAGATAATGCATTCTGGAAGAAAATATTCTAAGTTTTAATCCCTCACGGTCGTCATCACCCTCTAACGATCGTGACAAGCTAATTAGCGCGTCACGAGCGTCATTCCCTCATCACGACCGTGACGACCCCTGTTATAGGAATTCTGAGAAACAGAACTGTTCTTCTTCGAAACCTCCTTTTTTCAACTTCCACAACATTTAGAAACCCCCCATTATCTCTTCCAAATCCCGTAACCTCCCATTACCCTAATTAAACTCCATTAACCTCTCCATTTACTCCAAACCTATCACATTCCCATCTTGCACTATAATCAGAACCAATTTCTTCACATTTTACACTTTTCTCACAAAACTAAAAAACCTCTCATCTCCCATTCCCGTACTTGCATGCAATGGAAGAAATTCAGTTTAGAGATGGTGAGCATGGAGAAAATCAGAGACAGAAGTTCATCAGGTTCCAGAACCGTGGTGTTCAACCCACTCGATATGTCGACACTGACTGTTTGAGGGAGTTGGGAATGCTCAACAGTGTGAAGCTCCTGCTTCGGAAGGTTGGTTTGTGGCATTTGTGCAGTCAGCCCCAGCCTACATTCGAGCTTCTGACATTGGAATTTCTGAGCTCATTTCAATATATCACTCCTCCCGGTTCACAAAGTCAACTCACCGGCGCTGCTAAGTTCAGATTGCTCGGCCGCGAGTTCGAAGTTACACAAACAAGGATCGCCGAGCTGCTAGGTTTCAATCACGGCGATGATGCTCATCTCCGCGTGCCGGACAACTTCAGTGAAACCGCTTTCACCTTATGGCACGACATCACCAACACCCGTGTCACAGCCTTTCAGAGCCTGAATGCTACGCATATCCATAACCCGACAATCAGATACTTTCATCGCATCATCTGCAATACCATTTTTGCAAGAGAGAGCAATCACAAGCTTAACTCCAAGGAGCTCTTGTTCTTGCACTGCGCCTTAAATGACGAGCGCATCAATGCTGCCCCATTCATGTTGTCCCATATCCAGTCCATAGCGCAAAGAGGCGCAACCCCCTTCTACATAGGCGGGATTGTCACCACCCTCGCCATTCAGCTGGAGCTTGGTGACTTGGTTATCAATTTGCCTCGCAGAGCCGCAGAGTTCCTAACGAAGAATTATTGCAGGTCCGCCCATTTGATTGCTCAGAGAGAGGATGGCAGGTTCAACCCTGTTATCCAAGGCACTGTTTATCACCACATCATCTTGCCGTGCCGTGACCGCATCGATCCGTCCAACCGAGCCAACTGGCTATTTGCTTTACCGGATGCTGCCGGCCACGCCCCCATTATTGATGAGCAGGCCGATCCACCAGTGGACGAGATGCAAGACACCATGGATGAAGCTGAGCCTGTACAGGACATTCCTGAGTCCTCCATCCGACAGCCACCTGCACAGGAATTCACACTTGAAGACGTCCTCCGTGCGATTCATCAGCAGAACCAGATGAATGCCGCACTGGAGCGAAGGCAAAAAGAGCAACATGATGCATTACTTTCAGTTGTTGCCGCTAAGCAGAGGACGACTGATGAGAAGCTCGGAGAGATCTTTAGCGAGCTAGAGTCTTTGCGTATTGATATCACTGCTCTCACCGGCACCGGTTCTGATCCTGAAGCGACTCCAACCAGACGCTCCCGCACCAGAAGCCGAGGCCGTGGTCATCAGCAGGCTTAGTTTTAGTTTTTGTTTATGTTTTTCCTTTTCCGTTGTTTGTATTGTACTTTACCCGCCATTATATCACAACATTGAGGACAATGTCTGATATAATGTGGGAGAGGTACCTTTCATTTTTCCGCATTTTCCCTTTCCGCACTTTCCATTCCGTTGTATTTCCTTTTCGTATTTTAATGAAGCAGAGTAATATTTGTGCTATTTTCTTTAGTTTCGAACTTTCCCCGTTTATTTAGCCATACCGAAAAAAATCTTTAATTTATTCTTCGCATTACCCGACTTACCTACGAAATCATAGTAAGGAAGCTGAGAACGATTCAACAAGATCAATACAGTCTTGACACCTTAGACTTCCCACTTAAGCATTCTGTTCCGATAATTGTTACGACTACACCTTAAGTTTCAGTTCAAAAGTAACCCCTAGTAGTTTATACTAGCATTCAGCACCGTCTGAACACAAACCACGTGGGGAGCCGATGAATATAAGTGTTTGATGCCTAATCTATAATGATCCTTCACATCTCGATGCAAATGAAAAGAAATTGCACCAAAGTACATGGTCGCATATAAGAAACGAGAAATATGAGAAGGAGTCCATTGCGGGTTGGTTCAGAGGTACCTGGTTCTGATCTTGGTAAGGCGTGCAACGGCTCAATCCCCCACAATCTCCAAATTGGATAATGTATGTAGGGTTACCACCTTCGTGTACCAGACCCCGTGCTTATAAAGGATCAAAGTCACTAACCGGCTACTCCACTACGTGCGTGCTAAGGCAAAGGGCTTAATGTGATTGCGCTAGAATGAAAGCGGGCGAAATAAGATCGAAAGACTCTAGGTGGAATCGTAATGCAATTACCGAATGTTTCGTTTAACGGGAAGTCGACGACTTAGCTTGTTGCTTGTGTCATTAGTGTATCGTTAGTGTTTTATCCCAGTACCGGTTTATCTGACAAAACGATTCCTCGTACGGTTTGTTATGTGTGTGCGTCGATGAAAACCTGTCCGATCATTTTTCAACCGACTATTTGCTTGAGGACAAGCAAAGGTTTAAGTTTGGGGAAGTTTGATAACGAGAAAAAGTATCGGTTATATTGCTATGTTTCAATGTCGTTTTATCGCATATTTGTCGTTTTAACACCCGATTCCTCGAGTTTTCTTTGTCATTTTGCAGGTACATCAATTACAGAGCTAAATCATGAGCCACAAGTGAAATGAGCAAAAACAACCATTAAAAGAAGAAGAAAAGAGGAATTCTGCATAATCTGCACTTTTTGTAACAGTCACGACCGTCACCTAGGAGTCACGACCGTGACACGCTAAAAGGAGCAGTCACGGTCGTCACCAGTCCCTCACGACCGTGACGCGCGTAAGACAAGGAAGACGAGCGTGACACCCTTGTCACGAACGTGACAAGGGGAATTTAGGGTAATATGCTGAGACTTGGTCATGTACGTGTGTGTTACGCGAAGTCAAAGTTGCTATTCTCCCGCAGACCAAGCAAGGCAACTTCTCCCTGGATTTTCTCAACATTTACGAAGCCCATGCAATTATTCCAACTGCCAAGCCCAATTATGATTCTATAAATAGCTTAGTTTCAAAGAACAATTGACAGAGTTTTTATTTTAATTTTCTTGCGGAAGCTCTGCCGTATTTTTCATTGCACCCTTTATTTTATTCTTTCCAGCATTTATTTGTTCTTGTTTTATATATCCCAACCAAACCATATAACAATTTCCAACATTAGGAAATTGTTATAATTTAATTTCTTTCAAAGCCTTCAGAAATTCTTTTAGTAATTTTTATTTCTGATTCCGGTCCGTACTCCGAGCTTGCCAGACTGTGGAAGAAGGAGTCTAACATTTTAATTGTTATTCAGGTTTTTATTTAAATTGCATTTATATTAATGTTAAGCAATTATTTTTCTGTTATGCATATTTAATTTTGTATTTCTCTGTCTCTGCCTCTGTCTGGTTCAACAATCATGAGTAGCTAAACACCTTAGGGCGGTATGTAATTAAAATCAACTAAATCGGTAAAATCAATTCTAGGCTTAAAATAATTAAGAGCTTACAATTCTGGCTGTGACTTTTTATTATAAAATCAATCTTTTTGTTACGAGAGTAAGGAAAGTGTAATAGGTTAGGTCAAGACCACGAGAGTGTGAGATTTTAACCAGATAGCTAAAGTTAGGCATTTAATTTAAACACAGCGAGAGCGCTTTAAAATGAATTAGAATTATTAAGTTTCCAAAAATTATTTCTAAACACTTATGGGCTAGCGAGAGCAGGCATAGGGCTTTAGGGGTAAGATCTGAGATAAGACCACGAGAGTGTGAGTTAAAGATATTTAAATTGATAACCTCTACAGAATAGATTAAGTGAACCATCTTTATAAGCCTAGGTTAGATTGACCCGCCTAAGTTAGCATAATTACATACCGACCGCCTTAGTATTATTTTATTAAACTTAAATTTAATTCCCGCCTTTAATCTTTAAAAACAACCAAAAATCGTGACAACCATTCACCTTAGCTAAACTAGTAAATCCTCTAGCACTAAGTAATCATAAAGTCCCTGTGGATCGATAATCTTAAATATTACTTTGATAGGCTGTGCACTTGCAGTTAAGATACCGCTAGACACATAATTAGAGTACGTCTTTAGCCCATCACCTACTACCGCTATGGCAAGTTTACAAAACGCATTTGCAATCTATTCTGATTCCTTATTAAATAGGTCATCACCATTACAAGGATCAGGATCTGGTGGGAACATGAGATTGAATCAACCCCTACCAGGCTTCCAAATGCCAGCAATTACAAATAATTATGCGCAAGTAATATGACAATAAATGGACGAAAGTAATCATGATATGGTCCAAATGTTGACACAACAAATGGAAATAGTTTTTAACCCCTTGATACAAAATACTACCCAAACAAATCAAGTATTGGCAGCGCAGATGGTGCGTATTGCTGATTTCTTTGGTGTCCCTCAGATTCGACAGAGAGAACCTGAAATTCAGAACCCAGTGATCAATGTCGAAGAAGAGCCTACGATAAATCAGAGACCTCTAAACAATCCTCAGGCCAACCTTAGGATCCAAGAAGAGATGGTCGAACAACCTCGTGTCGAAGTCCCTGTTCAACAAGAGCCTAGAAGGGTACTAATCCAGAGAGGTCAGGACGCTGATGATGTTTTGAAACAGAGAATGCGCTATAATAATTTGCCTGTTGAAAATAATTTGGCAGCCATGGTCGAAAGAATAATGGTGCAAAATGGGGTAAATGTAGGTTTTCAACAGCCTAGCTATGCTTCCCCATTATCTGAGTATGTTTTACAACAGGATTTACCTCCAAGGTGGAAAATCCCCAAATTTACCAAATTTTCAGGGGACACTAGTGAATCCACCATAGAGCATATAGCGCACTATTTAATCGAAGCAGGAGAAATATCCCATAATGAAAATCTAAGAATGAAATACTTCCCAAGTTCTTTGACGAAGAACGCGTTTACTTGGTTTACATCCCTGCCAGCAAACTCCATATATACATGGATTCAGTTGGAAAGATTGTTCCATGAACAATTTTACATGGGACAAACTAAGATAAGTTTGAAGGAATTAGCCAGTGTTAAGAGAAAGTTTTCAGAGCCCATAGATGATTACCTAAATAGATTCAGATTGCTGAAGGCAATATGTTTCACACAAGTGCCAGAATAAAAATAGTCGAAATGGCTGCAGGAGGTCTAGATTATTCTATAAGAAAGAAACTAGATACTCAATATTTGAGAGACATGGCATAATTAGCAGATATGGTAAGACAAGTTGAAAGAATAAAAGCTGAGAAATTTAGGGCAAAAAAAAATTAAAAAGGAGAGAGTGGCCTATGTAGGAATATGCCAAGAGGACGAGGGTGACGAAGATGAACCAGTTATCTTCGACAATCGAGAAATTGATTTGGCAGAATTGAAACAAGGCCCACCATACGCTTGCAAAATGTTAACTCCATTGAACGGAAAAAATCCAGTTGAACTAGAAAAGAATAACAAGTTTCCTAAAAGAACTTACACTTTCAACGTCACAAAGTGTGACGAAATTTTCGACTTGTTGGTTAAAGATGGTCAGTTAATTAGACCACCTGGAGTTAAAGAACCCCTTGTTGACCAACAGAAAAAGAGAGGTTTTTGCAAATACCATAACTTTCTTGGTCATAAAACTTCTCAATGTTTCCTTTTCAAGGATCTTGTTCAGAATGCAATTCAGGATGGATGCTGAAGTTTGGAGACAAACCAAAGCAACAAATGAGGATTGACACCAATCCTATGCATGTGATGGAGGCCAATTATGTTGAACCATTCGATGTGAACATGGTCAAAATCGAAAAGATGTCTGGAGATAGCTTTGAGATGATAGAAGCCACTGAAGGTTTCGACACACACATTAACATGGTGGGGATTGCCGAGGATCTCCCGGACCAGGCCAAAGTGGAGGAAGTATCCAAAGACCATGTAACCATGCCAATAATGACCAAGATTACTGATAATCTTGATGTGAAGACACTGAATGACTGCAGCCAAAACAATGTTGAGACTACTGAGAGTTTCGATAACCCAGTCAACGTTGAGATCACTGAAGATTTCAACAGCCAAAACAATGTGGAGACTACTGAGAGTTTCGACAACCCAAGCAACGTTGAGATCACTGAAGATTTCAACAGTCCAAACAATGTTGAGACTACTGAGAGTTTCGACAGGCCATACAATGTTGAGATTACTGAAGATTTCAACAGTCAAAACAAGGTAGAAGCCTCTGAGGGTTTCGACAGACAAAACAAATTCAAAGATACTAAAGACGTTGATAACCAGAAAGAGGAAACTACTGAAGGTCTCAACAAAAGAAATAGCAACATGGTTAAGAATAAAATAATACGGGACACTATGGGAGAGCCAAATGGGAAGTTTGATTATCTTGTGAAATACACCACCCCAATAAGTTCTCATGTTGACATCAACAAAATCCAACCAACTGGATGTGAAAATGTCCTTGTGAACACTAAAGAAGAATATGACAGTTCTTATATGATCGAAATGAAGGTTGTTGAAGGCCTCACCTTGGAAAACGAGACTGCTGACGGTTTCGACCCTGATCAAACAAAAGAAAAGAATGTTGTAGGCTACACCAACACTGTGAGACTTGTCAACAAAGACATTGCAAGAATTAAGGCAGAATCCATCGAAGGCCTACAAAACTGGTCCCTTATGGAATACTACGCAGGACCATGGAAGATCCAAGAAAGCAACAAGTCAAAGAAAAGAGTCTTTTTCTGACAAAAGGCCAAAATGAAGTCGAAAAGGCTCTTATTAGAAAAATGAATAGATAAAGTATTACTGACGGACAGAAAATATACATCAACATGGTAGACTGGTTTCAGAAGATCCAAGAGGAGGTTGATGAAGATCACTGTCTAGAAGAACACCAGAGATTGGCATATCCAAAGGAGGATGAGAATCTGGCAGAATTCATCCAAAGATGTCAAAGGAAGAAAACTGAAGTGATGTTATGTCCATGTTGCAGTGCAATCTTCGACAGGAAGGCAACATCAAACTTAGAAGTAGTATATAAGTCCCAGAAAAAAGGAAATTCGGGAAAATCCCAGCAATCAAAACTGGAAGATATGACCCAAGAAGAATTGAGTACCACCTCCAGAGGTTTGGAGAAAGGCACTACAACACTTACAAACCATCTGGCGAAGTTGTTGGTGATAGATGGGTCCATCCTATTAGGGATGCTCAAGGGTCAAAGAAGTCGAAAAACTTGGAAATTCAAAGAGAATCTTCTGTAGAAGGAAAGAAGGAAACTGAAATACCAAAACCAAGACCATACCCATCAGATAACTACAAAGGAAAAAAATCTTATGTCAAGATCCCAATGGAGAAGATTCCAGAGGCAGAAGAAGACTAAAAAAGAAGCTGCAGAAGGAATCATTGTCAAGAGAGAAGATGCTAGCAAGGATGAAGCAAAATCAAGCAATGACGCTCAAGTTGCAAGCAAAGGGGAGTCCTCTCAAAATAATAACACAAGCAGCTTGTCACAAATATCGAAACTCAACAACAAAATGCTAGAAGATGATGAAGTAATTGATGATTTCAAGTCTGACTCAGGGGAGTCATTCAACGTGGTTTACAATGTGGTGTCTGTCCTCCCTAAGGACTATGACAGGATCATGGAAGTCGAAGATGAAGAAGAGAACATGGTGGACAATACAGTGGGACCTAGACCTGTATGTTACTACATAATGAACAACGGTTGCGTCGAAGAACATAACATCTTTTTTGAAAAGCCAGACGAATCAATGAAGGGACACTTGAAACCTTTGTTCATCAAAGGGAAGGTCGAAAATGTTGGTGTGAATAAAATACTAGTGGATGAGGGAGCTGCAGTGAATTTGATGCTCCACTACATGTTAAAGAAAATTGGAAAGGATGATTATGATGCAAAACCCTACAATATGGTATTGTCGAATTATGAAGGAAAAGTGGGCACTACCATGGGAATTATCCAAGTAGACTTGACAATTGGAACTATAACTAGGCCAACAATGTTCATAGTCATTGCTTCCAGGGCGAATTATAATTTTTTGCTTAGAAGGGAGTGGATTCATGGAGTAGGGGTTGTACCTTCTTCAATGAACCAGCGTATAGTCATCTGGCGTCCTGATGGAATTGTCAAAAACATAGAAGCAGGTCAGAGCTATTTCATGACTGAAATAATTAATGCAAACAGTCGAAGCTTTGACAGAAATCTGGCTCATATACCTACCTACAATCCAGTAGAATTTGACTTGAAAGCAACTGACAACGCATATTGTTCCATGTATCTTCACCCAACACATGGTTTTCAGTGGGACAAAGAAGTAATTGGCGAACCAAGCCACATACGGGGAACTTCTCCTATTGAGCCAACAGGTTGGGGAAGTGAATTTGACGATGATGACTGAAGAAGCAACATTTAAAAGACTGACGACCTATATGGCCGAAAATAAACTCAAAGCGGCTCTTGAAGCCGAAGTAAAATACATGGTTGTCGAAGCCAACAAAGAAGAATTGGACAAACAATGTACTCGAAGGGACGTTGACGAAAACGACAATAACAACCAGATGGGTGAATGGCAGAACCATAAGCTTGACGCCATCTATGATGATGAACCACTTGGGTTCGAAAAGGATCTAGTGTCAACAAGCCTGAAAATGGTGGCACAAGACCCATTAGAAGAAGTTAATATGGGGATGGTGGCAGAAAAAAGACCAACCTACATAAGCACTAGGATGGACCCTCAATTCAAGGTCGAATTAGTTCATTTGCTGAAAGAGTTCAAAGACTGTTTCGCATGGGACTATGACGAAATGCCTGGTTTGGACAGAAGTCTGATCGAACTAAAGCTGCCTATAATAGAAGGAAAGAAGCCTATGAAGAAAACTCCAAGATGCTTTGCGCTAGAAGTTCTGTCAAAAATAAAATAATAAGTCGAAAGACTTCTCAAAAGAAAATTCATTCGCCCAACCAGGTATGTCGAATGGATCGCAAACATAGTACCTGTAATTAAGAAAAATGGTAATCTAAGGGTGTGTATTGACTTTCGTGACCTGAACTCAGCCACCCCAAAGGATGAATATCTTATTCCAGTACCAGAAATGCTAGTAGATTCTACAACAAGCCATGAGTACCTAAGTATGTTAGATGGATACTCTGGCTATAATCAAATTTTCATTGCAGAAGAAGATGTTTCCAAAACAGCCTTTCGTTGTCCTGAAGCAATAGGTACTTACGAATGGGTAGTAATTCCTTTTGGTTTGAAAAATGCTGGAGCAACTTACCAAAGGGCTACGAATTCTATCTTTCATGATTTTATTGAAACATTCATGCAAATATACATTGATGATATTATAATAAAGTTTGTTTCAGGAAAAAATCATTTAGACCATCTTCGACAATCTTTTGAGAGAATGAGGAAGTTTGGTTTAAAAATGAATCCCCTTAAATGTGCTTTTGGTGTACAGGCAGGTGATTTCTTAGGTTTTGTGGTCCACAAAAAAGGAATCGAAATAAACACCAACAAAGCCAAAGCCATAATGGAAGCAAAAGTGCCATCAACAAAGAAAGGATTGCAATCCCTCCTAGGGAAAATCAACTTTCTCAGAAGGTTTATTTCCAAATCTTAGCATATGTTCAAATCTTAGCACATGTGTCCTAGGACTTGTTTGGTTGGTCCTGCAAGTTATCCAAATTCAGTAACATTGGAAAACCAGAAATTGTTCGTCAAAATCTACAGCGAACACATTCAGAGAGATAGAAAGCAATTGAGGTTATGTTTATCTCAAGAGCCATTGTAACACAGTGGGAGAACTGACTTTTCTATAAATGTTACGGATAGCAAGAGTCGCCACCGACTTTTATTTTATCCAAAAGGAAAGAACATAAAAGAACAGGAAAGACCTTAAAAAGATTTTGAGTTCGGGGGGTAGGTTATATAAAGGGAAGGTGTTAGCACCCTTTATATCCATGGTTATCCATGGGCTCTTAGTTACTTAGCTCACTTAAATTGTTTTTGAAGAGTGTAGTGTGTGATTAAGAATTTTCTAAGTACTTTATAATGACCCTCGTATGGATGTATATAAAGACTTTGTTTTGAAAATTTGTTTAAAATGTGAAGTGTAAAAAGTATGTTGAAAAGGTGAGCAAGTAATTAAGAGGAACCTACCCTATATTAAGTCTTTATTGTTCTTATGTTCTTTCAATGGTAAGACTATCCCTATTATTAAGGAATAGGTAGTCATTACCTTGGATGTGAGAAGGGACATGTATAGGGACAATCTGAATGTAGGCAACTGTAAGGTGTCTTTAGTAATTCGTAGGGACTTATCATCTTTTATTCGAAGGGACAAGACCATTTATCGTAGGCAACCTCGAATGGACTTGATCTTATAAACTGAAGGGACTTGATGATATTTATGAAGGGACTTTACTTAAGACACCTTACTTGACCTTTTGAAATAGGCAACATGAGAGGTAACCCTAGAAAGTGCAAGATGGCGATCAAAGATCGACTTACGTGTGTGAGTGTTTATTTTCAAATATTTATCTTTTAAAGTTAATTATCTAAATTAATTTTAATTACAAATAGTTTCCACACCCTATTTACTAACCACGCAGTTAATATGAAAAATAAATGGCAGAAATTAAAAGGCATAAAATAAAATTCCTACACTATTAGATGGCTTTGGGCAGTTACATAATAATAATAATGGCGGAAAATAATAAAAATCAATTATTACAAAGGAGAAACAGTTACATAATCAGGCAAACAGTGAATGAATAACATAAAAATGAGTGAATAAATTAGAAGGAAAAAGTTTGCAAACTAGGTTAAAAAAACAATTAGGGTTAGGGTTTGAGAAAAAAAATTTAAGGTTTAAAAAAAAAAGTTAAGGTTTAGGAAAAATTTTAGGGTAAAAATTATGGCGAAATTTGGGTTTTAAGATAAAGATTAGAGATAAATTTATAGGGTTTAAAGTTTATGAAAAAAATTAAGACTTAGGTTTAAAATTAAGGTTTAGGGAAAAAATTAAGGTTTATGAAAAAAATTAAGGTTTATAATAAAAATATAAGTTATAAAAATAAAATAAAAAAAGGATTATGTTTTATCTTTTAGAAATTAGTTTAATAATAATAATAATAAGGAAATTCAAAGAAAATATATAATTTGATGAAAAATGGAAAAATAAAGTTAGAGATACCCAAAATATTGGGGGTTTGCCCTTTTTGCTTCATTGAGTTCTTTGCCACTGGGACACCCATGTTTCTTCATCAAAATGCTCCAAACCTCAGTTCCTTGCCACTAGGTTGTGGGCCTGCATATGAATAAGTGTAACAAAAAGATAAATTAAGGGGAAAAAAAGAAAATGATGAAGAACCCATGTTTCTTTGCTAAAATGTTGTGTCCAGGGTTTGAACCCAAGCCCTTTTAATTCCAACCTCTGGAGAACCTTTACCATTGGGTCATGCGTGCTTGTGTTACTAAACATGAAAAATATATATTATATGATAAGGCAGATAAAGAATAACATAAAAACGAGTGAAAATAGGAAAATATTTACTTTAGAGAAAATTTTTGAGGTTAATCATGGTTAAAAGGATAAATCAATTAGAAAATGTGTTAATTAGAGAAATTAAAGGAAAATATGAAAGAAAAGCAGGTTTTTGCCCAAAATGTTGTGAGTGGGAATTGAACTCACGCCCTTGACCTTCCAGTTTCCAACCTTAGCCACTAGGCTATGCGCAATCCTCATGAATAAACCTCTTGACCTCTGAAATTTCCTGCGAAATTTGTAAAAGCCCCAAATTTGAGCTTGAAACCCTAACTATGGTAGGATTCGGTTTTGGTCATGAAGCTTCGAATAATCAACCCAGAAAGCTTCTATAACATGAGACAAACAACGTTAGATAAACAAAATTGATTAAAATATCAAGAATAAATGGAATTAAAAAAAACTAAAGAAAGCTTCAAAATTTCAATTCAGTTCATGCATTTTTGTATGAACTTGATAATGATGATGATGGGGATAGCTTTTTTTCTGAATTTTTTTCTCCCTTTTTTCCGGTCTCCTCTTTTTCGGTCCCTCTACTAGTAAGTATATATAGGACTAATTTAGGGTTAATAATAATGGGCTTAATTATTTATTTTGAGACCCAATAAAATATTAATTTAAAACTAAATAAAGTTTAATAATTAAAATAGTTAAAATTAAAATAAAAACTAACAATTTTATTTATTTATTCTAGACCCAATAAAATGTTAATTTAAAACTAAATAAAATTTAATAATTAAAATAGTTAAAATAAAAATAATAACTAATAATCCTATTTATTTATTCTAGACCCTATATAAAAATAAATAGACTCAAAAAATAAAAGTCGGGCACCAAAGTGCTCGAAAAAATAAAATGAACACATCAAAATAATCAGCGCGAAATAAATGACTCGGAAAAATACAGCGTTTGGTCGGATTTTGAAATAAAAATTATGACCGTTTAAACTGCTCAGACTGATCAACATATGACCAAAAATAGTCGTAAAAATATTTTTAGCATGTCAAATTAAACCAACTGAACCGCAGATTAATGTTACTGACATTTGCAAACTTAAACTTGACATTTTTTCGTTGACTAAATTTAGGCACAGTAAAAAAAAGTTAATTTGACCAGTTTGTTTGTAAATTCCGAGAAATTATTCCGGCTAATATTAAGACGGAAAAAAAATGTTATGCTATGAAGATGATGCAAATGAATGTGAAATAAAAAGTCGGTTAGAGTTAAAAATAGAGGGCAAATTTTGGGGTACAACAACCATACTTGAAGAAGATTCTTGATAAGTTTGGTATGTCAAATGCAAAGCCTGTTGTGACTCCAACAAACCCTCAATTCAAGTTGATTATAGATCAGTGTCCCAATACTGATGTCGAAAGAGCTTATATGAATATCATTCCATATGCTAATATAGTAGGTTCTTTGATGTATGTTATGGTTTGTACTAGACCGACATAACATATGCAGTAAGTCTTGTAAGCAGGTACATGTCAAATCCTGGAAAGTCTCACTAACAAGCATTGAAGTGGATTTTAAGGTACATAAATGGGTCTCTGAATAGAGTCCTAATTTATGGTGGAGCCTTGGGTGAAGATAGTAAAGCAGCAATCAAAGTATATGTAGACTCTGATTATGCAGGTTGTATGGATTCTAGAAAATCTATTTCTGGATATGTTTTCACTATGTTTGACACAACAATTAGTTGGAAAGTGTTCCGGACTGGGCTTCAAGACTGTTTTAGGCTACGGCCCAACAGGTCGAGCAAAGGCCCATATACTCGAGCAGGGACACCTAGCAGATGGGCAGAGACATCTAATAGTCGGGCAAGTTTCTCATACGACGAACATGCACTCAGGACGGGCAAAGAACAAGTCTGTCAGGTCACTTGCCACGTCACCCAACTGTCCCCTATTATCTCCTGAAAGATAGGGGCAGTTGGACCAAGGACCAGACCTCTTAGCAAGGTTTTCACGCTTCTCACACGTTCCTTGGCAGTTCTTCCTTGGGTCTAGCTGATCTAGCCCAAAGAAGGACCATGGCCCAGCGCTGAGGGATCACTATAAATACCCTTTTTCACTAAAGGGTCAGGTATTCGGATTCATCATCTAACTTACCTATTTCATTGTACCTATACTCACTTAAGCATCGGAGTGCCTTGCAGGTACACCCCCTGTGAGCACCCTTGGTTTTTGATCGATTATGAATTTTAAAGTGTTTTATGTTTGCTCTATGTCAAGAAATATGCTTGTATCACTTTGGTTCTCTTGTACTTCATTGTTTATGGATTTTTGGAAAAATACGCATAATGAATCAATTCATTATGGCTTGAATCGATTCATGCTGTTGTGTGGATTCTGGATTTCGCAAAATGAATCGATTCATCCTTTGATGTATCGATTCATGCAGTTTAACTAATTCTGTTTTCTCAAATTCAATCAGTATGAATCGATTCATCCAAGCTTGAATCGATTCATTCTTCTGTTATTTGCCTAACAGATTCTGCAATATATATATGTGTTTGTTTTTCATTTCATAAACAGATCACAGATTACAGAAATTGTTGAGACGAATTTTATAGTGATTGAACATTGAAGAACACATCAAGATAGGTTTTTTGGAGTGTTGGAACTTCAATTTGTTGAGCAAGCTTGAAACCTAGAATCAAGATATCTTCATCATCTTCTCAAAGATCTTATTCAAGAACATCAACAAGAGTGTTTGCTGTCCTGTGAATTGAAGGCTTTTGAGACAACGTTCAGTGGTACGATCGTAGATCCAGCTGAGTTGAAGATTGATAGAAGGTTTCAAGGGAAAAACTAGTTGGGTTTTCCTTCAAGAACGGACGTGCTCTTGAGGGTTTTGTGAGTCACGTTGTACAAGTCAGATTCAGCCGCAGCGAGAGTCGTGGAACCGGTGGATTTATTGTATAACTTGCAGGAAATCTCGATTGGGCTTAAATCGAGTGGAGGTTGATACAATAGGAAATTCTAGGAGTTTAGAATTCTGGTTTTTGTATTTGAACCTTGTAATCAATGGATTCAGCAACTTTGATATAAGAATTCTCAATTTCGATTTGAAATTGAGAGGGAGACGTACCCACACGCGAGGACGACCGTGGGGAACTTCCTTACCAAATCTTGGCGTATTGTTTCTCCTCTCTATCTTTACTTTCGTTTTAATTTGTATTCTCGATTCATTGGAAATTGATTTAGTGATAGGTGCATTCAACTGTTTTCATATCGTGTGTTTTATTCTTTATCATAGCAATCGTAAAATCCAGCACGTTATCGCTTGTCTGGTCTTCTAGTGGCCGGTTCAGAATAGACGCTTATTCTATTCGGGACCTTTGCTTCCATAATACTTTGAAAACTCTGAAAAACTTTCTAAATCCTTGAAAACAAGGGAGTGATCCATTCACCCCCCCTCTAGATCACTCGCCACAGCGTCTAACAAGTGGTATCAGAGCACCGGTTCGCTAGTGCTTTGTGGCTGCCTGTAACGTTATGGATTCTGAACCAAAAGGGGCGTACAATAGAGCTCCTGTTTTCAACGGTGAAAATTATGGCTATTGGAAAGACTGCATGCTAGTTCATATAAATTCTGTTGATAGGCGCGTATGGGCTGCCATTCAAAATGGTCATTTTCAAATTACCATGATGAATGAGGCAGGAGCCATAGTACCTAAACCAGAAGATGATTGGGATGAAAAAGATGAGAAAAAGTGGTCAAGTGATTGGAGAGCTCAAAATATGCTAATTTCAGCACTTAGTGCAGATGAGTATTATCGAGTTTCTCATTGCTCGACAGCTAAAGAAATGTGGGATGCTTTAGAAATTGCTCATGAGGGCACAACTGAAGTAAAATAGTCCCGCATTAACACACTTAATCAAGAGTTCGAACTCTTTCGCATGAAACAAGGAGAATCAATTCCCGACATGCAAAAGAGATTTGTTCATCTTATTAATCGTTTGAATGCACTTGGAAAACCAGTTTCCAATGATATTGCTACTAATAAAATTCTGAGATGTCTTAGCAGGGAATGGCAACCTAAAGTGACAGCTATCAAGGAAGCCAATGATCTAACGACACTCACAATGACTACTTTGTTTGGAAAGCTGGAGGAACATCAGCAAGAACTAGAAAGTCTAGAAAAGTTTGAAAACAAAAGTAAAAAGGGGAAAGAGAAGAACAAAGACAAAGAGGGTGAGAAGAGGCCTATAGCTCTTATGGCTTCAAACTCAAAGTCCTCACAAAAAGAGCTAAGCAACAATGAGTCAAGTAGCGACGAAGACTTTGGTGACGAAGAAATGGGACTTTTTGTTAGGAGGTATAATAGATTCATTCGAAAGAATGGAATAAAGCATTCCGACAAAAAATCTCATAAACTTTAGAAGGCAATCTATGGATACAAAACAGGAAGAGGTTAAGAAGAATAGAGAAAGAGGGTCTTGCTTTAATTATGGCAAGTCCGGTCATTATAAAACGGATTGCCCCTTAAAGAAAAAGGATAAAGGAAAAGCTCCTCCAAGAAGGTATAATAATAAGCAAAGAAGAGCTTACATTGCTTGGGAAAGTGATAGTGATTCATCAAGTACACAATGCACAAGTGATAGCGATGAAACCGCAAATTTGTGTCTTATGGCTCACACCAAAAATCAGTCATATCACAAGAAGAAAAGTGATGATAAAAAGGTAAAACAAGCTTATTATAACAACTTCTCTTCCATGTCTTTTTCTGAATTAAAAGTAGCTTTTGAAAAACTGCACAATGAAGCTAAAGAAGCATTTAAAAGGTTAGCTTCCGATAAAAGATTTTTTTCATACTTGGAAGGTAAAGTACAATATGCTGAAAAAGATTTAGAATGCTTGAAAGCTAGTATTGCAGAAAATTCAAAAGCTATTGATATTGATGGTTGTAGTAAAATTAGGCATTGTGAAAGGTGACACATTTGGCAACAAGAGGTCATCTCTCTTAAAGCCAAATTAGAAAAAGCCTTGCAACCTAAGATTACTTATGCCGTTGATACTAGATTGTTCAAAAAGTCATTAAATCCTCCATATGCAAAATATTCTTTTGTTCCAAAGGATTTAAAGACCAATAGTAAACATCATCATTATCGTAGTGTTTGTCACTATTGTTGTCATGCTGGCCACACCATTGAGAAATGCAAGTTTAGAAGATTTCTTGTTCCTAAAGGCATTTACCAATGGAAGCCTAAAGGCAACCATGTTATTACTTACCCACTTGGACCCAATAAAAATTGGGTACCTACTTCTCTCTTTTGATATTGTAGGATGAGTGTCTTGCATCCATGGAAGGAAGATGGTTTCTGGACAACGGATGTTCAAGGCACATGACGGGTGACATATCGCTTTTTATTGACTTCAAAGCAAAGAAAAAGGGGTATGTTACTTATGGAGACAATAACAAAGGAGCAATAATTGGTAAAGGTAGTGTAGGTAATCCCTCTACCACTACTATTTCTGATGTACATCTTGTTGAGGGACTTAAACACAATTTGTTAAGTATAAGTCAACTATGCGACAAAGGTTATAAAGTGTCTTTCACAAAAACATGTTGCAAAATTGAACATACCGAACAAAATGTTGTGTTTAAGGGTGTTAGAGTAAACAATATATATATGCTTGATCTTTTGAGTGCATCCTTAACAAACACTAAATGTCTAGTAGCATTAAATGATGATTCATGTCTATGGCATAGACGCTTAGCGCATGTTAATTTCGATTTGCTTAACAAGGTTATATCCAAGGATCTAATGGTAGTTCTTCCAAAAATAAAGTTTTCAAAAGACCACCTATGTGATGCTTGCCAAATGGGAAAACAAACAAGGGTCTCTTTTAAATCTAAAAATATAATTTCAACTTCAAGACCCCTTGAGCTTCTCCATATGGATCTCTTTGGACCATCTAGGACAAAGAGCTTAGGTGGAAACTATTACGGTTTCGTAATAGTAGATGACTACTCTAGATTCACTTGGACTATATTCCTTCATAGCAAAGATGAAACTTTTTCTGCTTTCAAAAGTTTTGCAAAGCTGTCCCAAAATAAAATGAATTCTAAAATAGTTACAATCCGAAGCGATCATGGAGGTGAATTTCAAAACCACCTCTTTGATAAATTTTGTGACAAGTATGGCATTGAGCATAACTTTTCAACTCCTCGAACTCCACAACAAAACAGTGTTGTGGAACACAAAAATCGAGTTTTAGAGGAATTGGCAAGAACAATGCTCAATGAGGGTGGCTTACCAAAATACTTTTGGGCCAATGCAATTAGTACGGCTTGTTATGTTCTCAATAGGATTCTAATTCGTCCTAGGCTTGTTATGTTCTCAATAGGATTCTAATTCGTCCTATTTTGAATAAAACTCCTTATGAAATCCTAAAAGGTAGAAAGCCCAACTTGTCTCATCTTCATGTGTTCGGTTGTAAATGTTTTGTCTTGAATAATGGTAAAGAGAACCTTTGGAAGTTTGATGCCAAAGCTGATGAAGGTATTTTTCTAGGTTACTCTCAATCAAGCAAAGCATATAGAGTTTATAATAGGCGTTTACTTTCTATCGAAGAATCTGTCCATGTTTCTTTTGATGAGTCTTACCCAAAAATTGTCGGAAAAGGTATCTCTTTTAATGATGCAGGTGTATCTACGCAAGACATACTCAAAGAAGCTGGTTCGGAAATTGATCAATCCGAAGCAGTTGCTATTGAGAAGGAGGAAGATACATGTATTGAAAAAGATAAAGAGGAAGGAACATACGAAGTGAAGGATCTTCCACCAGCTTGGAAATCCTCTAAAGACCATCCCATAGACAACATATTGGGAGACATTTCAAAGGGAGTGTTGACTCGTTCTAAGATAAGTAATTTTTGTTCTCACTTCGCTTTTGTATCACAAGTGGAACCTAAAAACGCTAAAGAAGCCTTGATTGATGAATTTTGGCTAATGGCCATGCAAGAAGAGCTGAATCAATTTAAAAGAAATGACGTTTGGGAACTTGTCCCTCGTCCGCGAGATCATCACATCATAGGTACTAAATGGGTTTTTAGGAATAAACTTGATGAAAGTGGAGTGATAACTAGAAATAAGGCACGCTTGGTAGCACAAGGGTATAACCAAGAGGAGGGCATTGATTATGAGGAGACTTATGCTCCGGTTGCTCGCCTTGAAAATATACGTCTTTTGCTTGCCTATGCGTGTTCTATGAATTTCAAGCTTTATCAAATGGACGTAAAGAGTGCGTTCTTAAATGGTGTTATAAATGAAGAAGTATATGTTTCACAACCTCCTGGTTTTGAAAATTCTGAATATCTAGATCATGTCTACAAGTTAAAGCGTGCTCTATATGGTCTTAAGCAAGCACCTCGTGTGTGGTACGAAAGGCTTAGTAAATTTTTACTTGATCGTGGATATTCTAGAGGTAAAGTGGATAATACACTCTTCATTAAACACAAAGGAAAACACATTCTTTTAGTTCAAGTTTATGTAGACGATATCATATTTGGTTTAACTAACATACACTTGGTCGAGGAATTTTCTAATGTTATGCAGGGTGAGTTTGAGATGAGTCTCATGGGAGAGTTAAATTACTTCTTAGGCCTCCAAATAAAGCAACTCGATGAAGGTACATCAGTATGTCAAACAAAATACTGCAGAGAGCTGCTCAAACGATTTGGAATGAATGATTCTAAACCAATTGACACTCCTATGCCTACAAATGGAAACTTGGATAAAGATGAACATGGTAAGTGTGTTGATGTCAAGAGGTATAGAGGTATGATCGGATCTCTTTTGTATCTTACTGCGTCTAGACCAGACATCATGTTTAGTGTGTGTATGTGTGCATGATATCAATCAAATCCTAAGGAATCTCACCTAAAATCAGTCAAGCGCATATTTAGGTATCTCAATGGAACACCTAAATATGGGCTTTGGTATTCCAAAGGAAGTGATTGTAACTTAGTAGGTTATTCTGATTCTGATTTTGCTGGATGCAAATCAGATAGGAAAAGCACTAGTGGCACTTGTCATCTGTTTTCAAATTCTTTGATAAGTTGGCATAGTAAAAAGCAAGTATCCGTAGCTTTGTCTACTGCAGAAGTTGAGTATGTCGTAGCCGGTAGCTGTTGTGCTCAAATTCTGTGGCTACGACAACAATTACAAGACTTTGATATTGAACTCAAGCATATTCCAATTAAGTGTGACAACACTAGTGCCATTAACCTTTCTAAGAATCCTGTTTTACACTCACGCACCAAACATATTGAGATTCGACATCACTTTCTTCGCGATCATGTTGAAAAAGGCGATGTCATTTTTGAGCATGTTGATACTAAAAATCAGCTTGCTGACATTTTCACTAAACCTTTGGCAAGTGAACCGTTCTTCAACATTCGTCGCGAGTTGGGAATTCTTGATCTCTCCGCTTTGGTGTCTTAGCTTGATTGATATTATTTCCATTTATCTCATCATATTTGCTAAGTTTTGATTGTAGCCTTCACTAGTGCCTTATGAGAATACTATGATGGAGGTAATATCGTTTCATCTCCTCTCCTTGAAAATATTGTATGATCAATGTATGTTTTGATTAATGATCATTTGTTTACATGAACTTCTGTTCATATGAGTGTTTGAACTTTGATTACTGTTATTCTTAAGCTTGCATACCTTGTTGTATTTCATTTAAATGCATAATAAATGTTTTGCTTCTGCATAAATGTGTCAATTCTTGAAAAATCACTGAAATATTCAAATTTTTGCATAATGAATCGATCCCAACATTCATGAATCGATTCATGATTTAATTTTGCAGATTTCTTAAAATTCAGTTACAGTATGTATTGATTCATACTCACTTGGATCGATTCATTCTCATTTACAAAACCAAAAATTCGCAATATGAATCGATCCCAACTAGCTTGAATCGATTCATGAATTAATTTTGCAATTTTTTTTAAAACAGTTACAGTATGTATTGATACATACTCACTTGGATCGATTCATAGCAGTTGCCTTTTTAAAATTTTTCGCATAATGAATCGATACATCCATAAATGAATCGATTCATACTGACGAAATTTCAGTTTTTTTGAATCGACACATCAACAACATCCATTACATTTGTAACTGTTTCAAAACCACATTATCTCCATTATGTCTCTCTCATTATCTCATTTACATCAGTTACATCATTTGCATCATAAACCTAACTATTCCAAAAACCCCTCTTCTTCTCTCAAACCCTAAAACTTCAACATGCCTCCAAGAGTGATGATCCCAAGAGAAAGAAGCAAGAGAAAAGGAAAGGAACCTATTGGGTCTTCTTCTCAAGCTCCTCCTATTCCTGAAATCCCTCCATCCGGGGCTGCTATCCTTCATCCGGCTGTCATTGAAGAATTTGAAACTTCCTTCAAATCAAGGTTAGTAATGAAACCTCATATGTTTGATCCTAGTGATGCTCGTACTCTAGGATTAGAAGAAGTTGCTGCTTTGGTTGATGCACAAAATCTTAGCTTCTTTTTATATGTTAAAGATGAGTATCATGAGGATTTTATTCGTGCTTTCTATGCTGGTGTGAGAACTGTAAGAGGATATATGTTTAAATGTTTGATTGGAACAAGAACATATAGTTTTGAAGCTGCTGACTGGGCCACTGTGTTCGGTATGCCATCTGAGTTGGACGATTTGCAGATGTGGCATGACCAGAATTTCGAAACTCAGTTTAATTTGAAGGAATTTTGTACATCCATTTCTAAGTTGGATAGACCCCTTGCTGATGATGAGCCACTAACTTCAGGTATGATCAAAAGTGTACCACGAATTCTGCATTGGATCCTTTCGCACATATTGCGTCCAAGGTCTGGTGGTCATTCTCGTTTGGACAAGCCGGATATCCATTTGCTTTATATTTTGCAGAAAAAGATTTCCTTAAATTGGGCAAATTACTTTGTCAAGCGCATATTCCTTACACGAAACATCTCCAAGAACATAACCCTTGCCTATGCTTCTCAAATCATGAGGATTCTAAAGTTTTGGAAAGTTACTTTTCCTCCTGTGCCTCTTGTACTAGTCTCTAGTGTGCAGGAATTCAACAATGCCACACTTTCTCATATGGGGTATCGATGGGACATCGAGCGTCGCTGTTACTACTTCTTTGAACGCAGCACACGTACTCACATTTACAACTTTGATAACCCGGCTGAACACATATATGTGGAAGAAATCAGAGATGAAGATATGGAAGAAGCTGAAATTCCTGCTCCCGATGCACCTGCAAACACCGGATGGGGTGAGTGGATACCACAAAGGTGGTCTCCCACTAATTATGATCCTGCTCCCTCGACGGCTGCACCGACTTCCTCCACTGCTGCTCCAGCTTATCTCACTGATATGTTTGCACAATTGGAAGTGGCAAACAATGCCCGGCATGAGGAAGCTCGTGCTTGGCATGTCCAGCAATCTGAATGGCATAAGGAGCATCGTGAGTGGCACGATGAACATACTCGCATGTACCATAATCAATATTCCTGGCATACTGAGCTAGTTAAGTGGCATCAAGTGTTTTATAATGAGATGTCAGGCTTTATGGATGACGGTCGTTCGCACCCAGGCATTATGGAAAGGTTTCAAAGTACTGAAGTCCAGAGGCGTTTTCGGCGTTATGCGTTCATGGGGCAGAATCCAGATGAAATGCCTCCTCCACCGCCTCCTTCAAGCTTCCGTGACCCTGATCGTGATGATGCGGAGTCGTGTGGTGGCCATGTCCCTCATTGAAGCATTTCATTTTGCATTTCATATTTGTGAGTTGCTTAAGTTTCTTTTGTAATTCATGTTTGAACAATTTGTTTTGGTTTGGCTTTGTAATTCGTAACTTTTCTTGACAATTTCACTGCTTGTTTATGTCATTTGCTTTTGTTTCATTTGTTTGCGCTTTCTATTTCATTCTTTGTGAGTGAATTTTGCCATTGTATCTTAGTTTTGCTGTTTTTCGTCCATCATCTATAACCCTTTCTTGCTGTTGACAAAGGGGGAGAAAAAGGCAAGTGTGACAAGACAATGATGAGCACAAACTCAGGGGGAGTTCTCTCTCACACTTCAAAATTTGTCATCATCAAAAAGGGGGAGTTTGTGAGCACCCTTGGTTTTTGATCGACTATGAATTTTAAAGTGTTTTATGTTTGCTCTATGTCAAGAAATATGCTTGTATCACTTTGGTTCTCTTGTTCTTCATTGTTTATGGATTTTTGGAAAAATACGCATAATGAATCGATTCATTATGGCTTGAATCGATTCATGTTGTTGTGTGGATTCTGGATTTCGCAAAATGAATCAATTCATCCTTTGATGTATCGATTCATGCAGTTTAACTAATTCTGTTTTCTCAAATTCAATCAGTATGAATCGATTCATCCAAGCTTGAATCGATTCATTCTTTTGTTATTTGCCTAACAGATTCTGCAATATATATATGTGTTTGTTTTTCATTTCATAAACAGATCACAGATTACAGAAATTTTTTAGACGAATTTTGTAGTGATTGAACATTGAAGAACACATCAAGATAGGTTTTTTGGAGTGTTGGAACTTCAATTTGTTGAGCAAGCTTGAAACCTAGAATCAAGATATCTTCATCATCTTCTCAAAGATCTTATTCAAGAACATCAACAAGAGTGTTTGCTGTCCTGTGAATTGAAGGCTTTTGAGACAACGTTCAGTGGTACGATCGTGGATCCAGCTGAGTTGAAGATTGATAGAAGGTTTCAAGGGAAAAACCAGCTGGGTTTTCCTTCAAGAACGGACGTGCTCTTGAGGGTTTTGTGAGTCACGTTGTACAAGTCAGATTCAGCCGCAGCGAGAGTCGTGGAACCGGTGGATTGATTGTATAACTTGCAGGAAATCTCGATTGGGCTCAAATCGAGTGGAGGTTGATACAATAAGAAATTCTAGGAGTTTAGAATTCTGGTTGTTGTATTCGAACCTTGTAATCAATGGATTCAGCAAATTTGATATAAGAATTCTCAATTTCGATTTGAAATTGAGAGGGAGACGTACCCACACGCGAGGACGACCGTGGGGAACTTCCTTACCAAATCTCGGCGTATTGTTTCTCCTCTCTATCTTTACTTTCGTTTTAATTTGTATTCTCGATTCATTGGAAATTGATTTAGTGATAGGTGCATTCAACTGTTTTTATATCGTGTGTTTTATTCTTTATCATAGCAATCGTAAAATCCAGCATGTTATCGCTTGTCTGGTCTTCTAGTGGCCGGTTCAGAATAGACGCTTATTCTATTCGGGACCTTTGCTTCCATAATACTTTGAAAACTCTGAAAAACTTTCTAAATCCTTGAAAACAAGGGAGTGATCCATTCATCCCCCCTCTAGATCACTCGCCACAGCGTCTAACACCCCCTCTCTCCCATTCTTTGGTCGTAGCACCAAATTGCTGGAAGGTCCTCCTGATCATGTAAGATCAATGGCGTCGTCTATGGGAAACTTGCTTCCCCTTCTTCCATAGCAGAGGATCAAAGCTCAAACACTTCATCCTTTCAGCATGTCCGGAGAACAGCTCAACGAACTCAACCGTCCCCTCGTCGACTACACGATGGTAGAAAATCTGCAATACCATGAATCTGACGCCCAAGATGGGCGCCCAGCCACCCCGTCTCCTGATCCCAAGAACAATGGGAACCCACCTCAAGTTCAAGACCATGCGATTGACACGTTCCAACCCATCCTCGTTCCCATCGAAGGGGATGCCACCATGATTGCTATGGTGAACGCCCTTAACCAGGCCAACTCCATGCTCTACCAGCAGCACGAGAGGATCATGGCCCTATAGGCTGACCGGCAGGAGGGCCGACCTCAGCAAGAAAGAAGGATGCAACAACGTCCAGAAGCGACGAAGAAACGGGGACAACGCTCCCCAGAACCCAACAATAGCAGGGTGCATGCCCGCCAGAATTCCGGTCGGTCAGGGACCTCGCCAAGGCGCAATTAGAGCCCTGATAACAACGAGCTCTTCCCACCAAGGAGCGACAAGGAAGACCCGTATTGCCCCCTCTCACGGGCAATAATGGAGGCTCCACTCCCCAAAGGCATGGAGAAACCCCCTAACTTGGTCATCTATGACGGGACCACCAACCCCGACGATCACGTCGACAATGTCAACGCGATGCTCGACTACCGCAACGACATCACCGGGCATCTCAAGTGCAGGTTGTTTTCGACAACCCTTAGGAAAGGAGCCATGGCCTGGTACGAAATTTTAGCCCCGGAGTCCATCACATCCTAGAGAGTAATGAGATCCATATTCACGAGGCATTTTACAGCCTCCCGACGCCATCCCAAGATAGAGGCGACCCTCGAAGCCATTGTGCAAAGGAAAAATGAGACATTACACTCGTATATCGAGCGATTCAACCAAGAGGATGTCGAGGTGGACACCACGGAACACATGAAGAAATACCTCATCGAGAGGGGACTTTTGCCCAGAAGCGAACTTAGCCGGGCAGTTGGGATAGAGCCTCCCCGCACTCTGAATGACCTCCTGCATAAAGCCCAGGCTTACATCAGATACGAGGAAAAGCAGGTTGCCCACAATGCTCGTAGCAGTCGTAACGCCGGGGAAACCGACCATCCCAAGCGCGGGGATTCGAACGTTCCCCGTCGCAACGGGGACAAGCGAAGGGAAGAAAAACCCCGCGAACCCCGTGAAGGAAGAGGTCCCGCAGGCCGATACAGTGAATATACATTGCTGACAGCTCCCTGCGAGCGCATCCTCGCCGAATGCATCAACTCCAATTTCAAACAGGGCAGGGTGAGGTTCCCAAAACCTTATGCACCCAAGCCCCACACTGACAAGTCCAAGTACTACAGGTTCCACAAAAGCCATGTGCACATGACTGAAGACTGCGTTCACTTGAAAGATGCAATAGAAATTTTGATCCAAGAAGGACATCTCAAGCAATACACTAGGAAGAACGAAGCCTCCAAACACGAAGAGCAAGAAAAGAAGAGACCCCAGGAGGACACTCCCCCCGACGACTCTTCCTATCAAGTGGCCCTATGCGTATCACGACCAGAAGACTTCATCTTCCCCGATTCACCACCAGAAGGGCGGATCACTGCTCTCAGCCCCTGGGAAGACCTTCCAACTGCCCTTGTCATATCAGGTGGAGGGATGAACGGCGAAACCGCCGCCCTTTCGATAAAATGCAAGTTCGACAAACTCCTCCTGACCGCACCCGAGCAAAAAGAAATGCTAACAAAATACCGAGGCAAGTCCAATCCAATATCCTTTTTTCTAGAGGAGCTTCCGGGCGGTTCCCCCAACTCGGGAATCCCGCTGCTGATCAGAGCCAAGATGGCTCACTTCGATGTCCGACGCATTCTGGTCGACCAAGGCAGTTCGGTGGACATCATGTACGTCCACCTTTTCAAAACCTTAAAGTTAGACAAAACCAACCTATCTCCCTACGTCGGATCCGACCTCCAAGGGTTCAACGGGTCCACGACAAAGTTGTGGGGCTACGTCGAGATCCTTGTCACCTTCGGAGAGCAAGAAACGGCCAGAGAAATCAAGATCCAAATCCTGGTCATAGAATGCCCCTCTCTTTACAACTGCATTCTCGGCCGCCCGACCCTAGCTGAGCTGACGGCGGTCCCATCCACCGTCCACCTGAAGATGAAATATTACACCAAACTGGGCCGCGTGGTCACAATCCATGGCGACATCGAAGCCGCCCGAAGGTGTTAGAATGCCGCAGTAAAGGGACAGGCCACAATCAACACAAAGAATAACAAAAAGCCCAGGGTTGAGGAGCCCCCCCCAGGGAATCAACATCGTCGACCTCGATTGCCGCATCGGCCAAGACAAAGCTGAAGAACAGAGACCCGCCGAGAGACAGGCTCCCACTCACCCGTTCCGCCCAGTCCCGGACGGAGAGTTCGAGCTCGTCCCACTGGGCGATGATCCCGACAGGACGGTAAAGATAGGTAAGGGGCTGCCCGAAGAAACGAGGAAGCAGCTCGCGATATGCCTTAGGGAGAACTCTGACCTCTTCGCATGGAACGCCGTGGAAATGCCTGGCCTAGATCCTGAGGTCGCATGCCACCAATTAGCTTTAGATCGGGCAATCAAGCCTGTAGCACAGCGTAGGCGCAAGCAGTCCCCCGAGAAAACGGAGGCTGCCGAGCGAGCTGTAAAAGACCTCCTAGAGGAAAATTTTATTTCTGAAGCCCAGTACACAACCTGCCTCTCTAATGTAGTCCTCGTTAAGAAAAATAATGGAAAATGGCGCATGTGTGTTGATTATACTGTTCTTAATAGGGCTTTCCCAAAAGATGCTTTTCCTCTCCCTAACATAGATAAACTCGTCGACAATTCTGCAAGTTTCAAACTCTTGTCCTTCATGGACGCATACAGCGGATATAATCAGATCCCTATGTCGGACATGGACAAGAGACACACGGCATTCATGACCCCCACCGACAATTATTATTACAACGTAATGCCTTTCGGACTCAAGAATGACGGGGCCACGTACCAGCGCATGATGAACAAGGTCTTCCGAGGAGAAATCGAGGATATGCTCGAGGTATACATGGACAACATGATCGTCAAATCACACAAGGAGACTGACCACGCTCGACACTTCCGCAAGGTCTTCGAACAGGCGAGAAAATGAAAAATGAGGTTTAACCCCAAGAAATGCACATTCGACGTCCGAGCAGGAAAATTCCTAGGTTTCTACCTCACCGAGAGGGGAATCGAAGCCAATCCCGACAAATGTCGAGCATTCTCAGAATTCCCGACCCCAAAATCTAAAAAATCCATTCAATCCCTTAACGGAGTGCTCGCCTCGCTCTCCCGTTTCATCGCCAAATCCGCCCAGCATGCGCTACCTTTCTTTAAACTCCTCCGAAAGGAGGCTACCTTCGAATGGACCGACGAATACGAACGGGAACTGCTCTATCTGAAGAAGGCACTCTCCGAACCCCCGGTCCTGTCACGACCATTGGAGAGGGAGACCTTATACCTGTATCTGTCTGTGGCAACCAAGGCCGTCAGCGCCGCTCTTATTAGAGAAATCGACGAGGGACAAAAATCCATCTACTTCACGAGCAAAGCACTCCAAGGCCCCGAGCTCAAATACCAACAAATTGAAAAAGTTGCATTAGCTATCATAAACGCCGCAAGAAGATTACATCATTACTTCCTCGCTCACAAGATCAAGGTAAGAACTGACCAACCAATAAAACAACTCTTTGGTCGACCAGACATGGCCGGCAGAATGTTAAAATGGTCGCTGGAACTTTCCGAATTCGACATACAGTACGAGAACAGGAAAGCTTTGAAAGCTCAAGCCCTGGCCAACTTCGTCGCAGAAATGACTCACAACCCAAAGCCAGCGGACGGCGCCCACAAATGGACGATCTTCGTCGACGGCGCCTCTAGCTCGACAGGCAGCGGGGCTGGGATCATCCTCAAAAACGAGGACGGAATCCTGATTGAGTTCTCACTGGCATTAGCCTTCCCAAATTCCAACAACCAAGCCGAATATGAGGCTTTCATCGCCGGTCTAAGATTGGATGAAGACCTAGGAGCAAAGGAAGTAAGAATATCGACAGACTCCCAGCTCGTGGCATCACAAGTACGGGGAGAGTACCAAACCAAGAATGACAGCCTCATCGAATATTTAGCTTTAGTCAAAGAAAGACTCGAAAAATTCGAGAAATGGGAGGTCCAACACGTGCCCCGCGAACATAACACGCGAGCGGACATCCTATCAAAGCTTGCTAGCACGAGGAGGAAAGGAGGAAACAAATCAGTAATCCAAGAAATCCTTCCTTGACCCAGTACCGAGAAGCCACCTCCTCCACTCGAGGTTAACGTGATCGGGGACACTCATTGCTGGATGACACCCATCTATAACTACCTCACAAAGGGAGAACTCCCCGCAGACCCTAAAGAGGCGGCCACTACTAAACGTAGGGTGTGCTCGTACGTCCTCATCGAAGGAAAACTCTACCGTAGAGGACTCTCCATCCCGTTACTCAAATGCGTCGAGGAAGAGAAAGTTCTCGACATATTCGGGGAAATGCACCAAGGAATCAATGCCCAACATCCCGGCGGACGATCGCTCGCACGCAAGGCTCTTCGAGCGGGCTACTATTGGCTAACTATGCAATACGACTCCAAGGAACACGTCAAAAAATGCGACAAATGTCAACGACACGCCGACATGCACCTCGCATCCCCAAACGAGCTAAAAACACTCTCCTCTCCTTGGCCCTTCGCATGGTGGGGCATGGACATCCTCGACCCATTCGTAACTGGATCGTACCAAAACAAATACCTCATTGTAGGGGTAGACTATTTCACCAAATGGATCGAAGCAGAAGCACTGGCCAAAATAACGGCGCAGAACATCCTTCGATTTTTCAAACGAAATATCCTCGCTCGATTCGGCATACCTCAGGTCTTCATCACGGACAACGGAACGCAATTCACGAACGGAGGATTTCAGGACTTCGTGGCTAGCTTAGGCACTAAACAACACTTCACATTCGTCGAGCACCCTCAAACCAACGGACAAGCGGAGGCAGCCAACAGGGTAATCCTGCCCGGACTGAAGCGCAGACTCGGCGAGGCAAAAAGGGCATGGGTCGAGGAGCTACACAGCGTCCTATGGGTATACCGCACGACACCACATTCCACGACCGGGGAAACCCCATTCAGACTAACATACGTCACCGAAGCAGTCATCCCGGTGGAAATACGAGAACCGACGAGACACATAGAGGAGCCCCTCGACGAGGAGATAAACGACAAGACACTTCGAGCCGAGCTGGATCTCGTCGACAAGATCCGCTCCGAAGCAGCCCTTAGGGAAATATCCCTCAAACAAAAAATAGCCTTACACCATGACGCGAAGGTCATAAAAAGAGAGTTCCAGGTGGGCAGCCTGGTCCTCAAAAGAAACCAAAAAAACCAAGAGATGGTAAACTGGCCGCCAACTGGGAAGGCCCCTACCGCGTCCGCGACAAGACGAGCAACGGGACCTACTATCTGGAAAACCTACAAGGTGAAGAACTCGCTCGACCATGGAACGCAGAAAAACTTAGACAATATTATAGCTAAATATAACTCAGGGAGACATGGGAGGTACGACCACGCTCTTCACCACCAAAATGACAGGGAGGATATACGCTACCCAGGAGTGAATACAACCCTCCCCGACACTGGGCACCTCAAACGAGCCCCAATGTCGAAGTACCACGATTGGCAGGGCACCCAACTCGTGATGGGAAAATCCAAGCCCCGAGGTCGGAGTTCTCCAATCGCAAACTCAACCTCGATTTTAGGCGAGCACAGCGCCCGCCACCTCATCAGATCCCTAAACCGACGAGACCAACATAGTTGAGCACAAACAGTTCAAAAATATAGCAAATACAAAATGAGACCAACATCAGACAAACAAATAAACAAATAAGGTGAATTAAAAACATTCATTCAAAGCAGCCGCAACCAAAGGAAATACAAAGTGAACCCGAAGGCCAATATTCATACAGGCACGGAGGCCGTCACATACTGGCACGCAGGCCATACAAAATATAAACAAAACAAAATTCAAAGACTCCGCCCGGAGTTACTCCTCATCCTCCAGCTCCTCATCAGCTGCGAAGGGGCACACGATCTCCCCGTCAGCCACACAATAGTTGTGAGCTGACCCCTCCGTCACCAACCCAGGGTTCAACACCTTCAGTTGATCAGTGGCATTGTCGAAGCCTTCCTTGAACATCTCCACCAGGTCCTTGTTGGCAGCTCGGATGTGCTTGACCAAGTCACCCCGGGTGCGGAGAGGAAGCTCCTCTTCGGTTTCATCCTCCAGGGGGCGGATTGCACCTTCAAGCAGACCCATCCGGGCACGGAGCTGTTCATTTTCCTCGGCCACCTTTTTGTGCCCATCAGCTTGCTCTTCCAGACTCTCCTTCTCCGCCTTCAGCGTATCCCGCTCGAGCTTCATCTCCTCTAACTCCTTCTTCAGTCTCTCCTGCAGCTGATGCTCCTCCTTGTAGTCAGACAAGTCCTTTGACAACCTATCCTTCTCAGGACGAGCCTTCAGAAGGGCATCCTCCAAGGAAGCCGTGGAAACAGAAGTGTCAGACAGAACCATTTCCGTCTCCATCACCCTGATAACTGCGGCCAGATCCCTCGCCAACTCCCTTCGCCGGACATCCGCATCCTGGATCAATATGGCCTTCTCCTCGGGCGCCGCCACCACGACAGCACCTTCAGTCTTGAAATATTCCTGCTCTAGATAGTAGGGAGGCCGTAGATAGCTCCCAGGGCCACCCGGACCGCTGCCCTCCCGCTGCGGCAAACCGAGAAAGAGTCTCATCCAGGCGTTTCCGTTTGAGAAGAGGAGAGCTAGAAGGAGGAGGGATGTCTTGTATCTGGATCAGGGAGGATCGTTGAGCAGGCGGAGGGGAGGTAGACACCGGGCTAGCAGTATTAGAGGTACCTGCCCCGAGGTCACCGGCCACCTCCTGAACTCGGGGTGCCGCTTTCTTCTTTTTCTTAGGAACCCTGTCCGGGGCTCCAGCTTGGTTGGCCAGCTTCAGAACACGGTCACGTACGGAAGGCATAGCACCTGCAAAACAAAAACAACAAAATCGTCAGTAGGAAAGACACGACCAAGGAAAATAAGAGTAAAAGAACACCTACGTGTCGTACCCCGAAAAATACGACCTCACGCGATCCGAAAAGACGGAGTCATGCGCCGGACGGACTGAAGAGTCGCCACCTAATTCTATTTATTCCCGAAGAGGGAAAGGGAAGATATAGATACAACCCGGGAAGAGAAGGATGAGGACAAAGGTCAACGGAACCATTGCCTGGGTTCGAGAGTCGGTTATGCAGGGGGAAGGTATTAGCACCCCCTACATCCATCGTACTCGATGGGAACCATCTAAGTTATCACGCGCGAAAGGATGTCTATGCTTAAACGAATTTCTTGCTAGAGGGAAATGAGTTGAATTATAAGTTAGATTGAACCTAGGTGCTCGGCAAGGATTGAGATCCTCGTGCCTACGTACTCCCGTGTGCAATGGGAAAGTCAGAGCCTCGTAGTTCGGCCAACTAAGGGTAATGGTTGTTTGATTTTATTACCTTTTGTCGATGAAAGGGTTTAGGAGTTGAAATGCACTAAAGACTATGGATAGTTTATCTCGTCCAACAAGACGAGCGTCTTGCGTCGAAATAATCGGAGCGAGTAACGAGAGCTCGTTATCCTCCTTTCTACCGCTTAAGGCTCGTGGCGTACAGATCTTCTCGTATTTATTAAAGTGTTTTATTTCCTAAGACCGCTTGACGTTGGATCAAAGGTTTGGATCTAAAAAGAATCGTTTTGGTTTTTTGAGGTTAGAGGGTAAATGCAAATGGAGGTTATTTTATGTTGTTTTGTCAGCGAGGCACGAAGCGCTCGGCTCGCAAAGTAAGGTGGATCCTAATAAACGAAACAAAAACTGGAAAATAAAGTGCAAGTGTGCAAGTGAGATCGCTTGGCGTTGGACCAAGGATTCGGAAATAAATAAAATGCGAAAAAATAAAGTGCATACAAAGTAATGGGAGAGGGATACAAAATAAATACAGTGGATTGCGAGAAATAAAGAGGTCTCGTTGTAGTTAGCCCAAGAGAAAGCGTGTGTGCAGTGTTTTTGAACTGTTCGAAGGCGTTCGGCCTTTTTAATCGGAAACAACTATTCGAAGGCGTTGGACCTCTTAATCGAGAACAACTATTCGAAGGCGTTGGACCTTTTTGGGACGCGTCGAAATTTAGTTCGTTCACTTCCTTAGAGCCGGTTTAAAGAAACCGTTCTATGAGGAGTCGAAGCATTATTTTTGGAATGCGATATTAAATAAATAAATCGAAATGAATCGCAAAAAATATAATAAAATAATAAATACAAGTTAATAAATAAATTGGTAATATTTGAGAATAAAGAATAAAATTAATTAAATTGAATATTTATTGGTCAAAATAATAAAATAATAAAATAAAAAAAAGCTAATTACAAGAAGGGCCTCATATTGACCGAATATCACCGATTTAACGAAATCGGGCGAAAAACGGCCTTTTGTCAAGTCATCGGCCCTAAAAATAAAATTTCAAGAATATAAGAACAAAAATTTTAGATTTCTAAAAATAAACATAAAAAGAGATAGTTATAATAATAAGAAACAAGAAATAAAATTGGATAATTAATTAACACTAGAAAATCCTAACTAGAATTATATAAAAACAAAATAATAAATAAATTAAATGAAAAAGTAACAAAAATAAGACGATGAGAGTAAAATCTACCGTGCTATAATGCTTTAGTGGAAAATAGTATAGGTCTACACCCATTTTTAACATTGATACTGAAGCACCAAAACAAATAATAAGAAAAAACATAATAATAATAAAAAAAATCAAGCAAATAATAAGAACAGAAAGAGGGGTGCAATGCTGGTTAAAAGGGTGTACTAAGATGGTAATGTGAGATTTCGGGCTTAGGGCTGGAGGCCCAGGGACACAAGGAACATCACAAAGTCTTATGTAATAAAATATAACGAAAATAAAAAGGTTTTCTTTTAAAAAAAACAAAGTTCAGATAACAAACAGGTCCATTCTTTTAAAATCAACACGCTAATGAAAACAAACAAATTTCTCACTACCTCCGCGGCAGCGACGGTAAACGCGTTTCTCTCAGCTTTTGAATCGACTCGCGGTGGTCTCTATCTCAACTTGTCTCAGCTCACGATCGATTCGTTCGCCCTTCACCGTTCTCCTTCGTCGTTCTCTCTCTGGGTCTAGCTTCTTTCGCTCGCCGCGTCCTCTGTCTCGCCGGAAAAAATCACAACTCAACGTCGGTTTGAAGGTGGGTTCCGAAGAAGAAGAAGAGGGCTCGGTTTGTTGACGGTTCGGTTTCGATTGATGTTTTGTGGTGAGCTTTGAATTTTCCGGCGGTGGTGATGGGTGGATTTTCGGTTTTGTGTTGTTTTGGATTTGGTGGATGCGGTGATTTCCGGTGAGTCGCGGTGGATTCGGCTGGGGTTTAAGGGTGAAGGGCGGCTGAGGTTGTGGGTGACGAGTGTTTGGTTGCAGCTTACAGGTTACAACGGCGGCGAGTCGTGGCTTTGCGTTGTGGATTTTAAAGGGTTGCAAACGGTTTTTTTGTGCGGTGGGGGTCGTTACAGCTTCTGCGTTTTTTAATTTTCTGTGGTTTCTACGCGGTTTCGATTTCGAAACCCACTGATTTTTCACTCCAATCTGTTTTCGCTTTTTTTGGTGATTTGGTTTATTTATGGGTCTGAGATATGGTTTGTGTAGGTGAAGCTATGGAAGAAAACAAAAGGTTTTAAGGTTTGCATTTAATGGTTATTGTGTCATTGGTTTGGTTGAAGAAGAGTGGTGTCTTTTTGATTTTTTCGTGAAGCTTAATAGTATTATTTTCTTGCAGAGATTTTCTAAGGTTTTTACCAAGCTCCTTTTTAACAAAATGATACAGGAGTGTTTATGTAGAGGATTTGTAAGGGCACAATGGAGAGTTTGGGCAGAAAAATATTGAGAGGTTCATGCCAAAAGAATACTGGTTGTGCAGCGCATAACGGATTATGCAAGCCGCGTCCTCTAGTACGATTTGGTGGATGGAAAAAAAATTCTGTTTGTTGCCAAAGAAAAGTGTGGGACCTTGTGTATGGTACAGCCTGCTATGCGATTGGAAATGAGCTTGTTACTGAGATTTCTCTTAAAAATAAATAATAATAATAACAATTAATAATATCATAATAATAATAATAATAATAAAAAGAAAGAGAATAATATTAATACAAATAAAATAATAATAATAATAATAATAATAATATAATTATAAATGAAATAGGAAACAAAATAAAGATAAAAAGAAATAATAATAATAACACAAATGAAATTTCTTTTTTTATAACTTTTAGTGTGAATAATGAAAAATGGTGATAAAAGTGACAATAAAAAGGAAAATATAAACAGATTTTTTGTTGAACTTTGGATAATGATTAATAAATTTGGATATATAATAAAAAAAATGGATTCACTCATAATAACAACAATAATAATAAACATGATAGAAATAGTAATAGAAATATTAATACATAATAAAAGCAATGATAATAAAACTTGAATGGTTAAAAATAAATAAAAATAAATATTCTATTAAAATAAAAAAGTAGATTGAATTTTCAGAGTTTTTTTTTATGATAAAATGATGAATGGAAAATAAAGATAACCAGACGAAAAGTCTCCACACAACACCGACTCTTTTTTTTTGACACTGCGTACTCGACCTTAAAAACTTGGATAGACCTCGATTAGTTGCACAAAAGAAAATGACATATTTTTAGATTTTTCGAATATCAGACAAAAAAATAAAAGGGTACATATTTTTTGAATTTTAAAATAATGATTAGACAGTAAAATGGTGCGGGTAGGACAAATTTGGGGTATGACAGATGCCCCTATCGAATTGGCTTAGACCGAATAAGATGAACTGGCTCGCGTTCAATATTTCAAGGTATAAGATAATTAGATATTAACAGACTCCAAATTTGTCCGACAAAGAAAGAAATTTGTGAAAATAACAGATGATTAAAACTGGAAATAATGGGTGACACAGCAAGAACAAATTGACAAAGTAAATCACTTATCACCCGAGGATGATAAGGCAAATAACTGAAAATAAACTCACTTATCAACAAAGGATGATAAGGCAACTGACTGAAAATAAAATCACTTATCACCAGAGGATGATAAGGCAACAGACTGAAAAATAAAATCACTTATCACCAGAGGATGATAAGGCAAGAAACTGAAAATAAAATCACTTATCAACAGAGGATGATAAGGCGAATAACTGAAAATAAAATCACTTATCAACAGAGGATGATAAGGCGAATAACTGAAAATATACTCACTTATCAACAGAGGATGATAAGGCGAATAACTGAAAATAAACTCACTTATCAACAAAGGATGATAAGGCGAACTGAAATTTAAATACGGTCATTGAATCCGCCGAGGAGATGCCTGGAATCTTTGATTGATACGATCCTCACCTCCGCTGGGGAAAGGACTGGAAACTTGCGTTGATTCTGGATCCTGAATCATGCAACTATGCTTGATTGTTTTGAAATGGTATTCCATAAGGATGGAGATACGATGCAAATTTTTATGCACTCGAGATGTAAGTTAAAACTGCTGGGGACATGGAAAAGTCTGATTTATTTAGGTATGTATATGATGCATATGCTATAAATGATTGAAGTAAATGATGCGTATGACATTGATGATGCATAATGATGCATATGAGCGATTGAAAGGTGCCAGCTTGGTGGACTTTTGGTCTGGTAGTTGCCAATGATGATTGGACTTTGGGTGGGTGGAGGGCTTGATTCCCCGACACTCGATCTTCGATGCATGATCAGAAAATGGATCTGAAAGCTCCAAGTTTGGTTATCTGCTGGTGAGCGAAGCGACTTAATTGACACATGAAGACTGGTTTTGCTTTGAATGATTGCAAACATCTAGCAAGGACTGCCTGTTCAGCTGGGGAGAAGAGAGAGGAAGACTCGCTCCTTGTTTGTTTGCCCCTGTCTGCGGGGTATTTGAAATAAATCTGGTGGGGAAGCTTCGACAATGACCATGACACGACCTGCCCCAGCGTCTGAATTTGGTAGGTATCTGCCCCTGATTGAGCTGTTGGAAAATAGATTGCCCCTGATTGGGTTACTGGAGATGATTTTGCCCCTGATTGGACTGTTGAAGTAGTCTTGATTCACGTTGGCACCAATGAAATTCAATTTTCTCTTTTGATTGCCCCTTGTCGGGATTGCACTGATGTCAAGCACTAAATTGCAATTAAATTATTTATACATAAATGGTAGTGTTAATGTAAAGTTCATGTAAGTTTTGAAAAAGTCAATTTATTTGAATGGTGTGATAGTGTGACGAATAGACCGTTAGCCCAAACGAGGTGCTGATTTAGAGAGTGCGTGAAAGATGCAGCAAGAATAATGTGCAATCGAGATTGGAGATTAGCAAATATATGGGAGTCAATTTACGCAACCTTATTGGTAGCATGCTTTCAGAACAATCCCTGCCTCAATTAGGTCTTTTGAGGGTTGTAACGTGGTCTGGTCAATGGTTTGAGAAATAAAGGATATAAGGCTCAAAGTTTGATTTGTACCCATCCCTTCTTCGTATTGTTCTCCTGTCCTATGTTCAGTTAACTCTACATATGCATTTGTTTTGACTTTGCAAGAGTGAAGATGAAGCTTTAAAGTTCGCTTGAAAATGGCAGTCATCTTATTTTGTTGTTGGTGACCCTTTGATTCTTGATTTGGTGGTCACTGATATTTATTTTGCTTTTGCTGAGGATTTGAATTCCTCTTTTTGATTTGTTCTTTTCCGACTAAGTCTCCCTTCGGGTGCTCAACTCAGTGTTTTTTTCTTTTTTTCTTTTTTTTTGTTTGAATGTTGTGACTGCCAAGTCATTTGTTGATGGTCCTCTGATGGGATGTCTCATCTTGCGATTCGAAGGTGTAGTCAGGTTAACTGAACAACTACCTTGCCCCGGGTTAAATGTAAGGGTTGTATCCGAAAGAAACCCCTACTTCTAGGCTTGAAGTGGTTGACTAGGGACTAACTCCTTATATCTCCAGTGTTTGGGGATTTGAACAAATGCCTGTACATCATTGACGAGGTTTTATCGGAAAGCATACCGCAACAGTTATGGGTATTTCGTTTTCATCATCCTCCCTCAAATATTTGCTAAAGTGAAGTGAGGAAATATTTTTGTGATTTTTGCGATAAATAATTAAATGATGAGCGAATGCGAATAGATTGATTCAAAACATGCATAAACATAACATTAACATAACCAAGTACAAAAGATAACAATGTTCAGAGCAAATAGTACTTAAACAAACATTACAAAACAAACAGGAATGCGGGAATAATAAATGGCATTGGCTGCCTTGATTTGAGGAATTGAACTTCTCTTGATTTGACTTGCTTCTTCAAAGTTGGAGACTACTCAGCTTTGGTCTTCAACCACCCCTTCAAATGTCTTCACTTGTTGGCACCGTGTGGCGGCATTGGATCGTTCTGGACATTTGCATTTCTCGGAGTGAGAGTGAGGTCCTTAGAGTTGATCATATCCTGAATCAAGTGTTTGAAGGCATGATAGTTCTCGATTGTATGACTTGGAGCGCCTTTGTGATACTCACAGCGAGCATTGGCATCATATTTTCGGGCATTGCCAGTCTGAGGTGGCATATCTCTCAAAGTAAGAGGTCCTTTTGCCGTCAGCTACTTAAAGATTTCGGTATATGACATAGGCAGGGGATCAATATGCCTATCATATCCTCTTTGTTGAAATGGTGGATGTTGTTGAGGAGCGCGTTGTTGTTGTTGACCAGGCCGTTGTGGATAAGCCGGTTGCTGGTATGGATTGGGCGCATATTACGCAGCTGCAACCATAGGATGTGGACGTGGTTGATGAGCCATCTGAGGCGGAAATAGAGCTTGAAAGGCCCGCTGATAAGGAATTGGAGGAATTGGCTGATATGGCACGCGAGCATATTCTATAGCAGCAACATAGGGATACTGATAATAGGGAACTGGCGCAGGTGCACTCTGTTGAAAATTCCCACTTGCAGTAGAAACGACATTTGTTTCGCCCTTTTTATACCCGTTGAAAGGTTTCTTGACATTGACCTGGCCGCTAGGACCTCCTTGGATCTTTCCACTTTTCAGACCTTCTTCAATTCTTTCTCCTACCATCACCATGTCTGAAAATCCAGAAGATACGCTGCTGATCAGCTTCTCGTAGTATTGCCCCTGTAGGGTACCCATAAAGATATCGATCAATTCACGGTCAACCAATGGAGGATGCACTCTGGCGGCTAGCTCTCTCCAGCGTTGGGCGTACTCCTTAAAGGATTCACTTTCCTTTTGAGACATACTCTGAAGTTGAGTACGGTTAGGAGCAAGGTCAGTGTTGTACTTGTACTGCTTTTTGAATGCATCAGATAGATCAAGCCAAGTACGAACATTGTTGCGTTTGAGCTGCATGTACCATTCTAGAGACGCTCCAGACAGGCTGTCTTGGAAGCAATGGATCATAAGTTTATCGTCTTTGGTATGAGCGGCCATTTATCTGCAGTACATCCTCAAATGAAGCTCAAGACAGCTGAGGCCTTTGTATTTCTCTAATTCTGGCAATTTGAACTTAGCAGGGATCACAACATCTGGAACTAAGCACATGTATGTGGCACTCAGAGAGGTTGAGTTGTGTCCTTCCATGATTCGGATTTTCAGCTAACTTGCGACACATCTTCATGGCTTCAGACTCTTGAACAACATGAGGATTGGTGATTGGAACAGCAGTATGCATCTCATACTCAACTTGATGATTCTCTTCAGCTTGAGGAAACTAGACTTGAGTTGGAATAGGTTGAGCTTGAGGAATAGCACCAACAGTAACACCAGAAGCAGGTATCGGTTGGGAAGTGACCTCTTCAACAGCAGGAGTGAAACCTGGAGGCAAACCATAGACCAAAGGATTTGGAACTGGAACTGAAGGCATTGCTCGTGAGGTAGATCCTTGCACTTGAGCATTGTTCATTGCGGCAGCAGCTTCGCGACGTTCTTCCATCCTAGCCAAAGCTTGCAAAGTCTCATAAATCTGGTCAATCTTGCTCTTGACCGAGTCAATCTCTTCCCTCATAGCGGCTTGTTCTTCTTGAATTACGTCCATCAGTCTTCTAGTGTTGGCTCGAGTTAAGTATGGGCGTCTAGCACGATACGGGCGTCGGGAAACCAGCTTGATTTACTGAAGATGGAGGAACATGGAAATAAGTTTTCGGTTTTGGAATGAAATGCAATATGAACAAATAATGCAAATGAGATGATATGCAATGTCAGAATCCAGGATCACAAGATCAAAGTCTCACGGGTCCAAGGCACAGATGGAGGATACTATGATCAGGAACTCACTGGGTAGACTCTAAGGTTTTAGGGATCCCAAAGTTATCAATTCATATGGATGTTCATCACACGCGCCATAAACATGACGGTTGATTGACTCCGCCGTATGAACCTATTTTGGGTGAGATCTTCGTATCGACACCCACGAGAGCAAATTTTCTCGGGAGTCCATACTACGTGATCATCGACACGAGGTTTAAAACAAAGTCCTGGAGTTATGGAACTTTCTCAACTGTTTGATGCACGTGTCAATTTCATACATTCTTGACAGTCAATCAACTCCATTGAGTAAGTCTATTCCAAGTGAGGTTTTCGTATCTGTTGCACCCCAAAATTTGCCCTCACAATACAAGACTTTGTGTGCTAAGAAGGTTCACAAGGTTCACAAGACCTTTCATGGGGTTCATGAAGTTTACAAGACACTTCATGAGGTTCACAAGGTTCACAAGATTCACAATACTTACAAGACCTTTCATGGGGTTCATGAAGTTTACAAGACACTTTATGAGGTTCACAAGGTTCACAAGATTCACAATACTTACAAGACCTTTTATGAGGTTCATGAAGTTTACAAGACACTTTATGAAGTTCACAAGGTTCACAAGGTTCACAATGCTCACAAGATCTCCCATGAGGTTCACAAGACATCTTATGAGGTTCACAAGGTTCACAAAGTTCACAAATAGTCAGAAGATTTGACAATTCCCTCAGACAATGCATCCTCCTAAGCAGTGCATCCAAAACTAAGGTTTAGACTTTAATCAGGCTAAATGGACTTCCAAGACTTCAAGTGAGCTTCATAACATCTTATATGTGTCTAAGAATCCCCCATGACAAGTTTCAAGACTTTTCTCAAAGGTTTGCTCAGTCAAATGATCAGATAAGTCAAAATCAGTCAAAGTAGTTAAAAAGTCAAACTGAGGTCAACTGTGGTCAAACCAAAGTCAAACTTCATGATTTTTTGCCAACATCAAGTATATGAAGTAAAATTCATCATTTGATCAAGGGTTGATCATGATTCATCAAGGATATTCCAGATCATCAAGAATCAGAGGTTTCTAAATTAGGGTTTCCTCAGGAAAAGTCAACTGAACTTTGACCAGCCATAACTTTCACATGCTTCATCACCAATTTTCCATCCAAAGCTCATTTTGAAGTAAATTGAATTCTCTACAACTTTGTGTCTCACAAGCCAAGCCCAAAAATGCTTCATTTGGAAGGTATGGGCTAAGACATTATAGGTCCTTTTGAAAGTCAACAGAAAGTCAACAACTTCAAAAGGGCATAACTTGAGAATGGTAAAAGATATGGACATGGAACCAATGGGGTTGGTTAGAGGACTCTTTAAGATTTCCAAAATGTCCAAGAACACCCTCATAGCATTAAAATTGAAGGATTTGTGCCCTTGCAAAGTTGGGAAATTTTAGGGAAGTTTGTGAAGCAAATAAGGCCTAAAATCAAAATTTTGCTAAATGAGCCCACCAAATTGCCATCCCATCTTTATAAAAACACCAAGCACGACCCAACCCACCTATTTTCTGATTTTTCATTTTTTATTTCATATTTATTTGAATTTTATTCATTAAAATACAATTTAAATTGAAATAAAATATGAAAATCATATATTTGGATGAGATTATGATTCTAGAAGGTTTTAAATATCATTTAGAGATGATTGATTTGATCCAATTTCGTGCTAGCTTAATTTGGAAAGGTTAGATGAGATTTTTTTCAATATTTGAAAGTATGAAACTTCATGATCAAGTAACCAAGACAAGGCCCATAAATCCATGTTGTTTTGACCTAATTTACATCACTACATATACACAAACTCATTACAAGCATTGGGAGGAATTTTGGCAGCCTCCATACATATTCTTCAACTTCAAAAAATCAAGAAAAAAGTGACATACGGTTTTGGAGTTAGAGAGGATCTTAAGACATTCTAAAGGTTGCATTAGCTTCTCTGATCATCACTGATCATGTTGCTATAATCATATGCATCTCAATCCCCATGAATTGCACAAACCGAATCGTTCTTCTCCTTTATTTTTTTGATTTTCGATTTCATAAATTTAACCATTATAAATTATGTTTGATTACTGATTCATGTTTGTTTTGAAGTGTAGAAACTTTCTGGACAAACCAATTGAAGTTTCATGGCCTAAATCATCAGATGCCATTGTTAGGGTTTAGGGTGGCCGTTTAGGGTTTCACTATTAAACCAATATAAATAAGTTCTAAAGACATGGATGAATCGTATAGGTCATAAGAAACTTATTGGCATTATTAATTTGGTGAAATTATACTGTTTGAATGGTGTTTGATGTTCGCAGGTTGTATTGGTAGGAATAATCGCAGGAAAAGTTGTAGATAAATTCGCAGGAAAACCTGCGAATCCAAGGTTGAAGATGAAGATCTTCGCGCGCTTCAGATTTTTGAATTTTGATTTGTATATTTATTGTGTTGTTTGTATATTATTTCACAGGATGATAAGTGGCCTGGTGGTTGGTACGTGCATGAAAGAAGCTAAGGACGTGGGTTCGAACCTGTCCTCAGTTATTTTTTGATTAAAATTCCATTTATTCTTCAGGTTTAAAATATAAAAAATCATTCTCCATCCATATTCACAAATGCGCGCATAGCCTGGTGGTGTTGGTGTTGGTCCAAGAGAGAGAGCCTAGGGCGTGGGTTCGATCCCAGCCCCAGGTAAGTTCTTTTTTCCCATTATTTTTCACTTATTTTATTTTATTTATCTTATATTTGATTAATTAAGTTAATAAAAAATGTTTAAATTAAATTAGTCATATTATTTTTCTTATATAATTCAAAAACTTATAGTTTTTTTTTTAAAAAAAAGATTCAAATTTTATTAATAAAAGTTATTTATATTTATTTAATATTTGTATGTATTTTTGTATAAACAATTTAATTATATTTAGATTTATTTATAAACCCTAATATTTTCATAAACCAAGATTAACCCTAATAATATTTTTCTAAAATCCTAATTATTTTCATATAAATGTTAATTATGTTTCCCTATTTTTTATTATCATTATATGTAGTTTTATCTAAATAATGTAAATAATTTTAAATCATGTTTAAAATAATAAAATTCTTAATTTAATATTGTTAATATAATAATATGATATGTATATATTTTATAACTTGTTTATAATTTAATTTTTATATGTAAATAATTTTTAATATATGCCTAAAAATAATTAAAACTTGTTAATTTAATTTTGTAAAATATAATTTATTTTCATAATATGTTTATAATTAACTTAATTTTTATAGCATGTATATAATTTAAAATTTTATGATAATTGGTATATAATTGTTTATATGTTCTTAATCTTAAAATATAATTGTTTATATAAAAAATTGAACTTTTAATTATTATGCTAATATTCCTATTTATTTTATTATTAATGCTATTTATTTTCATATTTATTTTATTTATTACTAACCCCATTTATCTTTGTATTATTTTTATTATTATTATTTCACTAACCCCATTATTATTATTATTTATTATTGCTTATTTTATTTAATTTGCTTTAATTATTATTATTATGTAATTGTTCCTTTGATGTAATATTTTAGTAACAATGTTTAAATATTTATTTTATGCTATGGTTAGTAAATAGGGAGTGCAACATGTTTGTATGTTTAAAATTAACTTAGCTCACTAATTTAAAAATAAATATTAAAATTGTACACTCACACACGTAAGTCGATCTTGGATCGCCATCTCACTTCCTTAGGGATACCTCTCATGTTGCCTATTACAAAAGGTCAAGTAGGGTGTATAAAGCAAAGTCCCTAATCTCACATCATCTAGCCCCTTAACAGATAAAAGATCAAGTCCCTTCATGGTTGCCTTCGTAATGATCTTGTCCCTTTCGAATAAAGATGATAAGTCCCTTCGAATTGCTAAATACACCTTACAGTTGCCTAAATAAACAGATGTCCCTTCACTTGTCCCTCACATCCAAGGTAATGACTACCTATTCCTTAATAATAGGAGGATAGTCTTACCATTTAAAGGATTCAAGAACAGAAAAGACTTAAACTTAGGGTAGGTTCTTCTTAGATACTTGCTCACTCTTCAAAACAATTTCAAACACTTCACACATTTCAAACAATTTTCAAAACAAAGGTTTATACGCATCCGTACATGGGTCATTATAAACACTTAAGAAAATTTCTGTTCACACACTTCACATTTTCAAAAACATTTTAAAGTGAGCTAAGTAACTAAGAGCCCATGGATAACCATGGATGTAAAGGGTGCTAACACCTTCCCTTTACATAACCTACCCCCCGGACCCAAAAATCTTTTAAAAGGTCTTTCCTGTTCTTTTATGCCTTTCCTTTGGATAAAATAAAAGTCGGTGGCGACTCTTGCTATCCGCAACATAACTAAAGTCAGTTCTCCCACCGTGTTACAGTATCGAGCCATGCAAGGGCGAACCCTGGTGCCCCATACTACGCAACCATCAACCGATGTTTTAACCAAAAGATTCTAAAGGCTCTCAGAGTTGATGACTCTAATGAAAGCAACTGAGCACACACGTCAAGGACTTGACGGTCGTCAGTATTCTCATCAGAATCTACTCCAAGTGAGGTTTTCATATCGACAACCCACGAGAGTGGTTCTCTCGGGAGCCCATACTACACAACCTCGCTAACTTATGTTTATACTCGCAAGCCCGGGTATAGAGCCTTTCCCTCAAGTTTCTTTTGCAAAGTATCGATCCAAATTATAGTACCAAGGAGCCACAAGATATATAATATGGAATGCGATAAAGAAAGCGATAAAAATAAACAAGCAAGGCATAAAAGCAAACATCCAAACAAACGCAAGAACTTAGACTAGGCTTGACTCGCATAGGGGTGAACCAGTCCCCAGCAGAGTCGCCAGCTGTCGTACCCCGAAAAATACGACCTCACGCGATCCGAAAAGACGGAGTCATGCGCCGGACGGACTGAAGAGTCACCACCTAATTCTATTTATTCCCGAAGAGGGAAAGGGAAGATATAGATACGACCCGGGAAGAGAAGGATGAGGACAAAGGTCAACGGAACCATTGCCTGGGTTCGGGAATCGGTTATGCTGGGGGAAGGTATTAGCACCCCCTACATCCATCGTACTCGATGGGAACCATCTAAGTTATCACGCGCGAAAGGATGTCTATGCTTAAACGAATTGCTTGCTAGAGGGAAATTATTTGAATTATAAGTTAGATTGAACCTAGGTGCTCAGCAAGGATTGAGATCCTCGTGCCTACGTACTCCCGTGTGCAATGGGAAAGTCAAAGCCTCGTAGTTCGGCCAACTAAGGGTAATGGTTGTTTGATTTTATTACCTTTCGTCGATGAAAGGGTTTAGGAGTTGAAATGCACTAAAGACTATGGATAGTTTATCTCGTCCAACAAGACGAGCGTCTTGCGTCGAAATAATCGGAGCGAGTAACGAGAGCTCGTTATCCTCCTTTCTACCGCTTAAGGCTCGTGGCGTACAGATCTTCTCGTATTTATTAAAGTGTTTTATTTCCTAAGACCGCTTGACGTTGAATCAAGGGTTTGGATCTAAAAAGAATCGTTTTGGTTTTTTGAGGTTAGAGGGTAAATACAAATGGAGGTTATTTTTGTTGTTTTGTCAGCGAGGCACGAAGCGCTCGGCTCGCAAAGTAAGGTGGATCCTAATAAACGAAACAAAAACTGGAAAATAAAGTGCAAGTGTGCAAGTGAGATCGCTTGGCGTTGGACCAAGGATTCGGAAATAAATAAAATGCGAAAAAATAAAGTGCATACAAAGTAATGGGAGAGGAATACAAAATAAATACAAGGGATTGCGAGAAATAAAGAGGTCTCGTTGTAGTTAGCCCAAGAGAAAGCGTGTGTGCAGTGTTTTTGAACAGTTCGAAGGCGTTCGACCTTTTTAATCGAAAACAACTATTCGAAGGCGTTGGACCTTTTAATCGAGAACAACTATTCGAAGGCGTTGGACCTTTTTGGGACACGTCGAAATTTAGTTCGTTCACTTCCTTAGAGCCGGTTTAAAGAAATCGTTCTATGAGGAGTCGAAGCATTATTTTTGGAATGCGATATTAAATAAATAAATCGAAATGAATCGCAAAAAATATAATAAAATAATAAATACAAGTTAATAAATAAATTGATAATATTTGAGAATAAAGAATAAAATTAATTAAATTGAATATTTATTGGTCAAAATAATAAAATAATAAAATAAAAAAGCTAATTACGAGAAGGGCCTCATATTGACCGAATATCACCGATTTAACGAAATCGGACTAAAAACGGCCTTTTGTCAAGTCATCGGCCCAAAAAATAAAATTTCAAGAATATAAGAACAAAAATTTTAGATTTCTAAAAATAAACATAAAAAGAGATAGTTATAATAATAAGAAACAAGAAATAAAATTGGATAAATAATTAACACTAGAAAATCCTAACTAGAATTATATAAAAACAAAATAATAAATAAATTAAATGAAAAAGTAACAAAAATAAGACGATGAGAGTAAAATCTACCGTGCTATAATGCTTTAGTGGAAAATAGTATAGGTCTACACCCATTTTCAACATTGATACTGAAGCACCAAAATAAATAATAAGAAAAAACATAATAATAATAAAAAAAAATCAAGCAAATAATAAGAACAGAAAGAGGGGTGCAATGCTGGTTAAAAGGGTGTACTAAGATGGTAATGTGAGATTTCGGGCTTAGGGCTGGAGGCCCAGGGACACAAGGAACATCACAAAGTCTTATGTAATAAAATATAACGAAAATAAAAAGGTTTTCTTTTAAAAAAAGCAAAGTTCAGATAACAAACAGATCCATTCTTTTAAAATCAACACGCTAATGAAAACAAACAAATTTCTCACTACCTCCGCGGCGGCGACGGTAAACGCGTTTCTCTCAGCTTTTGAATCGACTCGCGGTGGTCTCTATCTCAACTTGTCTCAGCTCACGATCGATTTGTTCGCCCTTCACCGTTCTCCTTCGTCGTTCTCTCTCTGGGTCTAGCTTCTTTCGCTCGCCGCGTCCTCTGTCTCGCCGGAAAAAATCACAACTCAGCGTCGGTTTGAAGGTGGGTTCCGAAGAAGAAGAAGAGGGCTCGGTTTGTTGACGGTTCGATTTCGATTGGTGTTTTGTGGTGAGCTTTGAGTTTTCCGGCGGTGGTGATGGGTGGATTTTCGGTTTTGTGTTGTTTTGGATTTGGTGGATGCGGTGATTTCCGGTGAGTCGCGGTGGATTCGGCTGGGGTTTAAGGGTGAAGGGCGGCTGAGGTTGTGGGTGACGAGTGTTTGGTTGCAGCTTACAGGTTACAACGGCGGCGAGTCGTGGCTTTGCGTTGTGGATTTTAAAGGGTTGCAAACGGGTTTTTTTGTGCGGTGGGGGTCGTTACAGCTTCTGCGTTTTTTAATTTTCTGTGGTTTCTACGCGGTTTCGATTTCGAAACCCACTGATTTTTCACTCCAATCTGTTTTCGCTTTTTTTGGTGATTTGGTTTATTTATGGGTCTGAGATATGGTTTGTGTAGGTGAAGCTATGGAAGAAAACAAAAGGTTTTAAGGTTTGCATTTAATGGTTATTGTGTCATTGGTTTGGTTGAAGAAGAGTGGTGTCTTTTTGATTTTTTCGTGAAGCTTAATAGTATTATTTTCTTGCAGAGATTTTCTAAGGTTTTTACCAAGCTCCTTTTTAACAAAATGATACAGGAGTGTTTATATAGAGGATTTGTAAGGGCACAATGGAGAGTTTGGGCAGAAAAATATTGAGAGGTTCATGCCAAAAGAATACTGGTTGTGCAGCGCATAACAGATTATGCAAGCCGCGTCCTCTAGTACGATTTGGTGGATGGAAAAAAAATTCTGTTTGTTGACAAAGAAAAGTGTGGGACCTTGTGTATGGTACAACCTGCTATGCGATTGGAAATGAGCTTGTTACTGAGATTTCTCTAAAAAATAAATAATAATAATAATAACAATTAATAATATCATAATAATAATAATAAAAAAAGAAAGAGAATAATATTAATACAAATAAAATAATAATAATAATAATAATAATATAATTATAAATGAAATAGGAAACAAAATAAAGATAAAAACAAATAATAATAATAACACAAATGAAATTTCTTTTTTTATAACTTTTAGTGTGAATAATGAAAAATGGTGATAAAAGTGACAATAAAAAGGAAAATATAAACAGATTTTTTGTTGAACTTTGGATAATGATTAATAAATTTGGATATATAATAAAAAAAAATGGATTCACTCATAATAACAACAATAATAATAAACATGATAGAAATAGTAATAGAAATATTAATACATAATAAAAGCAATGATAATAAAACTTGAATGGTTAAAAATAAATAAAAATAAATATTCTATTAAAATAAAAAAGTAGATTGAATTTTCAGAGTTTTTTTTATGATAAAATGATGAATGGAAAATAAAGATAACCAGACGAAAAGTCTCCACACAACACCGACTCTTTTTTTTTGACACTGCGTACTCGACCTTAAAAACTTGGATAGACCTCGATTAGTCGCACAAAAGAAAATGACATATTTTTAGATTTTTCGAATATCAGACAGAAAAATAAAAGGGTACATATTTTTTGAATTTTAAAATAATGATTAGACAGTAAAATGGTGCGGGTAGGACAAATTTGGGGTATGACACTACGCAATAGCTCCATGGCCTCCTCATCTGTATCACACTCGAGCAAAGTCTTCGTGTTAATAAGACGGGGTTCGCAGATCGGCATCCCAACCTCATCGACATAGGGAGCAACTTTTCGGTCGACCTAAACCGCCAGGTTGAAACTCTGCACGTATTCTACCAGCTTCTTGTAAGCCAGCCTGTCCTCGACACCCAGGCTCGAGAACCTCACTCGGTAATGACTGGTTGAAAGCTTGAAGTGGTCGGGCTGCCACCTCAGGGGTATCCTCGACATAAGCTTCTCCTCCCCTGCCGCATTCCGCTTGTAATAATAGAGGGAGTGCAGGGCGAAACGAGTGATCGACTTCACCGTGTACCATCACCCTTTAAAGTGTCGGGCGGAATCCACGTACGTCTTGAATAGCCTCACCGGCTGCTTAAGGGACACCTAGCTGTGACGCCCTCGGACACCGGACCTTTGCAGGTGGAAGATGTGGAAAAAGAGGGTAGAGTGCACCCAACGCCGAGGAAATGGCAGACTAATTCGAACGCCCGCATAAAAGTAATGGCGTTAGGGTGTAGTTGCGACGGCGCCAGCCGAAGCCACTTGAAAACCCCCATCTGAAACGAGTTGAAGGGCAATCTGACCCTCGCCTCTCGGAAGGCGAACTCGTACATGGCGAACTGTTTCCCCGGGAAGCGATGACATATTCGGTACGCCTCTTGAGGAGCAAGACACTGCCAATTCCCAGGCTCCTCGAGACTAAGGTCTTCCACCACGGCGTATGCGTGGGTCGTCTCATCACAAAAATAGGATTCTTCTTCCAAGGGTTCGTCCGCAACCCAGGATATGTCGTTTTGTCTGGACGAGGAGACGTGCTCGGTATCCTCCCCGACATTCCCGTCCTCGACATTTCGATGTACGACCTCCTCTTCATCTATGGGCCGCGGTTCGACATCTCCTCCCCCGACCTGCAGACACTCGGTCGTACCTGAAGCGCAGACAGAAAAAGTGAATTCGACATCGCATCAAATCCACCCTTCCACCGCAAGTCAAGTGAAAGGGCATAAAACTAAAACGCACACCCAAAGCCTGACTACTGGCCTAGACTGACGAAGGGGCGACCTTCGCGAGCGTATGAGCACGTGAAGTCCCGACCCACGAAGTCACGCTGACGTAGACTCTACGTCCGCGGCATACTGGCCTTACCTAGGAGTATTCATGCACACATGAATTTCACGCCCGAAGCATGCTAAACCTGCCCGTGACGTTCATGTGCGTATGAATTTTACGCCCGGGACATTCATACACGCATGAATTTTTCGCCCGTGACATGCTTAACACGCCCGGTTTATTCAAACGCATATGAATTTTTTGTCCGGGACATTCTAACCCTACCAGAAAATTTTATACCTAAAACCTAAAAAACTATCCCCAGACTAATTCTACCTACTTTACGCAAATAAATCATGCAAATTTCTAGCTACTAAACGGAAAAGCACAGAAAACAGGGAATCTGAAGTGGTACCTGACATATTTGAATTGGAGGAAAAAACGGTGGCGCACGAGCAGAGACGGCGGGGACGGGCGGAGAAAGATTTTTCTTCAGAGCTTCCGGTCAACGTCAGAGCGAAAAAGTCCAAATGAAGTGGTTTATCCCCTTTATATAGTCATAAACGTGTGGACGGATGCGCCGAGTCATCATTGCCTAGTGCCTACACCGCCGTTTGCATAGAAAACGAAGCAACGCACCATTAATGCTGAGACATGTCAATCCACAAGAATCCTGAACGACGTCGGGCGATTGTACATCTGCCCGACTATGTGAAACATCCTCGACTCTGTTAAACGCCATGTGCCCGACGATGAAACGCGTCGATTGATTTTGTTAACACCATGCTCGACTCAGCTATGCGCCCGCTGGATAACACTTCAGAAGGTTGTTGCCTTATCAACCACTGAAGCGTAATATATCGCTCTAACTGAAGTTGTAAAGGAAGCATTGTGGCTTGAAGGTTTTGCAAAGGAGCTGAAACTTCAAGGTCTAATTATCACTGTTAAATGTGATAGTCAAAGTGCAATATACTTGTTGAAGAACTCAGCCTATTATGAGCAAACCAAGCACATTGATGTGAGGCTGCATTTTGTCAGAGGGGTAATCGAGCGTGGAGAAGTCTAAGTACTAAAGGTTTCGACAAATGATAATGTTGATGATATGACGTAGTTCGCCTAACTAAGGCGGAAACTATTTATTTATTTTTTAGAGCTGAACTGCATATGTCTATGCTCAGGTGTTGCAGGATCGTATGGTATAAGTGTGTTAACCGTCTTGCAAATGAGACAAGTCGTCGCAAGTTCGCGTTTAAAGTGAGTGAGGTGAGAAAAGAATTCCCGAAGGAAAAGACGAGTTTTGTTTGTTTACTGTCTTTTAAAGAAGTGTTTTTTGAGATTGTTGTTTGTGAACCTTCTCATACTAAGACTTGTTCATCGTGGTAGATGTCTTCAACCAAAGACAAAAGTCTAAAGGGAGACTAATAATTCAAGAGGATTTGTACTAATATAGTTGTTGAGAGTAGTCGTCTGTAGAACTATTCAACTTTTCTTGAGTCTTGCACCAAGTAGACTCTATCTGAAAAGCTGATAAGGCAATACAACCTGTCTTACAATAGTACGAGCAACCATAACTTTATCACCAACTATGAATGATACCTAAAGCCAATATATAATAACTAAGTGTAATCACTTGTCTGAATGTTGAGGCCTTTCGTTCAGAGTCTGCGTTTAATCACACTAGTATTTGCTCTTTATTTTCTTCCATTAGAAGCTAGCAATAAAACAACTTTCAAGTGTGTTCATGTAGAACATATTCCAATTATTTATGTAGAATGATGTAGAACCTGTAATAATTAAAACCCACATCAAATAAACCCTTATTTGTTTTAATACTTTGTTATTATCAAAATTAAAGAGAATTAAGTCAAGAACAAATCTTGTTCTAACAATCTCCCCCTTTTTTATGATGACAAACACAATTATTTAAACAATACAATGTTGGGCATTTTATTTTCCTTGCAACTATAGAGTATGAGTTTTGTAAGCTCCCCCTGTAACACCCCGATTTAATTAATTATTTAATTAAATTATTTAAGTAGATTTGTTGTTATTTGAGATGTATGATGTTTTCGACAGTTATTGTGTCGAGTCTGGGATTGCAAGGCATAAGATTGTAGTAGGTACTCCTCAGTAAAATGGTCTAGCTGAGAGATTCAATCGAACAATCCTCAAAAGGGTTAGATGCATGTTGGTTAGTGCTGGATTGAAGAAGGTGTTTTGGGTTGAGGTTGTTTCGATAGCAACATATTTGATAAACATATGTCCTTCGACCGTGTTAGATATAAATACACATGAAGAAGTTTGGTTAGGACATACTGAGAGTATTTGGCTGTGTAGCATATGCTCACATTAGGCAAGACAAGGCCGAACCTAAAGCTCTGAAATGCATGTTCACGGGATATCCTGAAGGAGTCAAAGTTTATAGGCTATGGTTCCTAGAGCCAGGTCACAGAAGGTGTATCACCAGTCGAGATGTAGTTTTCAATGAAGTTGTTATATCATTCAAGAAAACCAACGATGTTGTCGAAGAGCTGGAACATGGAGAAATTCCTGTTGAGGTGGAGCATAGTGATGCTGAATTGCATGACCTATATGAAGTCTAAGAAGCAGAAACTACTATCGAAGATGAGGAGACTGATAATGACTACCTGCTGGCAAGAGACTGGTCGAGAAGAGTCATCAAACTACCTAAAAGAGTTGAGTATGCAGATCTTATAACTTATGCCTTAATCTCTGCAAGTGAGGTTTTAGACGAAGAACCTAGAGACTATAAGGAAGTTATGAGGAGTCAAAATAAGACTGAAAGGCTGAAGGCCATGGATGATGAGATGAAATATCTTCATGATAACAATACTTGGGAACTGATCAAGAAACCTGCTGGAGCCATGTTATTCAGTTGTAAATGGATTTTAAAAGTTAAGGAAGGAATCAAATGAGTGACGTCAAAGAGATACAAGGCCAAGTTGGTTTCAAGGGGGTTCACTCAGAAAGAAGGTGTCAACTTCAATGATGTGTTCTCTCCTGTTGTGAAGCACAAGTCCATTCAAATGTTGCTTGCCATGGTGGCACAATTCGACCTTGAACTGGAATAGATGGATATGAATATTGCGTTCTTATATGGTGATCTTGATGAAACAATCCTGATGAGGTAACCTGAAGGGTATGTCGAAGAGGGGAAAGAAGAGTATGTGTGAAAACTGAAGAGATTTGTATATGGTCTGAAACAATCTCCTCGACAGTGGAATATGAGATTCGACGAGTTCATAACATGCATAAGTTTCATCAGAAGTCAGTTCGACCACTGTGTTTACTTCAGATTTCGACCTGGTAATTCATTTGTTATTTTGTTGCTTTATGTGGATGATATTCTAATAGCAAGCAACAATGTCGAAGATGTAATGAGGGTGAAGACTGAACTCAATAAGGAGTTCAATATGAAGGATCTGAGAGTTGCATCCAGGATTCTAGGGATTGACATTTTGTATGCATGTATTTTCGACACCATGGTTTTTGTAGATCATTTCACATTCTTGAATGTATACCATGCCTACGAGCAAAACAATGAGGATGCATTTTAGTGCTACAACAAACTTTATCGATAACAGAGCACCAAAATCAGTTGATAATGTTCGACAGCAGCTAGTGCATATCATGGCTTGGTTTAACCTGAAGTTATGTAGCACTGACTTCGACAGTTGTGACTATCACGTCAACATTAGAAAGGCAATGCTAGCAGGATATTTCAGGTAGGTGGCTCATCTTGAAAGGACATGACACTATTTAACCGTGAAAGACAATCAGGTTGTATACTTGCATCCATCAAATTTCCTGGATTACAAGCCAGAATGGGTTATCTATAATGAATATGTTCTTACTAGTTGGAATTTTATACGCACTGTGGCGAAGGGTTAATAGTGAAATGATGTTTTCGACGAGATTTGCAAAAGAAGGAAAATCAAGTCATGGTGTTTCGACAATTCGACAAGTAATATTGGAATATTCGACAGTTCGACAAAAGAGATGATATCTTGTTATTTTGACAATTTCATGGATATGTATGATGTCAGATGAATTCGACATGGTGAAGGGGCGTGTTGTTTCAGCCTTAAGGAGAAGTTCAAATTTGAACCTTCGTTTTGTTTGGCAAAGGAATACGTGGAAGTTTTAGGAACATGTAGAAAGCCAAGTGTCAAGTTCTTAGAATTTTTCTGTTAGTTAGCAGTTATTCTATTTTTGTATAAATAGGGTATCATTTGTTAAGTTTTAAGTGTGTGAAAAACTTGTACAGAAAATTCCAGTGAAAATACTCTAAATACTCGTGTGAAAGAGAAAAAGAGATTTGTTTGTAAATGTACGTGTAAACACCATATTTTATTCTAGTTTATGAAAGTTTTACAATTTCTTTATTTCTTACTATGTTTACCATTCAATTTACATTTCAACATTTACTCACATACACACTTTTAAGCTTTTGTTTATCTTACTAGATTAAAGACGTTAACTTAACCATACAATTACAAATCGTTCTTAATAAAAATATATTCAAGAAACTAAATAGAAGAATAAAAAATGTTTGTTTTAAGAGTTTACAAAATATGTTCAAATCTTAGCACATGTGTCATAGGACTTGTTTGGTTGGTCCTGCAAGTTATCCAAATTTAGTAACATTGGAAAACCAGAGATTGTTCGTCAAAATCTACAGCGAACACATTCGGAGAGATAAAAAGCAATCGAGGTTATGTTTATCTCAAGAGCCATACTTGAAGAAGATTCTTGATAAGTTTGGTATGTCAAATTCAAAGCCTGTTGTGACTCCAACAAACCCTCAATTCAAGCTGATTATAGATTAGTGTCCCAATACTGATGTCGAAAAAGCTTATATGAATAACATTCCATATGCTAATATAGTAGGTTCTTTGATGTATGTTATGGTTTGTACTAGACCCGACATAGCATATGCAGTAAGTCTTGTAAGCAGGTACATGTCGAATCCTGGAAAGTCTCACTAACAAGCATTGAAATGGATTTTAAGGTACATAAATGGGTCTTTGAATAGAGTCATAATTTATGGTGGAGCCTTGGGTGAAGATAGTAAAGCAACAATCGAAGGATATGTAGACTCTGATTATGCAGGTTGTATGGATTCTAGAAAATCTATTTCTGGATATGTTTTCACTATGTTTGGCACAACAATTAGTTAGAAAGCAACACTTCAGAAGGTTGTTGCCTTATCAACCACTGAATCGGAATACATCGCTCTAACTGAAGCTGTAAAGGAAGCATCGTGGCTTGAAGGTTTTGCAAAGGAGCCGAAACTTCAAGGTCGAATTATCACTGTTAAATGTGATAGTCAAAGTGCAATACACTTGTCGAAGAACTCATCCTATCATGAGCAAACCAAGCACATTGATGTGAGGCTGCATTTTGTTAGAGGGGAAATTGAGCGTGGAGAAGTCCAAGTGCTAAAGGTTTCGACAAATCATAATGCTGATGATATGACGTAGTTCGCCTAACTAAGGCGGAAACTATTTATTTGTTTTTTAGAGCTGAATTGCATATGTCTATTCTCAGGTGTTGTAGGCTCGTCTGGTATGAGCGTGTTACCGTCTTGAAAATGATACAAGTCGTCGCAAGTTCGCGTTTAGAGTGAGTGAGGTAAAAAAAGAATTCCCGAAGGAAAAGACGAGTTTTGTTTGTTTACTATCTTTTAAAGAAGTGTTTTCTGAGATTGTTGTTTGTGAACCTTCTCATATTAAGACTTGTTCATCGTGGTAGATGTCTTACACCTCGCCCCGAAATGGGACGTGTATAAGTAACCCACTGTAAAGTCTCATGGTGTACGAGAATATCGACCTTATTAGTTTTTTTTTTACTTTTCTTTTGAGATGAGAAAGAAAGCAACCAAAGGCAAAAGTCTAAGGGGATACTAATAATCCTAGTATTGTCATGCATGGATTAACCTAGGTTAGTGTGGTTTTCTAATCCTAATAAGAAAAAGTAAAAGGAAAGGAATTAGAAATCAACTTACTTCCTAAGGAAGCTAAGTCATTTCTAAAGGGATTAGCATGAAGTTGTGTAAACTAGGCACACAATGCTAAAACAAATACACTTGAGAAAGCATAAAGGAATTAAAAGGATAAAGTTGTGTGAACTTACCTTTACCTCCCTACAAAACAAAGGTTAGTAGGATAAACATAATAAAAGGAATGAGGTAAGCAAGTACCAAACAAATCCTAATTCATCTAGGACCTAATATAGACTTAATCCTAAGTCTAAGGGACCTAAAAGCTATGCAAAGCAAAAATCCAGCAGCTACTACAACTCCTATGGCACAAACAACTACCAAATGCAATGCAAAATGCAAACATCCTATTACAGCTAACAAGCACCATACAAAATAGGTGTAAAAAGCCAAAACAACATGAATGCAACATGTTTTTACAACACCTGTTTCAAAAAAGCAGTTATGGAAACAAGGCAGATTTGAATATTTTCTTTTATGCACACAATGAATGACAAATAATGCACAAACATCATATAACATGATCAAAGCAACATCAACATGAAAGATTAACATGGATTATGAACAAGTGAACATTTACAATGACTTGCTTATTAAAGAATGCACAAAAATAACAAAAGCAACAAGTATGCATTTTCAAGTTTTGAGCAAATAAGCAAAAAACATGGATTATGAACATGTATCACTAAGATCAATGACTAAACATGCAATTTAGCACAAAAATCAGAATTGGCTTCAACATGAAAATGTGATCAATCAAGTAAAAATGCAAGAATATGCATACATGTGAATGTTCATTTTCAAGCAAAACATCATAGCATTTGAACATTTAATCGATCAAAACATGCATGGATCGTAGACACGAAGCGAAACTGAACTTAAAACAATTATTGGCATGTGGATCAATGAGTTTGAACATAGCAACAACATTCACAAATCATTTTATGCATGCTTTCACAAATAAGCACGAAATATGCAAAATTAACAAATACACATGTCGAAACGACTCGAAACTATGGAATCAAACACCTAAAATGATCTTGAAAATTCCTTAAAATCATGATCTAACAATACATGAAGATTAAAGGAACAATGAAGATGAGATATGTAATGAAACAAACAAACTTGCACAATTCTGAACATCGTTAACCGGTTAACGTAGGAGGTTAACCGGTTAACGACCCTGAAACCCCAACAACCAGGTATAAAAATCACATGTTAATCGGTTAACCTGGGGTTAACCGGTTAACACTGAACATAATGCCAAAAAAAGTCATGAAATAAACACTTTCAGCCACTAACTTACTTCTATAGACTCCTATTACATCCATGAACATGCTAGCACGAATTTTCTACTCAAATATGGATTCCTACCACCTATTAGTATCAAGAATAAGCTACAATTCTAGCTACTAACAAGAAAATCGAACAAATCGCAAGCAAAACAATGAATAGATCAAAACGCAAGCAAATGATAAACAATCGAAGAATGTCATACGGCGAGATGAAGTGAATAAATTAAATGTGAAATGATTTCAAATTCACCAACCTACAAAGCGGAGGATTGTTTTGGTGATTGTTGCGGTTTGATCGAAATGCGAGAGAAGAGAAAACCGAAGACTTCAAACTTCGATCCGCAAGAATGCAAAATAAATGCAATCGATCCGAAACGCTTCCGATTGGTGAAATAAACACCGTAACCGTGTCAAATATTCAATTAACCACTGAATTGGTGAAGATGATGAAGACAAGCTTCCGATCTATCAAGTTTTGATGTGAAACTTGAAGGATCGTGATGAAGATGAAGCTTTTATGAATGGTTGAAAATAGAGGAAAAGTTTGAGAGAAATGGGAGAGATGAAGAGAAATTGTTGAAATTGTGAGAAAATGGTGGAAGTGAAGCTAAGACTTTTTTTTTGGAGTGAAGAGATATTTTTATAGTGGTTAGGTTTGTAGTGAGGGTTAGGTTAGGTTTAGGCTTGGGTCCTAAGTTAAGGGTATGAGTTAGTTAAAGTTGGTTAGGGTTTATGGAATATTCCTTGGAAGAGTGTGGAAGGGTCTAGAATGTGGTGGAAGTTTCAAGTGAATGAAATGTGAAAGTGGAGTGTGAAATAAGGTGGAAAAAGTGAAGGAAGAAAGAGGAGGAAAAAGGGAAAGTAACTAATTTTTGAAGTTTTTATTCAAAATTTGCGCCCGTTAACCGGTTAACCTCAGACGTTAACCAGTTAATGGATGAAAAAATGAATTTTTCTTTTCCTTTGGTGGGTTAGCTTGGAAATGATTTGGATTATTTTTGTGATATTTTTTCCCTTCTTGAGCTCCAATGATTTGCAAGCGTCACTTGATCACAAACCTCATGCACATGTAGACGATGATGATTATTTTTTTTTAATATTTTTTTTAATTCGATGCTGTATGAACGGATATGCAAGATGACGAAGCATAAACCACTTGATGTTGACCATAAATAAGAGGGCACATTTTAGGGTATTACAAATAGGAAGATAAAACCCTAATTCAAAAGTGAGAGAGGTTAATTGTTATTCTTGTATACTTGTAATCTTGTTTAAAGAGAAAGGAAAGAATAACAGTTTATAACAAATCCTTGTTGTTGTTTTTTTGGTAACCCTAAACCCTAACCCTTGTGGGTTTCTTGAGAAACCTATTATACTTTGTTTCTAATGTATCTAATTCACAACAGAGTAATATTTAGTTCTTCGATGCAACAGAAGCATCATTGATCTAAATTATTAGTGTTTCATATATTTAGTTCTTCGATGCAACAAAGTAATAATTATGGATTCAATTTAGCACTAACAATGAATTTTAAAGGAGTTCAATAATATGAGATACAATATAATGAGTGTGTGTCGTTTTGATTTTGTTATTTCTATTTCACCGAGTGACATATGTTATAGATTGAAATAGATATCAGTTTGACATAAAAATAATTACAACTAATTTTATAATTTAGAAATAACTTTCCCGTGCGGACGCACGGGTCTTCCACTAGTTACATGCTAGCATATATGAAACACAAACATCCCTGAAAATGACTCTGACACTAACTATGTGACATCAATAATAACTTTAAAATAACTAATTAAATAAACTAAACGTAATCACAAGTGTCAGTGTCCGACATGAATACAAATCGAAATACATATTTTTTCAAGAGGTGTCAGTGATATATAAGTTAACACTCGTATGCACTTGTCTTTATGTGATTTGAACATTTCAAGAAGCGATATAAAACACAACCAGTTAGATTCAGACAAGAAAACATACATAAATATTCCTATCAAAGATGAAATATATCAAATCTTGATTATTATATATTTTAATCTTTTCACCATTATAAAATTAAAGAGGCAAGATAATTCGTTGTTATTTGATAAGTATTAGATATCACCCATTTCACTTGCCTTTAATGTTGAAAATGTGATTGTAATATTTAAATGACACGGGTTACAATTAATTAGATTCAAGTAAGAAAATATGTATAAATATTATTCTTAATATACATTTGAGTATAATTATACCACACAAAATAATTTTAACTTGTGCGAACACACATATATTTAACTAAATTATACATTATATTTCATAATTACTATGTTAATAAATCTTTTAAGAGATCCAAGAGTACGTTGCTTAAGTAAAAATGTGATAAAATAACCTAAATAACCAACTTTTTTAAAATAAATACCCAGACTCTTTCACTTTCCCGCATATTTCCTAAACTAATCCACTTTCAAACAAAAAAAATTCAACACAAATGCTGCATCAATCCAATTGACGATAATATACAACACATAAGAGGAAATGTTAATTCAATTGACGGCAATGTACAAACACAAAAGAGAGACACTCTCTCACCTATATCACCTATGTGTTATGTGTTTTTACATTGTCGTCAATTGAATTGATACCTAATATTATGTGTTGTATATTGTCGTCAATTTGATTGCCGACTCCGTTGATATTTTTTAGAAAGTGAACTAATTTAGAAAATATATAGAAAAATAAGTTAATTTGGATATTTATTTAAAGACTTAAACAGTCTGTTGGTCTCTAAAAATTAATAAATTTTTGAATTTGATCTCTGTAATATTTTTTATAATTTGAGTCCCTATATCTTATTTTTTGCGTGTGACTTAGTTTCTAAAATCAAAATCCAAAGGATTTTGAAAAGAAAAAAAAACAATGGACCAAATTAAAATATCACTAATTTAAAAGGATTAAAAATAAAAATACATTTAAACCTTATTTAAAAAAAGTGTTTATTTAGATAAAAATTTGAAAAAAAATGTTAGATATGATGAAAATATTTGGATTCTAGAAATGAGCATAACATAATGTTTTGCGTTTCTTTATTATAGTTGCGAGTAAAAGATATATACCAAATCAACGTCAGGGTGTCGTGTTTCTAAAAAACTGGGTCACATTATCTTTCTGTCCCTATCTCAAACTTTGCCTATATAACAACAACATCACCTAAAGCATTTTCACCCCATTATCGTTTCACTAACCAAATCAGAATCACAACACTTGGAAAATTCGATCATCACTTTCAGTTTCAGAGAAATGGGTTCTGATAGCAACAATTTGGGATTCTTGAAGGAGATCGGTTTGGGTGACACTAACATCGGTTCTTTCATCAATGGCCAATGGAAAGCCAACGGTCCTACTGTTCAATCCGTTAATCCTTCCACCAATCAGGTTACTTTCTCTCGCACTATTCTTTTTCCCACCTTTTCTGATTTCAAAAGCTGTTTGTATGCCGAGTGAAAATTGAATGATTTCGTTTTTGAGTTTGAATCATTATTGCTGTAATAATGCATTTGCATGTGCATGTTTGGATTTGAGGTGAATTTTACTAGATCTTGGTTGACTCATTTTGTTAAAGCTATAAAGTCTAGTTTTTTTTTGAAATTACGGGTTCACTGTGGTTTTGCTTTGATTCGAATAAGCACTTATTTGTTTTTATGGCTTCTGTAGATTTTGGATTTTATGTCTTTGTGTGTAATTTTTGTTGGGTTTGAAATTAGGTTATTGGTTCGGTGACTGAAGCAACTTTGGATGATTATGAAGAGGGGTTGAAAGCTAGCAGTGAAGCATCTAAGACATGGAGGAATGTGAGTTTTCTTTTTTCTGAATATAATTTTTTTGGAGTTTGTATTTGATGTTTTCCTGTATAATACTTCCGTGGTATAATTGAGGATGAACTTGTGATGTTTTCACAGGTTCCGGCACCGAAAAGAGGTGAGATTGTAAGACAGATTGGGGATGCATTGAGGGCTAAGTTGGATCCACTTGGTAGGTTGGTGGCTCTTGAGATGGGCAAAATTCTTGCTGAAGGAATTGGTGAGGTTCAGGTATGGCAAATAAAATCTCTTTATTCTCCCAATTGTTTAGCTGGAACTGATTATATGGTGATTTACATCGCAATGACTTTGATTTGTCAATTTTATCATCCATGGAAACATTTGTAAGTTTTCATATTATTTGTTACAGGAAATTATTGATATGTGTGATTATTCTGTTGGGTTGAGCCGACAACTGAATGGATCCATTATCCCATCTGAACGTAAGTTTTTATATGCTAATTTATTGCCATCATTTTTTGGTTCTGAGTTAATTTTTTCAACTCTTTTCATTTACAGGTCCAGAGCATATGATGTTTGAGGTTTGATATTAAACCGTGATTATTCTGTTATTTGTTTACCATTTTATCATGGAGCTTGAATTATGAACTTTGCATTGCTCTTACAATACAGGTATGGAACCCACTAGGAATCGTTGGGGTAATCACTGCTTTCAATTTTCCATGTGCTGTACTAGGTATGCTTTTTCTTGCAGTGATAAATTTCTGGTCATTCTAATGATTAAAATATTTATACGCTGATCATTTCTGTTTTGTCTTAGGATGGAATGCTTGCATTGCACTAGTCGGTGGTAACACTGTTGTTTGGTAAGTTGACGTATCACTTGAGTATGCGTGTGCCTGTAAATTTCAGAACAATTTTCTTGTTGCAGATCACAATGAACTAAATGACTTTTATGCAAATCTTTGTGAACTTTTTATGGGATATATTGTCAGCTTCCTCAGTGTGTTTCGATTTTTTAATAAAATTGTGATGTATCTATTACAATTTTTCTTATCACCACACAAATTACAGGAAGGGCGCTCCAACTACTCCATTGATAACTGTTGCCGTGACAAAGCTGATTGCTGAAGTTCTTGAGAGGAACAATTTACCCGGAGCAATATTTACCGCTCTCTGTGGAGGTGCTGATATTGGGCAAGCAATAGCGAAAGACACACGCATTGCTTTGGTTTCATTTACTGGAAGCTCAAAGGTAGTTTCTTTGTTTGCTCTATTGTAGGTCTTACTACAATCACTATTTATAAAGATATGTGATATCTCTAACACCCTAGAGCATCATCTTATTAGTGAAAATACCTCTATTTGTGAAACACTGTAATCACGTATATGTTGCTCATGCATCCAATTAAATCACATTACGTTGAGATACTGTGCCAATTGTTTGCTTTAGTACAATTTGTTGAGCTGATAATGATGGGTTCCTATCATAGGTTGGCGCGCTGGTCCAGCAAACAGTGAGTCAAAGATTTGGCAAACCCTTGCTTGAGTTGAGTGGTAACAATGCAATTATAGTCATGGATGATGCCGATATCACACTGGCTGTACGCTCTATTTTCTTTGCAGCTGTTGGTACTGCTGGTCAGCGTTGTACAAGCTGCCGTAGACTGGTATTGAAAACAATTTTGAAAATTTGAATTCACAATTTGAATTGAGCCATATGTGATTTTCGTAAGTATATGTAATATTCAATTGGGCTGCGTTGTACTGCAGTATCTGCATGAGAGTGTTTATGCAAATGTGCTTGAACAACTTACTGCACTCTACAAACAAGTCAAAGTTGGGAATCCTCTGGAGGAAGGGACACTAGTTGGGCCTCTGCATACTCGTTCTGCTGTGGAAAATTTCAAGAATGGTATTTCTGCAATTAAATCTCAGGCAAGTCATGTCAGTCTTTTCTAGTTAACTAAAATAGGGTCCTAATGTAACTTTCCATGTTATATATAATTTTGCTCGGTAATACATGCAACTTTTTCCTCAAATATGATGTCTGCTTGTATTTGTTGTGCGGAGTTGGCTAACTATATTCTCTGATTATCAGGGAGGGAAGATTGTAACAGGGGGAACTGTATTAGAGTCAGAAGGAAACTTTGTCGTGCCAACGATTGCTGAGATTTCTGCAGATGCTGCTGTAGTTAAAGAAGAATTGTTTGCTCCTGTTCTCTATGTTATGAAATTTAAGGTAGTATATTATCTATATATATATCTTCTATTGATCTATTCTATTGAAGTTGTTTCCATATGAATTTTGTATCTGAATGCATTTCTTGAATTATCCATAGGATCTTGAAGAAGCAATTGCCTTGAACAATTCCGTATCTCAAGGATTGAGTAGTTCCATCTTCACACAAAAGCCTGCTACTATATTCAAATGGATAGGGTAAGCATTCTTACTCTGGCTCCAACATTTGAGGACTAACCGAAACCCCTTCAAAGACGATTGCGGTAACATATTTTGCATACTCGTGGGTGTGATTGTTGTGTAGGCCAAGTGGAAGTGATTGTGGTATTGTAAATGTGAACATACCAACAAATGGAGCTGAGATTGGAGGTGCCTTTGGCGGAGAAAAGGCAACTGGTGGTGGTCGTGAAGCTGGAAGTGACTCGTGGAAGCAATATATGCGCCGTTCTACATGGTAAGATGATGCTATATCTTTTCTACAAGTTATGTCAATAGTAAATATATCTTGTTTTTCTGTGCATGCTCTTTAATGGCATTATAATTTTTGTCTTGTGCAGTACCATCAATTATGGAAGTGAATTGCCATTAGCTCAGGGAATTAACTTTGGCTAATTTTGAAGTTTGGGTGACATGATTTCAAATGGTTGAAACACTCGGATGTAATCTTGAAGTTTGGTTGACATGAGTTAAGATGGTTCTTTCAATCAAAAGCAGCACGTTGATGTTTGAGATTTAATAAACAAATGCTCAATTAGTTGAGTGTTGGAATTCTTATTTCCCAATAAAAAATGTCGAGTTTAAGTAATAAAAGTTTTGTTTCTTTTAAACACTCTTAAATTTACTTCTGAGAAGCCGAATGTAGTTCAATATGATCCTAAACTGAAACAAACACATATTAGTAGAATTCAAAAATTACCAAAAATGGCTATAAAGTATTTGTACTTTAATAAGCTTCATTATAGAAATGGTGGACCACCACCTCCCCCATGCTAGTTCCTGACACAGACCACCACCTCCCATGCCAATTCCATGAGACAATGGATCTACCTGATAAGTGTAAGTGTCCTACCACTCAGACTTTATAAAACATGCACCATGGCTAAAGAATTGACACGCAGACCCCACTGATGTAATCATTGTCTTCTAGCGAAGGACAAGCCTACATACGCTCTACATAGTGAAAATTTTACTGTCCTGCACACTTTTGGAATACACTACTTTTCAAACAGAATATCAAAGCAATATTTTAAGGAAAAAATATCTGATTTTTGGTACAAAGGTGCTGCCCCGCCCCTATTTTTGAAACGGCAGTGTACACGGTTTTTTAATTTATTAATTATTTATATATTTATTATGTACTTTAAGTGATAAAATGGAAGTTTTTAAGTAAATAAATAAATAATTATAATAATAAATAATAATTATAATATTATAAATAAATTATGTATTTAATTATGTAATTGAAATTATTTATAATTAATAAATAAAATAATAAAATAAAATAAATAATAATTAAAAAAAATTATTTATTTATAACAAAAAATACATGAAACCCCTATCTATCTTTGATTTTGATGAAAGCATTGGTCGGTTCCACATGCATGAGTCTGTCTAATTCGGGTAGACCTTATATGATTTTCATCAATATTTGTTGACTGAGTAGAAGGACGGACATTTGTAGAATTAATAATCGACAACCACATCATCACTAAACATGTCCAGTATCGCCGTCGCAGTACCATAATATAATTTGGTTCCCTCGTTATTTTAATTTGGTTGGGTAATAGATGACATTGAGGTATGCATGTAGGGGGTGTATGAGTAGGTTGAGAGAATGAGTATTGATTATATTGAATGGTGGATGATGTTTGTTGTTGGGTATATGATGATAAGGGAGTAAAATTTATGCTTTGTTGTTGCGTTTTGAAGGGGGTGGGTTAAATGATGGGTATGGTTTATGGTAGTGTTGGTTTGGGGTATAAAGTTGTTGTGTTGGATTGAAAGGTTGTTAAGTGTTAGATGTATGTTGGTGGTTGGTGTTAAATGTTTGTTGTTGGGTGGTAAATATTTGTTGTTGAGTGTTAAATGTTTGTTGTTGGGTGTGTTGGAAGTTTGAAGACGTGAGTTGGTTACAAGGGTCAAATAAGTATTTATTTAGTGATGGATACAAATTAGTCACAAAGCTATACCAATTCAAGTATTCCCTACTAGGTTTACATTCATTTTTCATGACATCTCCTTGTAAGACAGTTTGACGACAATTTATCAGTTGTTGACATTCTTGTTTATAATGGTTTTTTCAATTGTCGAATTTCCATTGGTCTATCGTTTGACTCTTGTGGTACTTCTTCATGCACCTAGGTGGACCAATAATTTCTTGTTGAATCCCAAATTGGAGTTTAACCCTATCTAATTGATGCATTTCAACATAAGTGAAACAGATTTTAAATATTGTTGAACTCCATATGTCACTTTCAGTCGGATCTTCATCTTCAAGTCCAAGATATGGCCTCCATAAAAAATGTGACGTATTTGTAAAACTGATTAGTTAAAAAAATTATAAATAAACTTTAATGTTAACAGTATAAGTCTTAGATATAATACATCATTCGCCTCAAAATGACTGAAGAACGTCTGATAACCAAGAGCACAATGATGAGAGGTGTTTTCCTAATTCATCCCATATGCGGACTACCTAATAAACAAATAGTTAGTAAAATTATATAATTTTTTTTATATATACTTGGTTGCATATGGAAAATGATATAAATTGATGTTTGTTGGTACCAGTCTAGGTATTCTGGACCAACCTCAAGCTTGAAGTAAAACTCCACAACCATCAAAATTATGCACATTTATTTTAGTGCATCAACACAAATTTCTGTATAGAGACGCTAAAGTAGAAGCGTCCCAACTATATATACCTATTAGGCATGACAAACAAACCCGGATCTGCCCCGAAATTAACAGGGACTATCCAGTTTAGTTGGGTGCGGGTGTGGGTGCGGGTGAAATCCGGTTCTTAACTACGGGTGTAGGGACGGGTAGACACTAAGACCCACCCGCATCCACCCCCGTCCCGCCCCCGCATACTATAATTTACTTTAATTCCCTTATTTTATATTTACTTATTAATTATGTTTTTAATTAAATTATTAATACCCTTATTACAATTAAAATAATCTAGTTAATATTTATTTATTAATTATTTTTTTTATTAAATTATTAATTAAATTATTTAAATAATTAGTTTTTTAATTAAATAATTAATTTTTATTGAAGTTAAAAAAAAAAAGTTTTTGCGGGTGGGGGCGGGGCGGGTGCGGGGAAACCCTTTCTCTATTGGGGCGATTTTGAGTGTTAAATTTTCACTTCCGACTGGGTTTGAGGGCGGGTGTGGGTCTGTTAGAGGGAAGCGAGTGCGAATGTGGGTATAGTTAAACCCGCCGCCGCTCCGCCCCGTTGCCATCCCTACTACCTATTTTATTTGTATCTTCTAATAATGGTAAAAATTGAAGATGTATATAAAGATGTGAAAAGTACACAAGAATGAGGGGTTGAATTATGTTTCACTTTTCTTTAAGTTCACCTCTAGTCAAAGATGCAGAATCAGAACTGGTGTTCAGATTTTGTCTAATTCGTTAGGAGCAGATACATAACAGAAGTAAATAAAATAATCAATAGAAGACACAAAAAATTATCTTGGTTCCCCCCTTAACTGAGAGTAGTTCAGTCCCCTTGATTCACTAGAGCTTTTCATTATAATCACTCAGATTACAATCGTTTGTGCTTATGTATAAGTCTTTACAATTGCTCAGACCCACATTCTGAGACTTTCCTTGCTTAAAGCACATCCCTTACTCCAACCTTCTGATCCAAGCATCCTACTTCAAGATCTTATGGCAAAGACTTTCCTTTTCTTAAAGCACATGTCTACGGCTTCCCTTGCATAGACTGACTGTCCATGGCTATATGCTCATCCTCTGACCGAGCCTTCTGCTCTTGGCCATCCAGACTGAGTCTTATCCTAGTCAGGTTAACACCTTAGACGTCTTGCTCAATCAGACTGGATGAATAAGACTTTCACAACTCAAGCATTCAAGCAATGAGATTTATGTGGCTTAAGCATCTTGGCTCAAGACTTCTGCTCAAGCACATAGCAAAAGTATTTAATCTAAACTACTAAAGGCTCAACAGAATAGAGAACAAGGTGTACATGATATAGGTATCAGAGGTACTGAAGACCACCATAACAAAGACCTAAAGCACTTAAGATTTCTAAGATATTCAATAGTAAGAAATCTTAAGGCTTTTACAATTACAACTACCTACAAAAATTCTGCATATTACAATGAGTTGATAATTTTTTTATCTTTCTACTCCTTCACGTCTATAAATCTTATTAAGAATCCAAGATTTGAATCTTCTGCATATTTATAGGAACCTGCAGAAACTAGTTATTGAGAAGATAACTTGATCAAATGACTTTGCTTTCATACATAGTAAAAAAGTCGTTGAAGATGGATACACAACAAATTTTGAATCCAATGGATAATCCTTTTAACCTTTGAGTATTCAAGAGGATTTGTACTAATATAGTTGTTGAGAGTAGTCGTCTGTAGAACTGTTCAACTTTTCTTGAGTCTTGCACCAAGTAGACTCTATCTGAAAAGCTGATAAGACAATACCACCTGTCTTACAATAGTACGAGCAACCATAACTTTATCACCAACTATGAATGATACCTAAAGCCAATATATAATAACTAAGTGTAATCACTTGTCTGAATATTGAGGCCTTTAGTTCAGAGTCCGCGTTTAATCACACTAGTATTTGTTCTTTATTTTCTTCTATTAGAAGCTAGCAATAAAACAACTTTCAAGTGTGTTCATGTAGAACATATTCCAATTATTTATGTTGAATGATGTAGAACCTGTAATAATTAAAACCCACATCAAATAAACCTTTATTTGTTTTAATACTTTGTTATTATCAAAATTAAAGAGAATTAAGTCAAGAACAAATCTTGTTCTAACAATCTCCCTTTTTTTTATGATGACAAACACAATTATTTAAACAATACAATGTTGGGCATTTTATTTTCCTTGCAACTATAGAGTATGAGTTTTGTAAGCTCCCCCTATAACACCCCGATTTAATTAATTATTTAATTAAATTATTTAAGTAGATTTGTTGTTATTTGAGATGTATGATGTTTTGGTGATTAGATAATTATTCGATTTAAGTTGTTTTAAGTTGAGTTGTGGGTTAGACTTATTTTGGAGAGGTTCCAGTGGTAACGTTGAGAGGTGTAGATAGAAGCCCATTAGTAGATTGATTAAATAATTTTTAGTAATAATAATATTAGTATTAATTTTAAGGCATTTTAATTAAAATAAGGAAAATAAGATTAGTAAAGGGTTTAGGGAGAATTAGACAAAAATCAGAATTTGGAGAGAAGAACAAGTCTTGGGAGATCAAGAGCTAGGACTAAGGATTTGCAAGAGGATTTTCGTAGGAATTTTCACCCATAGATTCGAGCTGCATTTAATCCAAAGGTATGGGTGAGATTCATATTTTATAACCGAGAGAAAATAATTTGTATATATGGGATATGGTTATTTGATTTCCTTGTTGTTGTTAGTATGATGTTTCTGTGCGATTTCGTATGAGTTAGATGAATTGATGATGGTATGACTGATGTGAATCTTCTGTTAATCGTTGTTATGTATAATTAATGTGATGATTTTCTGAGATGTGTGATGAAATTGTGACAAATCTGAATTAGATGATGATAATAGGTTAATAAATTGATGTAGTAATGATAAATGAGTGATAAGATGAAGACTTATGAGTCTAAAACATGGTAGAAACCCAATTAGGACTGAATTGGAGTGATATAATGATGAACCCGTAACAGAAGATGAACTGAGGTGGTTTCTGGTGATTTGCATAAGGGATCTGGGATACGCGTATGAGGCTAGGCATTACGCATAACAACTGGTGGTTACGCCGCCTGTTACGCGTATTGAGGGTTCATTTTTCAGGCCCTCTGGTCATTTGCGTATGGTACACGTATGAGCGTAAGGTGTTACGCGTATGGGAAGGTCGTTACACGTTTGGTATTCGGAGATGCATTTTTGTGATTTTGTAGCGTTTCGCCTATCGATTTGTGTACGTTCCTTTTTCTGATGACCCATGAAATGACTGAGAACTAGTAACTGATGATATATGTAATTAGAGGTAAATAATAGGATTATTTAACGATTGTTGTTGAACAACTTTGGACGATGAATTTAGAGATGATAAACTAAGATGATTAAGATGATTTTATACTGTAGTGATGATATATTTTGATGTACGTCTTATGACCAACGATGTTGCGATGTTGCGATGTTACGATGATGTAAGATGATTTAAGATGATGTGATTGAACGATGTTTATGATGTTTGATTTTGTGTATGCCATTTTCATACCGCATACATTTGCATTGTTAAGATGGCCTGGAATGGCAAACATGATGTTTAAGATGAAGACTTATGTTTTGCTGATGCCCACCTAAATGGCATGAATTTTAAGATGGGAGTTCGCTCCGAATGGTACCACATGCATGCATTGTCGAGTCACATTTGAATTGCATTATTGAATGATTGATGAGATGTTTATGAATGTTGTGATGAATATGATGTGAATGGGTGGTTGAATGACTTTACTTATATATGCTGATTATTATATCCTATTTATAATTGTCGATATCTCACCCCTTCTGTTTGAATGTTACCCTCTGTTGGTAATGTGTAGGTAACCCTGAGTAGCGAGGAGTTTTCCGTTAGATGGTTTGAGTCGTTGGTCGCTCTGATATGTAATACTTTGGGGGGATTTAGCGAATGCATGATTTTGATTGAACCTTTGTTTCGTTTATGATTGGATAAAGATGTTTCTTTTAGAAGACGATGTTCTTTTTTTTTGGATTTTGATGAATTACTTATGAAGTTGATTTTATGATGAGTTGTTATGATTTAAATTCCGCTGCGTAGTAAAGACATGACTTATTACTTGATATGTTATGATGAATTGTTTTAAAGAAGAACATGTGATACCCTATTTCGTTGAACTCTGATTTATTTATAATTGTTTACGGGTAGAAATGGGGTGTTACATTAGTGGTATCAGAGCAAATCGGCCTGTCCGACCAAGTGTCGAGTCGTAGTTGTTTAATAATCCAGTATTGTTATTTTTTTGTGCTGATCTTTGTTCTGGTTGTGGTGTTAAGTTGAGATGGCTAGAAGAAATGACGTTGCTATGGCTGCTGCAATGCAAGCAATGGCTCAAGCTGTGCAGAACCTACCGAATGCTGGCGAGAATGAGGGATATCGTAGTTTGGCGACTTTTCAGAGGGAGAATCTGCCTACTTTCAAGGGTAAGTATGACCCTGATGCAGCATTGGAATGGTTGAAGGAAATTGAGAGGATCTTCCGAGTGATGGATTGTACGGTAGCGCAAAATGTTCACTATGGTACACATATGTTGGCGCTCAAGGCTGATGACTGGTGGTTACAGACTCGTGCGAGATTGGAAGCTGCAGGTGAAGAGGTCACTTGGTTTGTTTTCCATAGGGAGTTTATGAGGAAGTATTACCCTAAAGATGTTCGCGGTAAGAAATAAGTGGAGTTCCTTGAGCTGAAGCAGGGAAATATTTCAGTAACTGACTATGCTGCTAAGTTCACAGAATTGTCTAAGTTTTATCCGTATTATGATGGGGCTGGAGCAGAATTCTCTAAGTGCATCAAGTTTGAGAATGGGTTGCGCTCCAACGTTAAGAAGGTTGTGGGGTACCAGAAGATCCAAGTGTTTTCTGATCTGGTTGATAGCTGCAGAATCTTCGAGGAAGATAGTAATGCTCACTATAAGATTGTGAATGACAGGAGAGGCAAGCACCAATAGAATCGTGGCAAGCCTTATGATGTTTCGGCTGGAAAGGGTAAGCAGAAGACTGTTTCGAGTCAGAGAACTAGTGGGGGAGATGCTCCTGTTGGTATTGTTTGTTTCAAGTGTGGTCAAGATGGACACAAGAGCAATGTTTGTAGAACTGAGGTTAAGAGGTGTTTCCGATGTGGCAAGATTGGACATACAACGAATGATTGTAAGCATAAAAAGGTAGTTTGTTTTAATTGCGACGAAGAGGGACACATTGGTAGCAAATGTCATAAGCCAAAGAAAGCTCAGACGAGAAAAGTGTTCGCGTTGGTAGGAACTCAGACCGCTAGTGATGACAAGCTTATTAGAGGTACATGTTTCATTAATAGTATTCCTTTAGTTACTATTATTGATACAGGTTCAACGCACTGTTTCATTTATGCTGATTGTGTTAAGAGATTGGGTCTTAAGTTATTTGCTATGAATGGAGAGTTAATCGTCGAGATTCCGGCTATGGGATCAGTGACTACTTCTCTCGTGTGTTTGAAATGTCCTTTGTCAATCTTCGACAAATATTTCTTGGTTGATTTGGTTTGTCTGCCGTTGAATGGGATGGATGTAATCCTAGGTATGAACTGGTTAGAGTATAACTATGTTCATATAAATTATTAACGTAAGTCAGTGAGGTTTTCTACTCTGGAAGAGGAAGGAGTTGGGTTGTTGTCTTTCACAGAGTTGTAGAAATTGATGAAAGAGGAAGCTCATATGTTTTCATTGATGGCGACTGTAATACCCATGTATAAAAGACATACTTCAAAGCATATTTCTCATACATAAATCAAGTTTGGTATTGAAATACAATAAGTTTTTAGCAACACATTGTATAATATATCCATTACAACACAAGGTACTAATACAAAAGGCTATAAATAGTACAAGATGTTCACACAAAAAAAAAAGAGTCTAAGAACTAGATCCGAAGATCTCAAAAGTCCACAGCGGAAGAAAAGTCATCAAACAAGTAAAGATAATCAAGTCGCCTTATATTTACCCTTTGCGGAACCTGAAGTACCTGAAATAACAACATCAACATGGGGTGAGATAAAACATCTCAGTGAGTTACCTATCTTAGAGTTCTCTCGACTCTAAAGGTTCAATTCTAACCCGTACTCAAGTCGGGGGAAAAACTTAGACCTTGAGTTCACATATCAACTGGAGACAACGATGTAACAACGGAGCACAAAGTTCTTTAAGATATCTTTCCCCGCCCAGCCACTCAAGGGCAAACAAGCACGAGTCACTCGATCCTTAACGTATAGATAACTTTCCCCGCCCAGACACATACACGGTGGCAAGCAAGCACGAGTCAGTCATTATCTATCAAATGTACTTTCCCCGCCCAACCTCTCAAGGGCAAACAAGCACGGGTCACGGTACCTTACTACTAACTAACTTTCCCCGCCCAGCCACTCCATGGCAAACAAGCACGAATCACGATTAATTATCCTAATGGATACTTTCCCCGCCCAACCACTCCAGGGAAAACAAGCACGGGTCACGGTCATCTATTAATATATTCGAAACGACAAATCAAAATGTTATACGACGCAATGGGAACACAACCTCCATACGTTATCAACTACCTAACACGGGGATACTATCCAAGTATCGATGTCTAAGCACTAACAAGTCTCTAAAACTGTTTTGTATCAATCTAGGGTAATCCTAACTACCTCATAAGTTATGCCTTTTATTTACTTTAACTTACAAATTCCTTAACTTAACATAAATTTGGTTCATTTGAAAAGTCGGGTGAAGATAATATTTCACGGCATTATAAGATAGTACATGTTTTTAGCTTCAAATTGATATGTGGAACACTAAAAACGGATACCCGGAACAAGAGTTATGAATTAAAACACAATTCAACTGAAAGCTACAAGATCGCTGAGCGAGCTCGGCTCACTAAGCGAGCTACACCAGAAAATAACCCGCTCGCTAAGCGAGCTCAAGATTTCCAGCTGAAAACTAGCTACGGGAAAGCTTTTCCAAATCCTCAAAACATCACAAAAGATCACCAAAATAGAGAAACCAACCCACAATCATGCATATAATCATATACCAAACATCATACTTAAGTTTTTATCGAGTTTTAAGCTTTTATTCTTTCGATTTCAAGATTTTCTACCAAAAACCTAAAAAACTCATAAACTCTAAAACTCGACCAAAATCTAAAACAAAAGCTTCTAACTATGAATCCACCTCGAGAGATGAAGATTGGCGAAGAATTTGAGTCGATTCGATAGGCGGATGATGAAGAATGATGGATTGGAGCTCCAAGGTTCACTTCTTCTTCTTCTTCTCCTCTTTTCCTTCTTTCTCTTCTCTCTTACTAGTTTTTTTTTCCTTTTTCTCTATTTTTCTTTCTATAAAACATAATATAGAATATTTAGGTTTTAAGAGGAAAACTTATTTTTCTTACCAATGGGTCCAAAATAGAGAGTATCCAAAATGTCTCTTAGTCCACAATTTAATAAAACCTCCGAAACAAATAATATTAGTTAACCAATTTAAATTCCCCGTTTACTCCAAATAGTTTTTCATTAAAATTTCTCAGAGAAACCCAGAATTCTATTGGCATTAGATGATATTATCTAGAGAGTTAAATAAATTACGGGGTATTACATCCTCCCCTCCTTAAATAGAAATTCGTCCTCGAATTTAAAAGATTACCTGAACAGGTGAGGATATGATTCCCGCATTTCCGATTCCAACTCCCACGTAGCATCTACCAGATGCGTCACATCCCATTGTACCTTAATAAGTGGAATTTCTTTGTTCCTTAACACCTTGGTTTATCTTCCAATAATAAGGCTCAGTTGGGGTTCAAAAGTTAAATCCACTTCTATCTCGATAGAATCTGGCAGAATAGGCTGAAGAGGATCAGGAACGAACCTACAAAATTGAGATACATGGAAAACATCATGCATTTCAGATCAATCTTTGAGAACATACATGCTCATTTCAATTGATCTAAAAGGCCGTCTATCCTTGGCAAGGAATATTTATTCTTGATAGTAACCTTGTTCAACTTACGATAATCAATACACAACCGCATACCACCGTCCTTTTTCTTTACCAACAAAGTAGGAGCTCCCCACGGTGAAACACTTGGTCTAACAAAATGCTTCGCCATCAAATCTTCTAACCGATCCTTCAATTCTCTTAACTCGAGCGGTGCCATCCGATAAGGGCAAACAAATATAGGAGTCGTTCCTAGTATCAGGTCAATTGAGAATTCAACTTCCCTCACCGGAGGTAAGGAAGTGACATCCTCGGGAAAGACATCAGGAAATTCACAGACTATCAGAATATTCAAAACTTGCGGACCATTACCCTCTTCTTTAGTAAGGACCAACAAAACAAATTTCTCATTCTCAAACAAAACGTTTACCATTCCAACCGTACCTTCTAAGATTGCTGTCAACACATCTTTCGGATGCGCTTCAACAGATGGAATGAGGATCAACTTCTCTTCACACCCAATAAACATAAAATTAGCAAACAACCAATCTATTCCCAAGATAACATCAACTTTCTTAAGGAGTAAGCAAATAAGATCTATTTGGAAAATTCTACCATCCACGGACAAAGTACAACTTTAACACTTGAGAGGTGTCTCTACGGTTTCATCCATAATGCTAGTAACCACCATAGGAGGAGATAAGGGAAACGTTTGTAATCCAAGTCGCTTTACGCAACTAGTAGACACAAAAGAATACATTTCTCCACAATCAAATAAAATAAGACAAGGATGATCATTAACAAGAGATGTACCCGCAATAAGAGAGTTGTTGGCTTTGGTCTTTCTAGCATCCATAGTATAAACCCTTGCTTGAACTTGATTCCTTGGCTTGGTACAATCCCTTGACATATGGCCCACCCCATCACAATTGTAACACCTCAATCCTCCATCTCTTTGGCACCTACCAAAATGACGCGTGTTACACAACCTACACAATGGTGGAGTGTTAGGTCCAACACTTTGAACTTGTTTCCCTTTGAAGGATTGAGGCCTTGGCCTAAAAGGTTGGTTGGCTCTTCCTCGATCACTTGCTTCGGTTTGCACTTTCTTCAAACTATGTTCGGCGACATAACATTTCCTCAATAATTCAGAATAGGTAGTGAACTCCCTCTGAGAGACAATATGTGAAATTTTGGCCCTTAGTCCAAACAAGAACTGATCGATCTTCCACCTCTCATCTGGAGCATACATCGCTTGCCTAGAATAGGCCTCCATGTCTTCGAACTTCTCGACATAACTGGCCACAATCATGCTCCCTTGCCTAAGCTGTTGGAATTCAAACTCCTTTTGGGTTCTCAGGGAACTTGGAAAGCATTTCTCCATAAAGATTGTCTTAAATTGTTGCCACACTTTCGGAACTCCTTGCACCGCCATAAGATTTGAAGCACTCTCCCACCACCTAGCAGCAGGACTTTTTAAAAAATGTGACGCAAAAGTCACCTTATCTTCTTCACCACATATCACAATTTGAAAGATTCTCTCCATTCCAGTTACCCATTCATGCGCCTTCACCGGATCCAATCCACCATGAAATTCCTGAGGATTCATGCGGAAGAAATCTCAGAAGGTTCCACCTCCAGCTTCAGGAGTAACCACTTGAGGATGAAGACCCTCATTCATCTGATGCACCATCTCCTGCATGAACTGGTGTTTCTGTTGTTGCATCTGTTGTATGAATTGGAACATACGAGCATTCCCTTCACCACCCGACTGATCATTAACAAGAGGAGTGACACTAGGTCGACCACGAGTTCCATGCCTACCAGCCATATTCCTAAATGTCATCAAAACAAGATTAAGTTGATCAGGCTCAATACCATAAGCATAACATTTAGTTCTACAACGGGATTACGTATATGAACAGAAAGAAACATTTATAATATTCCAAGGCTAGGTCGAGGATACGACCTGCTGTGATACCAACTGTAATACCCATGTATAAAAGACATACTTCAAAGCATATTTCTCATACATAAATTCAAGTTTGGTTTTGAAATACAATACGTTCTTAGCAATATATTGTATAATATAGCCACTACAACACAAGGTACTAATACAAAAGGCTATAAATAGTACAAGATGTTCACAAAAAATACAAAAGAGTCTAAGAACTAGATATGAAGATCTCAAAAGTCCACAGTGGAAGAAAAGCCATTAAACAAGTAAAGATAATCAAGTCGCCTTATCTTTACCCTTTGCGGAACCTGAAGTACCTGAAATAACAACATCAACATGGGGTGAGATAAAACATCTCAGTGAGTTCCTATCTTAGAGTTCTCTCAGCTCTAAAGTTTCAATTCTAACCAGTACTCAAGTCAGGGGAAAAACCTAGACCTTGAGTTCACATATCAACTAGAGACAACAATGTAACAACGGAGCACAAAGTGATTTAAGGAATCTTTCCCCGCCCAACCACTCAAGGGCAAACAAGCACGGGTCACTCGATCCTTAACATATAGACAACTTTCCCTGCCCAGCCACATACACGGTGGCAAGCAAGCACGTGCCACTCATCAAAGGTACTTTCCCCACCCAGTCTCTCAAGGGCAAACAAGAACGGGTCACGATACCTTACTACTAAGTAACTTTCCCCGTCCAGACACTCCATGGAAAACAAGCATGGGTCACGGTTACTTATCCTAATGGATACTTTCCCCGCCCAGCCACTCCAGGGCAAACAAGCACGGGTCACGGTCATCCATTAAGAGATTCGAAACGACGGATCAAAATGTTATACGACGCGATGAGAACACAACCCCCATCCGTTCTCAACTACCTAACACGGGGATACTATTCAAGTATCGATGTCTAAGCACTAACAAGTCTCTAAAACCGTTTTGTATCAATCTAGGGTAATCCTAACTACCTCACAAGTTATGCCTTTTATTTCCTTTAATTTACTAATTCCCTAACTTAACATAAATTTGGTTCATTTAAAAAGTCGGGTAAAGATAATATTTCTCGGCATTATAAGATAGTACATGTTTTTAGCTTCAAATTGATATATGAAACACTAAAAATGGATACCTGGAACAAGAGTTATGAATTAAAACACAATTCAGCTGAAATCTACAGGCTCGCTGAGCGAGCTCGGCTCGCTAAGCGAGCTACACCAGAAAACAACCAGCTCGCTAAGCGAGCTCAAGATTTCCAATTGAAAACCAGCTACGGACAAGCTTTCCCAAATCCTCAAAACTTCACAAAAGATCACCAAAACAGAGAAACCAACCCACAATCATGCATATAATCATATACCAAACACCATACTTAAGTTTTATCGAGTTTTAACCGTTTATTATTTCGATTTCAAGATTTTCTACAAAAAACCTATAAAACTCATAAACTCTAAAACTCGACCAAAATCTAAAACAAAAGCTTCTAAATATGAACCCACCTCGAGAGATGAAGATTTACGAAGAATTTGAGTCGATTCGACGAGCGGATGATGAAGAATGATGGATTGAAGCTCTAGGGTTCTTTTCCTTTTTCTCTATTTTTCTTTCTATAAAACATAATATAGAATATTTAGGTTTTAAGAGGAAAACTTATTTTTCTTACCTAATGAGTCCAAAATAGAGAGTATCCAAAATGTATCTTAGTCCACAATTTAATAAAACCTCCGAAACAAATAATATCAGTTAACCAATTTAAATTTCCTGTTTACTCCAAATAGTTTTTCATTAAAATTTCTCAGAGAAATCCGGAATTCTATTGGCATTAGATAATATTATTTGGAGATTTAAATAAATTATGGGGTATTACATACTCCCCTCCTTAAATAGAAATTCGTCCTCGAATTTAAAAGATTACCTGAACAGGTGAGGATATGATTCCTGCATTTCTGGTTCCAACTCCCACGTAGCATCTCCCGGATGCGTCACATCCCATTGTACATTAACTAGTGGAATTTCTTTGTTCCTTAACACATTGGTTTCTCTTCCAACAATACGGCTCGGTTGGGGTTCAAAAGTTAAATCCGCTTCTATCTCGATAGAATTCGGCAAAATAGGCTGAAGAGGATCAGGAACGAACCTACGAAGTTGAGATACATGGAGAACATCATGCATTTCAGATAGGGAGGGTGGTAAGGCCAATCTGTAAGCAACTTCACCAATCCTTTCTAAGACCTGATACGGTCCTACGTATCTCGGACTTAACTTGCGCGACTTGAACGGTCCTTTCAACTTCAATCTCGGAGTAACTTTCAAGTACACATGATCACCTTCTTCAAATTCCAAAGGTCTCCTTCTATTATCCGCATAACTCTTCTGACGATCTTGGACTTGCTTAATCTTCTCTAGAATCATTAGAATATTTTCCGTAGTCTCTTGAATAACTTCGGGTCCCAAAATCCTATCATATAATAGTTGTTTTGGTAATCATAAAATATTTATGAATAGTTTACATCAACATATAATTTTAATATAATTTAATTCATAAATTACTCATGTGTTTTGGTCTAAAATATAAGAATGAAAAAAGAGAGAGACAAAATCATTTAACCAAGTTTATTATTTTTAAAATAAAAACATATTTTTATTTTTATTTGGATTATAAGAGGGGTTTGTTACAAACCAATACCCGTATCCTATATTTGGTGGATTAACCGTATATAAAAATTTGTATCGTACATTATTATTATTATTGACTTTAAATATTCTAATAAGATACAATTTTCTTTTATATATATATATATATATATATATATATATATATATATATATATATATATATATATATATATGGCAAGTTAAAATATATGTTTTTCTTACACAAGTTAAAATATATGTTTAAAATTTGAAGAAAGAAAAAAGAAAGAAAAAAGAAAGAAAAAAATTGAAATCTTTCAACATTAGCCAATCAAGTTTTTCACTGGTGTCCATATTTAATGCTATTAATTAGCTAATTTTTTAATGGTTTTTTTCTCCATTTATACTATAAATCCTTTTCTCATTTTAGTATTACATTTTAACAGTAAAACATTATGAGTTTAATGTTTCAAAAATGATTGAAAAAAGATTTATTCTTTAATTTATTTAACATTAATGATTGAAATACTTTTATAATCATATACTTATAAAAATGATTGTAAAAGATTTAAACAAATAAAAAGCTACAAATGTCTATTATTTTCCTCTTAATTATTATTAAATAAAAATAAATTTATTGCCGTTGGAGACCATCTTAACATGAAAATAATTATTAGAAAATCATTATCCCAATTAATTTAACATAAAATAGCATAGTTTTTCTCAAAATAAAAAGAAGCATAAGTATATTTATAACATTCCAATTATTCAGTACAATTGTTTCTATTTCTATTTTACCCTTCTGTGAAAAAAAAAAAGAGACGAATGAGAGAAGGAAGAATGAGCAGAAAAATAGACTCAAAAGAAACCACCAACAAAGAACAATCTTCCTCCTCTCCGCTGCGTTCACCTCCACGATAACCACTTTACTGTGTCTTGTCACGCATCAAGTCCTATAGGTTCACCAGTGTAAAGTCCGTATATAAAATACATACATCAAAACATATTTTTCATATATAAGTTCAAGTTTGGTACTGAAATACAATAAGTTTTTAGTACAACACATTGTAAAATTTTAGCCAACTAAATACATAAGGTACTACAACAAAAGGCTAACAATAATACAAGATGTCCAAAAACAAAGAAACTAAGAACTAGATCCGAAGATACAGCGGAAGAAAGCCATCGATAAGCAAGGATAATCAAACTGCCTTATTCTTACCCTTCGCGTAACCTGAAGTACTTGTAAAACATAACAACAATATGGGGTGAGATAACAACATCTCAGTGAGTTCCCTATCTTAGAGTTCTCTCAGTTCTAAGGGTTCAATTCTAACATTCACAAATACCTTAGTCATTTCTCTATAATTAACCAAAACAGGATGGAGAACGTCCATACAACACTCATGTCACTTCCCGTGGGACTCAATGTAATACCCACCTCAAGTGTTCCTCGACCAGACTTCCCATGGGACTCAATGTAATACCCATCTCAAGCCACTAACATGTTTCTTGTGAGACTCAATGTAATACCCACCTCAAGCCAAAACCATGCTTCCCATGGGACTCAGTGTAATACCCACCTCAAGCTTAAACCATGCTTCCCGTGGGACTCAATGTAATACTCATCTCAAGCCTAAACCGGAGCAATACTTCCCGTGGAACTCAATGTAATACCCACCTCAAGTCACTACTCTCCTCACCAACGGCACCTCAAGCCTTTACGGACGCTTCTCGTAGGACTTAGTGTAATACCCACCTTAAGACTTACTCAATACTTTACGGAGGATATTGTATGTTTCGCGTCAACGATTCGCATCACCTTAGGGTAATCCTAACATCACACAAGTTATACTACTTCATTCCCAATAGCTCACACTTTTCCTAACAAACATAATTAAGGATAATTATAAAAGTCGGATAAAATTCGGCTAAAAATAATACTTTTCAATCTCATTAGTTAGAACATATTTTTAGCTTCAAATCAATATAAAGAACAGTTAAATCAGATAAGCGAGGAAAAAGTTATGAATTTTTAAAGATGGAACAAATAATTATTTTTTCGTACACTTACAGTGTTAACCAGTTAACGCCCTGGGTTAACCGGTTAACCATATCAGATTCCAAGTTCCAGTAGCGTATATTAGCTACGTTAACCGGTTAACGCCTTGGGTTAACCAGTTAACCAGAAGAGAATGGCTGAAAATACACGTTTTTCACATACAAAATTTATCCTAAACTCAACCAAATCATCATCAAACACCAAAACAATCAACAACAAGGTTCCTACACCTATAGTCAACATACTCATGCATTTTAATCGATATTTAACCGTTCAAACTCTCGATTCTACGATTTTCTATCATTTTTCCCTAACCTCAAAAAGCTACAAAACTCTAGAAAATAAAAGTATCTAACTAGAATCCACCTCTACCAAGATGATTAAGAAGATTGAGAGATGAATGGTTGACGAACTTCAAGAATCAAGAGCTTTCTTCTTCTTCTTTAAGATTTCTTCTTTTTCCCCTTTTCTCTTCTTTCTCTTCTGCTTTCCTTTCCTCTTGTTACTATGTTTATAAGTATGAAACATAAAGAAAGAAAACTTAGGTTTATACGGGAAAACCTATTTTCCACCACAACGGGTCCAAATAGAGAGTATTCAAAAATGTCTCTTAATTATCAATTTAATAAAACCTCTGAGTCAGATAATATTAGTTAGTAAAAATAAGTCCCGCTGATTGCTCTAATTATTTTTGTTAAAATATCACAGAGCAACCTGGAACCCTATTGATATCAAACAATATTATTCAGAGCATTAAATAATTTACGGGGTATTACATCATCCCCCCTTTAAATAGAAATCCGTCCTTGAATTTAAAGATTACCTGAACAGGTGAGGATACAACTCCCGCATCTCTGATTCCAGCTCCCACGTAACATCTCCCGGATGCGTCACATCCCATTGCACGTTAACAAGTGGAATCTCCTTGTTTCTTAAAACTTTGGTCTCTCTTCCAACAATACGGTTCGGTTGGGATTCAAAAGTCAAGTCCGCTTCTATCTCGATAGAATCCGACAGAATAGGCTGAAGAGGATCAGAAACAAACCTAAGAAGTTGAGATACATGAAAAACATCATGCATTTCAGACAGAGAGGGTGGCAAGGCTAATCTGTAAGCAACTTCACCAATCCTTTCCAAGATCTGATACAGTCCTACGTATCTCGGGTTTAACTTGTGCGATTTGAACGGTCCTTTCAATCTCAATCTCGGGGTAACGTTCAAATAAACATGGTCACCTTCATCAAATTCCAAGGGTCTCATTCAATTGTCAGCATAACTCTTCTGACTATCCTGGGCTAGCTTAATTTTCTCTTGAATCATCCAGATCTTTTCCGTAGTCTCTTGAATAACTTCGGGTCCCAAAATTCTATCTTCACCCACTTGCGACCAACACAAAGGTGTTCTACACTTTCTTCCATACAAAGCCTCATACAGAGTCATTCCGATACTTGCATGGTAACTGTTATTGTAGGAGAACTCGATCAAAGGTAAAAGCTCCTTCCAATTTTCTTTACTTTCCAACACATAAGCTCTTAACATGTCTTCCATCGTTTGAATTATTCGCTCTGTCTGACGATCCGGTTAAGGATGATTAGAAGTGCTCAAACGTAAGTTCGTACTCATAGCTTGTTGGAACACTTTCCAAAATCTCGAAGTGAACTTTGGATCTCTATCAGATACAATGCTAGACGGAACATCATGCAACCTTACAATCTCAGCAATAAACAACCTCGCAAGATGACTTGCCTTGTACATAGTCTTAACGGCTAAGAAATGCGCAAATTTCGTTAGTCGATCCATAATTACCCAGATAGAATCATAACCACCTTGAGTACTAGGTAAGCCCACTACAAAATCCATATAAATACTATCCCACTTCCAAATTAGAATATCCAAAGGTTGTAATAAACCACCTGGTCTTTGGTGCTCGATCTTCACTTGTTGGCATATCTCACACTCCGACACAAACACCGCAATATCCTACTTCATACCGGACCACCAATACTCTTTCTTTAAATCTTGATACATCTTCGAAGAACCCGAATGTACCGTAAAAGTACCTTTATGGGCTTCCTTCAAAATCTTTCTCTTTAACACATCATCACCCAAAATGCAAATCCTTTGGTTAAATAGGATAGTCCCATCCAGCGCTCTTACAAAACTCGGTGGGAGTAACATCTCTTGTAATTTCTCATCTTGAACCTGTGCTTGTTGAATTTCGTCCCTTAAGGTAGAATTGATATTCAAATTTCCCATAATCACACCATTCGGAGTCCATACAAATTGAAGATTAAGATCTCGAAACTTCTCCAATAATGCATATTCTAACACCATTAACTCGGCACCATGAATCACCTTCTGACTCAAAGCATCTGCCACTTTGTTCGCTTTTCCCGGATGATACTTCAATTCTAGGTCATAATCCTTCAAGTACTCCATCCACCTTCTTTGCCTCATATTCAATTCCTTCTGGTCGAAAAGATACTTCAAACTCTTATGGTCGCTGAACATCTCAAAGAGCACGCCATAAAGATAATGTCGCCACACCTTTAGCGTAAACACTACGGCCGCCAAATCTATATCATGGGTCGAATAATTCTTCTCATGAACCTTCAACTGTCTAGAAGCATAAGCCACAAATTGACCTTTCCTGCATAAGAACACCTCCTAATCTCATCTTATAAGCATCGCAAAACACTTCGTAAGACTTGTTAGGATCGAGAATGATCAACACCAGAGCAGTTGTCAATCTTTCTTTCAAATACATGAAACTTTGTTCGCAACCAGAATCGCATTCGTAGGCGAAATCCTTTCTAGTAAGCTTAGTCAATGGTAACGCCAACTGAGAAAAACCTTTGATGAACCTTCTATAGTAACATGCAAAATCTAAGAAACTTCTCACTTCCGAAGCATTCCTCGGTCTCTCCCAATATTTATCACGGCTTCAACCTTTGACGGATCTACTGCTACACCTCCCTGAGATATAACATGTCCAAGAAATTTAACTTCTTACATCCAAAACGCACACTTGCTAAACTTAGCAAAACTTTGCTTATATTGCAATATCGACAGAACAATTCTCAAATGCTCTCCGTGTTCTCGTGGAGTACGAGAATAAATAAGAATGTCATAAATAAAGATTACAACGAACTGATCCAAATAAGCTTGAAATATATGGTTCATGTAATCTATAAAGACAGTTGAAGCATTCATCACACCGAAAGGCATCACTAGGAATTCATAATGACCATAATGGGTTCTGAACGCAGTCTTTGGTACATCGGAACTCTTTACACGAATCTGATGATAGCCCGACCTCAGATCAATCTTCGAGAACACACAGGCTCCTTTCAATTGATCCAAAAGGTCGTCTATCCTCGACAAAGGATACTTATTATTAATAGTAACCTTGTTCAACTTACGGTAATCAATACACAACCGCATACCACCGTCTTTCTTCTTTACCAATAAAACAGGAGCTCCCCATGGTGAAACACTTGGTATTACAAAATGCTTCGCCATTAAATCTTCTAACTGATCCTTCAATTCTCTTAACTCGAGCGGTGCCATCCGATAAGGGGAAACAAATATAGGATTCGTCCCCGGTATAATGTCAACTGAGAATTCTACTTCCCTCACTGGAGGTAAGAAAGTGACATCCTTGAGAAAAACTTCAAGAAATTCGCAGACTATTGGAATATTCAGAACTTGCTGACCATTACTCCCCTCTTTAGTAAAGACCAGTAAAACATATTTCTCTTTTTCAAATAAAAAGTTTACCATTCCAACCGTACCTTCTAAGATTGTTGTCAACACATCTTTCGGAGGAGCTTCCACTGATGGAATGAGGATCAATTTCTCTTCACACCCAATGAACACAAAATGAGCAGATAACTAATCTATTCCCAAAATAACATCAACCTTCTTAAGGGGTAGATAAATAAGATCAATCTGGAAAACTCTACCATCCACGGACAAAGTACAATTTTCACACATAAAGGTGTTTCAACGGTTTCATCCATAGCGGTAGTAACCACCATAGGAGGAGACAAGGGAAAAACTCGTAACACAAGTCGCTTCACAAAACTAGTAGACACAAAAGAATGTGTTGCTCCGCAATCAAATAAAACAAGACAAGGATATTCATTAACAAGACATGTACCCGCAATAAGAGAGTTTACAAGTTTAGTCTTCCTAGCATACATGGTATAAACCCTTCCTTGAACCTGGTCTCTTTTCTATGGACAATCTCTAGCAGCATGTCCTTCTTTCTAGCGAAGGAAACATATCATACTACCCGAACTACACCTTCCATAATGATTCTTATGGCACCTAGAACATGAAGGAGGAGCATTAGGTCTAGGATTTTCCACTTGCTTCTCTTTTAAGGGTTGGAGCCTTGGTCTAAAAGGTTGATTCGCCCTTCCACGATCACTTTGAACAACTCTTCCAACATTTGCTTCAGTTTTCACTTTCTGCAAACTATGCTCAGCAACATAGCATTGCCTCAATAATTCAAAATAAGTAGTGAACTCCCACTGAGAGACACTATGAGAAATCTCAGCCCTCAATCCAAATAGAAATTGATCAATCTTCCACTTCTCGTCCAGAGCATACATAGCTTGCCTAGAATAAGCCGTCATGTTTTCAAACTTTTCTGCATAACTGGCCACAATCATGTTTCCTTGCCTAAGTTGTTGAAACTCAAACTCTTTCTGGGTCCTCAAAGAACTTGGAAAGTATTTCTCCATAAAAGTTACCTTAAACCGTTCCCACACCTTCGAAACCTCTTGTACAGTCATGAGAGTAGAGGCATTCTCCCACCATCTAGCAGCAAGACCTTTCAACAAGTGTGAGGCAAAAGTCACCTTATCTTCTTCACTACACAACACGATTTGAAAAATTCTCTCCATATCAGTTATCCATTCATGAGATTTCACCGGATCTAATCCACCATGAAATTATTGAGGATTCATGCGAAAAAAGTCACGGAAAGTTCCACCTCCAGTTTCATGAACAACCACCTGAGGATGAAGACCCCCATTCATTTGGTGAACCATCTCCTGAATAAACTGGTGTTATTGTTGTTGCATCTGCTGCATGAACTGGAACAGAGGAGCATTCCCTTCACCACCCGGCTGATCATTAACAGGAGGAGTGACACTAGGCCGACCACGAGTTCTATGTCCACTAGCCATATCCCTAAATATCATCAAAACATGATTAAGTTGATCAGGCTCATTACCATAAACATAACATTTAGTTCTACAACGACATTACGTATATGAATGGAAAGAAACACTTATAGTATTCCAAGGTTAGGTCGAGGATACGACTTGCTCTGATACCAACTGTAAAGCCCATATATAAAATACATACATCAAAGCATATTTTTCATATATAAGTTCAATTTTGGTACTGAAATACAATAAGTTCTTAGTACAACACATTGTAAAATTTTAGCCAACTAAATACATAAGATACTACAAGAAAAGGGCTAATAATAATACAAGATGTCTAAAAACAAAGAAACTAAGAACTAGATTCGAAGATATCAAAATATCCACAGCGGAAGAAAGCCATCGATAAGAAAGGATAATCAAACTGCCTTATCTTTACCCTTCGTGGAACCTGAAGTACCTGTAAAATATAACAACATGGGGTGAGATAACAACATCTCAGTGATTTCCCTATCTTAGAGTTCTCTCGGCTCTAAGGGTTCAACTCTAACATTCACAAATACCTTAGTCACTTCTCTATAAGTAACCAAAACAGGATGGAAAACGCCCATATAACGCTCTTGTCACTTCCCGTGGGACTCAATGTAATACCCACCTCAAGTGTTCCTTGACCAGACTTCCCATGGGACTCCATGTAATACCCATATGAAGCCACTAACATGCTTCCCGTAGGACTCAGTGTAATACCTACCTCAAGCCTAAACCATGCTTCCCGTGGGACTCAGTGTAATACCCACCTCAAGCCTAAACTGGAGCAAGACTTCCTGTGAGAATCAATGTAATACCCACCTCAAGTCACTACACGCCTCATCAACGGTACATCAAGCCTTTATGGACACTTCTCGTGGGACTCAGTGTAATACCCACCTCAAGACTTACTCAAGAAATTACAGAGGATACTGTGTGTTACACGTCAATGATCCGCATCACCTTAGGGTAGTCCTAACATCTCACAAGTTATACTACTTCATTCCCAATAGCTCACATTTTTCCTAACTTACATAATTACAGTTAATTAGAAAAGTCGGGTAAAAATCGGCTAAAAATATTACTTTTCAGTCTGATTAGTTAGAACATATTTTTAGCTTCGAATCGGTATAAAGAACAGTTAAATCGGATAAGCGAGGAAAAAGTTATGAATTTTTAAAGATGGAACAAATAATTATTTTTCCCCACACTTACAGTGTTAACCGATTAACGCCCTGGGTTAACCGATTAACCATATTAGATTCCAAGTTCCAGTAGCTTATATCAGCTATGTTAACCGGTTAACGCCCTGGGTTAACCGGTTAACCAGAAGACCGTGACTGAAAATACACGTTTTTCACATACAGAATTTCTCCAAAACTCAACCAAATCATCATCAAACACCAAAAAAATCAATAACAAGGTTCCTACACCTATAGTCAGCATACTCATGCATTTTAATCGATATTTAACCGTTTAAACTCTCGATTCTACGATTTTCTATCATTTTGCCCTAACCTCAAAAAGCTACAAAACTCTAGAAAATAAAAGTATCTAACTAGAACCCACCTCTACCAAGATGATTAAGAAGATTGAGAGATGAATGGTTGATGAACTTCAAGAATCAAGAGCTTTCTTCTTCTTCTTCTTCTTCAAGATTTTCTTCTTTCCCCCTTTTCTCTTCTTTCTCTTCCTTTTTCCTTTTCTCTTGTTACTATGTTTCTAAGTATGAAACATAAAGAAAGAAAACTTAGGTTTATACAGGAAAACCTATTCTCCCCCACAACGAGTCCAAATAGAGAGTGTCCAAAAATGTCTCTTAATTATCAATTTAATAAAACCTCTGAGTCAGATAATATTAATTAATAAAAATAAGTCCTGCTGATTGCTCTAATTATTTTTGTTAAAATATCACAGAGCAACTTGGAACCCTATTGATATCAAACAATATTATTCAAAGTATTAAATAATTTATAGGGTATTACAACCAGCTCATCAAAATTTCCATTTCTATATCTCTTCTCCCAATAACATGTTATATCCATCCAACTTCATTAAAATCTGTTCGAAAGTAGAATGTCTCCCAATAACATGTTATATCCACCCAACTTCATTAAAATGTTCGAAAGTAGAATATAGGAGGATAAAAAAGCAAGTTCGAAAGTGTAATGTATGTATAACTATCAAATCAATTACATCCTTAAATACTTGAATTTATTCCATTCACAACTCATTTGAATCAAGTAAAAACTAACTACATCAAGTATGAACATTTAATTCATGACCAATCAAAATTGTCATAATATTGTTAAATATGTTACTCTATTATACATAATATTTACTTTCAAAATAAATTTGAAAGTTATTAGTTAAGCATGGTTTCCCTAACAACAAAATAAAACTGTAATCAACAATTGAATTCCTTTATTGGTATCCTTCCCTTATTGGTAGCATCCCTTATTTATTTCTTCTAACTAAGATAACCTAATTAACTAACTAATAATAACATAACAGATTTATCATAAGAACATCAAAAATATAGATGAGTTATAACAAACTTACAGTTAATGTGACATGAGATCTTTCAACAACTGGTATATCAGTTCTTCCTGCAATCTCCTACCACAAAAATTTGAATTTAGTATAAAAATTCAAAACTCAATTTCATCAATAGAAAACAGAAAAAACAACAAATCCATCAAGAAGTGGAATCATTGAAACTCAATCAAGCATACTGAAGCCAAACTTCACATATCAGAATAATTAACTTAAAATTGGTGTTCACACGCTGACTCACCTTCGACAGAAATTGCCACCACCAATTTCTTCCTCAACCAAGGACATATCCGACATAGGAATAAGAACATAACCTACATCACCATCAGGTAAAGCAAGTTAGACATATTATTCTAATTAGATATAAATTATACATTAAAATTCGAAGTCTGAATCCTTGTGTGTCTTCACTTGAGCCAAAATACCTAAAACATGAAACAAAGTTACAATAGTTGTATAAGCCAAAGCAAGTTAGAACCAAGAAAAAAAAAAGACAGAGCTTTCATATTATTCAGCAATTGTATAAGTTAAAGCAAATTATTCTAATTGAAAAATAATAAATATCTATTGGTATAATAGCAGAGTCTGAGCCACCACTGATCATACCCATAATTTATCATCTTTGTCTTCCTCAAATTTGTCTTCAACCAAACCCTAGTTCTTCTTCCAAACCCTTGTTCAACCAAACCCTTATTCTTATTCCTTAAATTTATCTAAACGAAATAAAGGAAAGAAATAAGAACATGGAGAGAAAGATGAAAAAAATGAAAGAGGAAGTGTTGTGAGAAAAATTCTACATAAAAAATTACACCATTAAACCATATATCCACTGCTACAAAAATTACAACATTAAAAATTCGTAATTATATATCCTCTGCTTCTGCAACTTTGTTAACGAAACCGTGTCAACGCCGACAAAACCGAAACGGAAGCAATTGCAACCGAGTGAATCAAATCTTCAACCACGCCTGCAAAATCAGAACAGAGAATTACTAATTTCAATTTCAAATATTCCAATCTCAAATAATCAATTTCAAATTTCAAAATTTATTCCTTTTCAAAATTCTTACAAACCATAAACGTTTTAATTTTTCTTGTAGGAAGAAGAAGAATTGTAGAAAAAATCCACAAACCTGTTGAAATCCACACCGTAAATCGCAAGCTGCAACCGGCGAAGCCATGCCGTGAAACCACCTTCGCATCACCATCAAAAAAAACGACGGAAAACCTCAATCGAAGCCGCAAACTGCGGAGGAAGGCTGGAAGTTGCTAAACGCATGAAGGCGGAGGTATTTGAAAGCCTCGCTGCGCCGTCAGAAGGAAACCGGCCGAAAGCAGCATCGACGTGGGAAGAAATATTGAGAAGATTGTGGGTTGAGAAGAGGAAAAGAATCTGAAGGTTATGAATTGGTTTCACGCATCAGGTAAACCTAACCCCTTTTTAATTCTATTTTTCATACTAATTTGGTGGCGGTTCGTAGAGTGGGTGGGTTGCGAGAGACGGTTTTGAGAAGTTTGTGTGAAGAGTGGATATTTGCACGTTCTCATGAACTGCACAACAAATCTTCCCTTATTTATGAATTTATTTGTTTAATAAATAATTAATTGTTTTTAATAATTAAATTAAGTTAATTATCCATGTGTCAATTGGTTGGAGTGTGTAATTAGCCAAGTGACACCATTAATTGAATAAGAGGGTAATTAAGACTTTTAATAAACACATTCCTTTTTTATATGATAGATATAAACAAACTCATGTGTAACTACACGAATATCCCGCTAATTGATGTTCGCAGGGGTATCCCGCTGGTTGTCAATAAAATTCACTTCAATGCAAAAGATAGTCAAATATAGCCCAGAAATCCGAGAGGGTTGGCTTAGTGGGAGAGAGCTCGGGTCTCAAGGGTTTGCTCCCTTTGAGGTCCTGAGTTCGAAGGAGTCTAGGACCAATTTTCGGAGGCTACGTGAGACAAAAATTCTCGAATGGATTAGTCGGTACGGAAAGAAGGATACCGCCGTTCACACTTGTCAATAATTGACACCCACATGGAAAAAAACGTGTGTTGCATATTCGATGCAATCAGCTAACTGAATTTGCTTGAAGACAAAAATTGACTCATATTTGGAAAGTACTATTTCAAATTCAATAAAATAAAGTTATCATAGAAAAGTATAATAAATAGCAAAGAACATTATTCCAACAACTCCAACATGGCTTTCAATCTTATCAAAACCTCAAGCGTCCTTATAGCAACTTTAGCTGCGTTCACACTTCAACTCTGGTACTTGTCACCCATAGATCCAGTTATACTCGAAATACCACCTGCTGCATCTTCATTTTCTTCAACCAAAAACAACCAATTACAGGTCAATCTCTAATGAATACTTGTTGCATATTTTCATTATTATTATATCTATACTTTGCAAAATAATTTGTATTTAACTGCTATATTAATTGTAATCTCTTGAACAGAATGTGATTAAACTTGGAGAAGGATTTATGAAGAGACCAGAAGATGTTTGTGTGGATAAACAAGGTATTATCTATACAGCTACAGAAGATGGTTGGATTAAGAGATTGGTTAGGAATGGAAAGTGGGAGAATTGGAAGCATATAGATAGTTCTACCTTGCTTGGAATCACTACTGCAAAAGATGGTGGCCTCATTGTCTGTGATGGTACCATGGTAAGTACTGTATGTATATAATTCATTTGAGGATCCAAGATAAAATCATGCATGACCAAATAATGATGAATGATTATATTTTGCAGGGTTTGCTGAAGGTTACAGAAGAAGATGGATTCAGTGTTATCCTTTCACAAGTAAATGGTTCTCAATTACTGTGAGTTTTCAGACTAATAATTCATATTTACATTGATTTTCTCTTTGGTTATGTTCTTTCAGCATTGTAACGATTTTTCGATTTTGTTTTTACGACTGATCCAGGTTCCCAGATGATGTAATAGAAGCATCAGATGGAAATATTTATTTCAGTATTCCTAGTACGAAATTCGGGGTGCACAATTGGTTTCTGGATATCCTTGAGGCAAGACCTCATGGAAAAGTTCTAAAATACAATCCTGTCTCAAATGAAACAACTATTCTCCTCGACGATTTGGCCTTTCCCAATGGCGTCGCACTATCTAAAGACGAAGATTATCTTGTGGTTTGTGAAACTTGGAAGTGAGTAAATTTCTAGTCTAATATATAGAAATAATTTGTTTATATGTATCCTATTGATTTGTTTTTCATGAATCAGATTTAGGTGTATAAGACATTGGTTAAAAGGAAATAACAAAGGAAAAACTGATATCTATATTGAGAATCTCCCGGGAGGACCTGATAACATTAATCTTGCTCCAGATGGCTCATTCTGGATCGCTTTACTTCAGGTAAATATACATACATATGAGAAATGTTAGGAACACTCTCTTAATATTTATTTTTTATAAGCTTAAAAGATTTGTTACTAATAAGATATAATGATGAATTGATGTTGTAGATGACTTCTGAAAAGAGAGGGTTTGTGCACACATCTAAGGCATTCAAGCACTTGTTAGCTTCATTTCCAAGGCTAATTAACCTGTTTAATAGTGCAATTAAGTCTGCAATGGTGGTAAAAGTGGACACTGAAGGCAATATGATAAAAAAGTTTGGTGATAATGATGGGAAGATTATTACTGGTGTAACTTCAGCTGTTGAGTTTGAAGACCATCTTTATCTAGGTAGTCTTAATACTGATTTTGTTGGGAAATTTCAATTGCCAAGTGTATAGAACTAGTGAAGAAATTTATGCTTTTATTGAATAAGGGGGTGTGTAATCTGCTTGCATGACAAGACATCTTACAAGTTTTTGTACGTATGAGTTAGATCAAGCTCATCTATATTATGTAAATTTGTGTTTGGTTCCTTGGTGTATTGAAGATTGTGCAGAGAAGTTATAAAAAAGAACAACAAGATGAGGAGAGAATGTCTCATATTAAAATGGAGAGTTTGAAAAAGACAAAGAAGAAGGAAGCTCTGTCACCCTTGCTCATCAATATTTGGATTTTAAGAAGGTTGTTGATGCTTAGCAAGATTAACCATAATATATACACATCACTATTCATAATTATAATTAAGGTTTAAATGCACTTGACTAGGATAATTTATTTTTTTATTGAATAAATTAATAATTTTATTTAACTTTATTTAGAAATTATTTAATATAAAATTTAATGAATAATTAATAATCTTAATTGTCTTTTAAGAATTATTAATTGATTAAAATCTTTTAATGAAATATTGTGGGCTTCTGGGGCCCATATTCTAACAATATTTTGGAATTTTTTTATTCATTCTATGTATTGAAGTTGCAAGAAATTCAAAAATGTATATTAATACTTTATTGAATTAAATTTCTGGAAGAATTAGATCCGTTAGAAGATAGAATTGAAGTTTTTTTTCAAGGAACACTTTTGATGTATATTAGGTAGGTATAGCAATGAATCTTTGGTAGGTAGACGAATTAGGTTTCTGGAAGAATTAGATACGTTGGAAGATAGGATTGAAGTTTTCTTCGATGAACACTTTTGTTGTAGAGTAGGTAGGTACAACAGTGAATCTTAGGTAGGTAGAAAATATTTTTCTAATCGATTGAAATAGTACTAATGATTTGATGTTTGATTATCACAATGCATAGTAATTCTTCACCCATTAAAATACTCTAGAAGAATGTCTTGGCATATGAGTGATAAATCAAATATTCAGAGTTTAGAATCTATCAGAGTCCAGTGATTGGATAAGGTTAGGAATCACAGATTGCATCAGAGGCGTTTTATTCAGAAGAGTTCAGAATATCTTTATTCAGAGTCTCTCTAGGACCAAAGTTTAGAGTCTGTTATGATCAACCGACTTTAACACATCTCAGATTGTTCATAGCTAACTTGATTCAACTTCTTTCTGGATCAGATTTAGCTTTACCTCTCTTTAAGTAAGCTTAGAGTCTACACATTTAAAAATTTGTTAGGCAACAAAATCATTCTCTTATACTTTGTTATCATCAAAGCTCAAAGATAGTTGTAGAACCAAATTTGTTCCAACAATCTCCCCCTTTTTATAATCACAAACATTATAATTTTGATGAACAATTTTGACTTTTACCAAAACAATTAATCAGCTAAAAAACATAGTTAGGTTTGTAAGCTCCCTTTGAATTTCAGACATCAAGATTGTCTTCACTTAATTTCACAAAATGAGGTTTGCAAGCTCCCCTTGAGATTAATACTTAGAAAATTTTGATTCACACTAATTTAACCAATAAAGCTAGATAAGATTGGTTTACCAATCTTGGAAAAAAATGAATCTAAATCATATGTTTTTCTCTCCCCCTTTGTCATCGGTAAAAAAGAATTTGATAAAATGAGAACCAAACTTTTTATAAATTGAATAGAAAGATAACAACATAGATAGAGTCACAAATTAAAATAAGATTTCATGGTTGGGATGGAAGTCTAGAAAGGATTGTTGACAACATGTTCTGAATTTTATTGTCGGTCTCTTCTTGGTGATCCAACCTTGACCTTACAACTTTATTCTCTTTCTTAAAATCATCTAGACTATTTAGAATCAAAAGGGTAACAACCTCAAAAAACAAGAGGTTTAGAAGATGCAATCCGATAATTTATCATAACTTCATGTTAAGGTTCTGAGTTCTATGCATTCCTATAAGTTCTTCCAACTTCATACTGAGAATTTAAGATATGTACAATTCCATAAGTTGCTCCAATTTCAGAGGGAAAAATAAAGTTTTTCTCAAAGAGAGGAAGGCTAAAATTTCTAGGTACTAATGGAATGGATGCGTTCAGAACAATAAAGGCTTCAGTTTCATTCTGATTTGGTGCAGGGAGTGCCAAAAACTTTGTTCTGGTTGGGAATAAAGAAGCATATTTTAAAATCTCTGAACAACGATTCAGTTTGCTAGAGAATTTTCCCTGAGCAGCCTCAAAGGAAAGATCTTTGAGGAAACAAAAGCTCAGATTGGACCAATCTAGGAATTTATCCCATAATGCATTTCTTCCAATAGGGTTGATATAAGTTATGATAACATGCCTCATAAATCTTTGACCTTCCATAATTTTGTATTCTATACATGTTAATGTTTTATCAAGTGAGGGTCTTAGTGGGATATTTTCAGATAAATTGGTGGGGGTTCTTATTTCTGATTCTGAGGAGGAAGAAGAAAGTTCAATAACAGATGGATCCTTATTAGAGAAACATTCTCTCTCAATAGAGGAATCCTCTGATAGGGATAAACCGTTAATAAAATCAGGAATATGTGTATGAATTTGATTAGATGGAGGATGTGAGATGTTCATGGGTCTGGTTTCAGAGATGGTTGGATGTTCAGAAATGGTGTGTTCAGAGGAAGTTGGTGCTTACAGTTATTGTTAGATTAGTTCACTTTCTGTTATGATTTCAGGTTGGTTGATGGGTATTGTAACACAGTGGGAGAACTGACTTGGTCGTTTTTGTTTTTACAAAAACTATGTTGCGGATAGCAAGAGTCGCCACCGACTTTTATTTTATCCAATAAAGAAAGACATAAAAGAATAGGAAAGATCTTTGAAAAAGATTTTGAGTTCGGGGGGTAAGTTATACAAAGGGAAGGTATCTGCACCCTCTGTATCCATGGTTATCCATAGGCTTTTAACTGCTTAGCTCACTTTACTTTTGTTTGAAAAATAGTGGTGGTGTATTTAGAAAAATATTTTAGAAGTTTAACTTTAAAATGATTCTCGTACAAATGTATACAAAGTGTTTACTGTTTGAAAATATTTGAAAATGTGAGGTGTGGAAAGTATTTTGAAAGATGATGAGCAAGCACTTAAGAACTACTTACCCTAAATTGTAAGCTCTTTCTTGTTATTTCGTTTCTTTAGGAACAAAATTGTCCTTACTATTAGTTAGTAAGTAGTTTTATCCTTGGATTTGAAGGGACAAGCATAGGGTCATCGTATGATCATAGAAGGCAACATGTAAGGGTATCTTAGCAATTCGAAGGTACTATCATCATTTTTCCGTAAGGTCATTGAGGGACGAGATCATTTATTCGTAGGCAACTCGAAGAGTCATCCAGGGACTATGATCTTTATATTGAAGGGACTTGATGATTTTTATTCGTAGGCAACTTTGCTAAGGCACCGCTACGTTCGGGGGACTTCACCATTTTCGTAAGGCAACCAGAGGAGAAACCTTAGGGGTGTATGTGTGAGAAGTGTGATGTATTCAGTTATTTTAATCTTTGATTAATGGGCTAAATTCGTTTTTATAAGCATACAAGTCTTTTCACAACCTATTATTACTAACCACGCAATTAATAATTTATAGAATTTAAAAGCAGAAAATAAACCCTAGACTATTACATCATGAGGAGGGGGATACATATTTGAAATTAGTGGAGTGCGGAAAATAAAAGTGCGGAAAATTAAATGTTACAAGATAGATGATAAACCTATACATTTTTCTAATAAAATTAAATAGAAAAATAAAATAAAATAAAGAAAATTAGGAAAATAGTTTTTAAAGTCCTAAAACCTAAATTAATAATTTTTTTATAATGATTACTTTTAATAAGAAAGAATTTAACTAATTAAGAGAATTTAATTAAAATTTTAATAAGAAAATAATTTTATGACAAAAGTGTTAAATGCTTAAGATCAAAATCATGTTCAAAGATTAAATAAATTAGGGTTAGATAAAAAATTAAAATTGGTTAAACCCTGATTACTAAGCTAATAAAAAATTTAATTATGAAATTAATTGAAAAATAACCTAAAACTATTTTTTTTTGTAAAATAAAAATTATTAATCAAGAAAAAAAGATAATTATGTTAATTAGATTTTTTTTATAATTTTTGTATATATTAAAAGAATAGAGGTATTTATTTGGTTAGTTAATTAAAAAGAAAATAAATAAAATAAAAACAAAACAAATAAAAGAATGAGTTAGAAAAATATGCAAAAAATAAGGTTTGCAAACATAGGATCGAACCCAGGACCTTCCCTCTCCAACACGCGCATCCTATCACTGGGCCATTGGTGCCTGCGTTGTTAACAAACCAGAAAGAAAAAATATATAATAAAATAAATATTTGAAAAAACAGAACGCATCAACTTCATCTTCTTCCTCATCTGTCCAGAACCTTTTACCTACAGTTTTTTTCCGTTGGTAAAACCTATAGTGACGGTTTTGTCTGTCACTATAGAACCTACAAATTCCAAAAACATCAAATACGCAATATAAATTACATCCAGGGGTATATATCAACTGCAAATCGTCTTATAAGTCCATTGGAACCATCAATTTCACTTGAAATTGTCTCTAATCAAGGCCCCCAAAATCGATATCGCAAACCCTAACAATGGTGGATCCTTACTCCTGCACTTAAAACTCAATTCAACTATCCTGGAAGTTTCTAAACATCATCACAAACAAGAATATATGATCAAATTTGATTTATAATGCATGTATAATCAAAATCGAAAATTGAAAATATGAGATAAAATATGAATTCAGTTAAGGCGAAATAGGATGCTTTTGATGATGGTATTGATTGATACAAGTTCTAAAAGGCCTCAGGAATGTATTGGAACCTTTAAAATCCCTTGAAATTGGTTGCAAGTAAGAAACCGAATTTGACTATTTCTTTGGATTTTTTGAAGTTTTGTTAAGGTTCTTAGCTAAGAATTTTCGTCCTCTTTGCCTCTAGCCTCGTTGTATGTTTATAGAAGAACACATTAGGTCAAGTTTTTGGGCTCGAATCCATCTCTTTTAGGATGATGAGATTTGATTGATTCTTAATATAAAAACTTGTTATTTTGGCCAATATCTTGTTTTCAAGACTTTCCCTCCTTGTGTGCACGAAATTTGGATCATATATTGCCAATATTTGATCCCAAAATAAGTTTAAAATCATATCTTTGATTTTCCAATATTTATTTTATTTAAAATTGAATTTAAAAATATTAAATCCAATAAAAATAAAATAAATAAAAGATTTGCAAGGGAAATGACTTGGAGGGCGTGGACCATCTTAAAATCAAGTTAGGATCATAAAAGAATGGGCCCATTTGTCAAAAACTTGGGGTTTGGTCATTGTTTACTTCATACACCTCCTTAAATTTGCCCAACTTCAACAATGCATAACTCTCTCAATTTTTATCCCATGTATGTGTTCTTGGACTTTTTAGAAAGCTTAAAGTGTCCTCTAACTACTCCGTTTGGTACCATGTCCATTTGATCTTCCATGTTTAAGTTATGAGCTTTTGAAAAAAGTTGACTTTTTGTTGACTTTTTAGAGGACCTGTAATGTCTAGGCTCATATCTCTCAAATGAAGCATTTATGGCCTTGGCTTGTTAGACACAAAGTTGTAGGGAATTGAATTTCCTTCATAATGAGATTTGGATGAGGAATTTTTGATGAAGCATATGAAAGTTATGGTTGGTCAAAGTGCAATTGACTTTTCTTACAAAAGCCCTAATTTAGTAACTTCTGGTTCTTGATGATTTTGAGGTTTCCTTGATGAATCATGATCAACCCTTGATCAAATGATGAATATTACGTCATAATCTTGATGTTGACCAAAAACCTTGAAGTTTGACTGTATGTTGACCACAGTTGACTTTTTGACCAAGCTAACCGATTTTTGATTATCTGAGCATCTGACTGACCAAACTTGTAGGGCAAGCCTTGAAACTTGACATGAGGATTCTTTGAAGTATGTGAGACACCATGAAGTCCATTTGAGGCGTTGGAAGTCCAATTTTATTTGAGAAAATCAAAACCCTAATTTAAGATCCATTGCCTATGAGGAGGCTTTGTCTGATGAAAACTTGCATCCCTTTGAGCAATTGAGAATCTTGTGAACATTAGGGGACCTATTGAGGTATATTGTCTTGAAGATGTGAGGAAAAGTTTTGGGGTACAATTTCTTCCCCTGTTCAATTTTCTGAAACCTGAGGAGTTAGATTGACATGTACGCCATTCGTGACATGAAGGTGGAAGAGGATTGAACACTTAAAGCCCAAAAATTTACACTCGTCGGTGCACAAAGTAACATTGTTGGTTGATTGTATTGCTTGAATGGGCTTAAAGATGTCATTCGGAGTATTTGGAGATGGGCTTATAGATGCCATCCAAAGTGTCTGTTGATAGGAGTATCAAAATGTGTCTATGTTTGACTTTATCTGAATGTTACACTAGGATAAGTATAAGCACTAGATCTTTGTCTAGATAGTCTCTGAACTATCTCTGGAGAATACCATGAACTAAGTATCATAACTAGATCTTCGTTTTGATTGTCTCTAAACTGTCTTTGGGGGCAAAGATACCCTAAACTAAGTATCTGAACTAGATCTTTGTCTCGATTGTATATGAAATGTCTTTGGGATATGTCTTGAATTAAGTATCAGAACTAGATCTTCGTTTCGATCGTCTCTGAACTGTCTCTAGAAAGTATCCTGAACTAAGTATCAGAACTAGATCTTCGTTTCGATCATCTTTGTACTGTCTCTAGGATTTGATAATTTTTATCTGACCGCGAACTATCCTGAAAAGGAAAAGTTAGTTTTATGCAAGATCATTTGATGTATGTAATGCATGGCATGACGTTCTTAATGTAAATGAGAATGTCATATGTGTTATGTATGCGTATGCGTTGATATGATGTATGGATGAATTATGTGATTGAAACACATTAGTAGCTTCGTGTAACAACTGCTAGCTGGGGGAAAATAAATCTCGATTTGCTGCTGAGGAGTATGAAGACATCGTTCCCGTCTTGTTTCGGAATATTATACTTAGGATCTTTTGTCTTCCGTTCGTCGCACTTTTTATTGGAAGATTAAATTCCTAAATACCTTGACTAGGGATAAAAGAGACGGATATTCCCCGAAGAGACTTATCCGACTAAGTTTCAATTCTTCCAAGGATATCAGGCTTGAGAGAAAAATGCCTGGGACTTTGTAGAGTTGGAAGTACAAGAGGCTACTTGGAATACTTCGCTGAAATAAATCTGTAAGATTACTCTGTGGGGATGAGTTTGCGAAGAGCCGTTGGACATGAACTTTGCTGGGGATTCCTACCTCCAAGAGTTCTTAGTAAATGTTATTATTGAATTTTATATTATTTTATATGTATCTTTTGGTAAACATCAATCATATTCAAAAGCATATATACATTCAAACATAATTAATGGACGTTTTACGCTTAAGTAAAAACGGGAAAAGTAAAGTTGAGTTTTGAAATATAATTGTATTGATCTTGAAAGTGCCCTATAAACAGGCAAGTTTGAACAAAGAGATAGAAATCCTAGTAAGAGGAATTTGTCGTAGAAAATTTAAAAGAGCATTTATTTTTTTCTTTTCGTGATGTTAAGTTGATTTGGAAGGAGATTGCGGATTGGATCAGTTTAGTTTATTATGAGTCTCTTAACTTGAAAGAGAGTTTCTTGATTTGGAATGAGTATGAGAAGTGAAAATTTTTGAGGAGGGACAAGGAAGGTTGTGTTTGGTTGGCCACTTGTTGGTTTTGTGGTTGTTGAGGAATGGTGTTATTTTTAGAAACGATGCTTGGAACGTTTTTGACACGGTTTGAAGCATTAAAGCTTTGGTTTGGAGATGCACGTTCATCAGGAAAATTACTCTCACTAATTGCAAATGTTATGAGTTTTGCAAACTTCATTTGTATTATTTATCTTAAGATTCAATTGGTTTGCAATCTTCCTTTGTCGAGCTTTGCTCCGTCTTTTTATAAGCAGGTTTTGAGAATTTTTAGTTCTCTTCATTAATATATCTTGCTTATAATAAAAAATAGTTATTTAAATTAAAAAAATATATTATCAAAGAATTTAATTGAAATGCATTGACAGTGTAAAGCAGTTTTACATTGTCAGTGAATGGTAACCGTCAGATCTAAATTTATATTTGAGTTTTATTTTAATTATATTTAAAGTAATAATTATGAATGATTGTGATGGATTGTTGGTGTAAAAAAATTTATACTGACAGTGCATAACAATTAATCTATTTATCAAAAGGCAACTTTTAATACTATTATATTTTTTTAGATGATACTCTTCAGTGTTAGTAGGGGTGGAAGTAGGTCAGGCCAGGTCAGGCTTTTCGTAAATAGGGTCGGCCTATTTTCCAAATCCAAAGCCTAAGTCTGGCCTGTTATCTAACATAGGCTTTAATTAGGTCTGGCCTGGCATTTTTATAAGTCTGGCCTAGCCTATTAGCCTAGTTAAAAGCCTATTTTATTGTTGAGTTATTACATATTACTTGTTGTTATAACTTAAAGTGATTAGTTAAAAATCTAACCAAAATAATTATTGATAAACATTAAAATTATAAAATTATAAATTATTACTATTATTTATATCTACTTATAAATGTCAAATAAATTCTAAGTTAAAATTAAATTATAATTTAAGTTAGTTAATTAAAATTATAAAATTATTATTTAAATTTATTTAATCATAGATTCATTATAAATCAAGTTAGGTTAGCACTTAGAACTTATTATTTAAATTATAATTGATTAAGTTAGAACTTAGAACTTATTAAATAAAATGAAGATTAAAGTGGCAATTCAAAAGCTCAAAAGTTTTAAAACCAGAACCTCCTTAAAATTTTTGAAGGAAAATTTTTTTTGAAGGAAAAATACAAAGATAAATAAACTACAACAAAAACTCTAGACTGAAGTGAAGTCAAGTTCGGTAAGCATGTTGGTTTGAGCATACTAGTCTATTAACCATCATATATTCCTCCAGCTACAACTAGTCTTTGAAATTATATGACAATATAATATAAGAAAATCATGCTGCCATAAACTAACAAATATGCAACAAACTAAACACCATTAAACATAAATGGACTCAAATCTTCAAATTTATCTCCTCACGTTGTTCAGCCCCTCCTTCAAAATAACATAGTAAAATTTAAAAATTATAATAAATTTAAAAATTATACTTATAAGAAGAATTTTACAAAAACAATGTGAAAATAAGAAGAAAGAATAAGTTTTAACATTTGACTTTTGTTTCAAGTTATACTTGTGACGAAGCCAATCTCCACCACAAATAAGTGCTTCGATGGAGTTCTCATTTAGTTTAGAGCGATATTTGTAACACCCTTCTAAATACCCCAAATTATTATAATTAAAATAACAATATATTCATCAGAGTAATTATGCCCCGAAGGGTGTCACATAATCATTTCACAACAATTATCAAAACATCCTGTCATGCTCATTTATTTAATCAAAATAAGGTTCTTTTGCATAATTCGCAGCGGAATAAAATTCAACATCAATGTAAAGCATGTAACACACTACATGTAAATCATTTAACAACCAATCTCAAATTAATTAAAACATCCCCTCCCGATGTTACATCTATCAGAGCATGACCCATAAGAAACTACCCTAGACTCCAAGCATTAGCTTCTACTCAACTCATTTCTCGTTACCTGAAAAATAGGGTAAGGGTGAGTTCCTCAATCAATATAATAAGCATTATAAAACAACATGTAATGCCAAGTAATTAACACATTAATTCACCCAAATCAGGCTACGCCTTCAGCAACATCAATATCCGTTCAAAACATCATACTCAACAGTAGATTCTCAACCATATTCAACATCAACAACACAACATACAACACACATATAATACTGGAATACATCCATTCATATTATATGCCATACATTCATTATGCAATGAGACTCTATGCATGCGGTACCGACTATGTTGTGAACATATAGTTCAACCTCACCGTCCAAATCCAGGCACGGCTACCAAGCTCACTAGTCCCACTCATTTGAAACATAGTGACTCACTCACTAATTCCTCACCATGGGAATTAGCTACCACCCCAAATGGGCCATGCTATGCAAGCTACTCACCTAGCAAGCAACAATCAACAACAATCAAAAAAAAAATGATTTACTCACTAATTCCTCACCATGGGAATTAGCTACCACCCGAAGGCCACAATATGCATGCTAATCATCTAGCAATGCAACATCAACAAAATCAAGAATAGACACATGCTCACACTCTAAGCCATAATACAGTCTATTCACAAATGTATACATTCACATCATCATGTATACCATCACACATTATCAACATAATTAATCACAAAAGCATATCCTATCATGCCACATAATCAAACACAGTATTAGCACACTCTACTAATACCTCTACCACTCAAAACAACGGGAAATGATCCCTATCACATCATATCTCAGCTAAGTCACATCACTCAGCCTAAACAACCAAAACTGCACAACAGTAGCACAGAAAAATCACAATTCTGCCCATACACGTATTGCCCATGTCCATACGCGTATTGCCCAAACCTGACCAAGTCCATACGCGTAATGCCCACTCTCATACGCGTATTGCGCATTACCTCGCTCAACTCATACGCGTATTACCTATTCCATACGCGTATGCTACGCGTAACAATCTCCCATTACGCGTACCAACAGAAACCAATTTATGTTCAAAATATCATCTTTTCCACCCATACGCGTAAGGCCTCCTCCATACGCGTACCAGCCAGCTCATACGCGTATTGCCTAGTGCCATACGCGTATGACCAGAAACCAGAATTCTCAGATCTGCTGTGGTTTTCTCTGTTACGAAACCTATCCGATCCAACCTTCCACAGTCCAAATTACACAAAATAATCGTCCACATCATCTACACGAATCATATCCTATTCATCTTCACCAATCCTAACATTATCCCTTCTAATTCCTACGAATTCTTTTCAATTATCATTCAATTTCATTCATACAATATTTCACAAACACATCATGCATCAATCAAATTAGAGGTACAACCAATGGTTATCACTACCCAGTACATATTATCATATAATACCCTTTAACTGATGATAAACCCCCCTTACCTGAGTTAATCCGGTAGCCTCCGAGCTCTAAGCTTTTCCTTCCTTCAACCTTCGTTCTCTGGCTTTTTGCCCTTTCTGTCTCTTTTCCCTTTTTCACGTGAAATAACCTTTTTACCAAAAAATGGGATTTTTCTCATGTCCAACTTATATATTATTCCAATAAATAATTATCCCAATAATTATTATTCCAAAATAATAATAATAATAATAATAATAATAATAATTCAATTATTTAATTAAATCAATAAATATATTATTAACTTAATTTAAATAATTATTATATTATTATCGGGGTGTTACAACTCTCCCCCACTAAAAGAGTTTTCGTCCTCGAAAACATACCTCAATCGAACAACTCCGGATAAGACTCCTTCATCTGGCTCTCCAGTTCCCAAGTCACATTGCCACCTGCTGGTCCTCCCCAAGCTACCTTCACCAAGGCAATCTCTTTACCTCGCAACTGCTTCAACTCTCGATCCTCGATCCTCATAGGTGATGTTTCAACAGTCAGGTTATCTCTCACCTGTACATCATCTACTTGGACAACATGCGACGGATCATGGATGTATCTCCTCAACTGAGACACATGAAAAACATCATGCAAATTCGCAAGCGACGGCGGTAAAGCGATACGATAGGCTACCTCTCCTATCCTCTCCAAAATCTGATAAGGACCAATAAATCGAGGTGTCAACTTCTTCGACTTCAAGGCTCGACCAACACCAGTTATCGGAGTAACACGAAGAAACACATGATCTCCCTCGTGGAACTCAAGTGACTTCCTCCTCTTGTCATGATAACTCTTTTGACGACTCTGAGCAATTCTCATCTTATCCTGAATCATCTTAATCTTTCCCGTAGTTTGTTGAACAATCTCCGGTCCAACCACAGCACTCTCACCGGACTCATACCAACATAAAGGTGTCCGACATCTCCTACCATACAAGGCTTCAAACGGTGCCATACCAATGCTCGAATGAAAACTATTGTTGTAGGTAAACTCAATCAAAGGTAAATAACAATCCCAAGCACCTCCATTTTCCAAAACACAAGCCCTCAAAAGATCCTCTAGTGACTGAATCGTCCTCTCAGTCTGACCATCAGTCTGCGGATGATATGCAGAACTCAATCTCAGCTTAGTTCCCAAAGCCTTCTGCAAACCTTCCCAAAACTTCGATGTAAATCTAGGATCTCTGTCCGAAACAATACTAGACGGAATACCATGCAAACTTACAATCTTCTCAATATACAACTCAGCTAGCCTCTCTAACGGATAATCCATTCTGATCGGAATGAAATGAGCCGACTTCGTCAATCTATCCACAATCACCCAAATAGCCTCAAAATTCTTACTTGTTCTCGGCAAACCAGAAACAAAATCCATACTGATACTGTCCCACTTCCACTCTGGAATAGCCAACGGTTGCATTAGCCCAGACGGCTTCTGATGCTCAATCTTCGACTTCTGACAAGTCAAACAAGAATACACAAAACTTGCAATTTCTCTTTTCATTCCCGGCCACCAAAATAACCCTTTCAAATCATGGTACATCTTCGTAGCTCCAGGATGAATACTCAAGCCACTACGATGTCCTTCCTCAAGGATACTCTTCTTAAGTTCTGTAACATCCGGAATACACACTCGACTACCAAATTTCAAAATACCATTCTCATCAACTCTGAATTCACCACCTTGACCTTGATTCACTAAAGTCAACTTATCAACCAAAAGTGCATCGGATTTCTGACCCTCTCTGATCTCGTCCAGAATACCACTCGTTAACTTCAACATTCCCAGTTTAACACTATTGTGAGTACTCTCACACACCAAACTCAAGTCTCTAAACTGCTCAATTAAGTCCAATTCCTTAACCATTAACATAGACATATGTAATGATTTCCGACTCAATGCATCAGCTACTACATTTGCTTTACCCGGATGGTAATTCAAACCAAAATCATAATCCTTCAGAAATTCTAACCATCTCCTCTGTCTCATATTCAGCTCTTTCTGATCAAACAAATACTTTAAACTCTTATGGTCACTGAAAACTTCAAATCTTGAACCGTACAAATAATGCCTCCATAACTTCAGAACAAATACCACAGCTGCCAGCTCTAAATCATGTGTCGGATAATTCCTCTCGTGAACCCTTAGCTGTCTCGAAGCATAAGCTATAACCTGCTTATTCTGCATCAACACACCACCTAAACCCAACAATGAAGCATCACAATAAACCTCAAATAGTTCCGACGAACTCGGTAATATCAGGATAGGAGCAGTAGTTAACCTTCTCTTTAACTCTTGGAAACCTTCTTCACATTTTGAGTCCCAAACAAACGCTTGCCCCTTTCTAGTCAACATTGTCAATGGTAACGCCAACTTAGAAAATCCCTCAATGAACTTCCTATAATACCCAGCCAAACCAAGGAAACTTCGAATCTCAGTAACAGACTTAGGAGTTTCCCACTTAGACACCGCTTCTATCTTAGAAGGATCAACAGCAACACCACCTCTGGAAATCACATGACCAAGAAAACTAACTTCTTCTAACCAAAATTCACACTTAGACAGTTTCGCAAATAACTTCTTTTCTCGCAGAACTCCTAAAACCACTCTCAAATGTTCAGCATGCTCTTCTTCAGATTTCGAATACACCAAAATGTCATCAATAAACACCACAACAAACTGATCTAGGTACGGATGGAAAATCCTATTCATATACTCCATAAATACTCCAGGTGCATTAGTCACACCAAAAGGCATTACAGAATACTCATAATGTCCATACCTTGTTCTGAAGGCAGTCTTCTGAATATCCTCAGTTTTCACACGTATCTGATGATATCCCGATCTCAAATCTATTTTGCTGAACACTCTCGCACCAACCAACTGATCCATTAAATCATCAATCCTCGGCAAAGGATACCGATTCTTGATCGTCACTTTATTCAGTTGCCTGTAATCTACACACAACCTCATAGTACCTTCTTTTTTCTTAACCAACAACACTGGTGCACCCCACGGTGACACACTCGGACGAATAAATTTCTTATCTAACAGATCTTCCAGCTGACTCTTCAATTCAGCTAGCTCAACAGCAGACATACGATAAGGAGCCATCGATATCGGTCTAGTACCAGGTACCAAGTCAATCGAGAACTCAACTTCACGCTCTGGCGGCAATTCATTCACCTCTTCCGGAAACACATCAGGAAAATCACACACCACAGCTAGGTCGCCAATCACCAGTTTATCTTTAGCCTCCAAGGTCGCTAACAGCATAAACAACTCCGCCCCATCTGCCACTTCCTCACTCACTTGTCTTGCTGATAGAAACAAACTCTTTCCTTCCTCAATCTCAGGAAATATCACAGTCTTATCAAAACAATTGATATAGACTCGGTTAAACACCAACCAGTTCATACCCAGAATAACATCAATCTGCACTAATGGAAGACACACAAGGTCTATCCCAAAGTCTCTACCAAAAATACTCAAAGGACAATTCAAACAAACCGAAGTAGTAGTCACTGAACCCTTCGCAGGAGTATCAATCACCATACTACCACGCATCTCAGATATCTCTAACTTAAGTTTCACAGCACAATCCAAGGATATAAAAGAATGAGTCGCACCTGTGTCAATAATAGCTACAAGAGGAAAGCCATTAATATAACACGTACCTCGGATCAAACGATCATCTGCAAAAGTCTCAGAACCCGATAGAGCAAAAACCTTGCCTCCTGACTGATTCTCTTTCTTCGGCTTAGGACACTGTGGGCTGATATGACCCACTTCTCCACAGTTGAAGCAAGTCACAGTCTTCAACCGGCAATCTGCAGCCAAATGACCACCCTTCCCACATTTGAAACACTTCTTCTCACTACTGGTACACTCATGGATACGATGTCCAGCCTGACCACATCTGTAACACTTAACAGGAGCACTAGAGTCTCCCCCACTAGGCCTCTTCATCCCACTCTGCCTCTGAAAACCTTTGCCAGCTGCATACGGTTTTCCACGATCAATCTGATTCTTACCTTTTCTATCAACCTTCTGCTGATAGCTCTCAGCTCTGGCCTTGGAATCCTGTTCGAAAATCCTGCAACAGTCAACCAAATCAGAAAACACCCTAATCCTTTGATATCCAATAGCCTGCTTGATCTCGGGACGCAACCCGTTCTCAAACTTCACACACTTTGAAAATTCCCCAGCAGCCTCAGCATAGGGAGTATAATACTTCGACAGTTCTGTGAACTTAGCAGCATACTCCGTAACAGACCTGTTACCCTGCTTCAATTCCAAGAACTCTATCTCCTTCTTTCCTCTGACATCCTCGGGAAAATACTTCCTCAGAAATCTCTCTCTGAACACAGCCCAAGTAATCTCAGCATTTCCAGTAGTTTCTAACTCAGTGCGGGTAGCAACCCACCAATCATCAGCTTCTTCTGACAGCATATGTGTACCGAACCTGACCTTCTGGTTATCAGCACACTCAGTTACTCTGAAGATCCTCTCTATCTCCTTCAACCACTTCTGAGCACCATCTGGATCGTATGCTCCTTTGAACATTGGAGGATTGTTCTTCTGGAACTCACTCAACTGACGAGCAGCTCCCATTCCCATAACATTCGGATTTCCTCCAAGTACTCCAGCTAGCATACCCAGAGCCTCAGCAATCGCAGCATCATCTCTACCTCTTCCAGCCATCTCTATTCTGAAACCCAACAACTAAAACAATAAGTACTGATAGGGTTACACAACACCTATACCGTACAGGAGAAACAGAAAAATTACGACTCGACACGACCGACTATGCTCTGATACCACTAATGTAACACCCTTCTAAATACCCCAAATTATTATAATTAAAATAACAATATATTCATCAGAGTAATTATGCCCCGAAGGGTGTCACATAATCATTTCACAACAATTATCAAAACATCCTGTCATGCTCATTTATTTAATCAAAATAAGGTTCTTTTGCATAATTCGCAGCGGAATAAAATTCAACATCAATGTAAAGCATGTAACACACTACATGTAAATCATTTAACAACCAATCTCAAATTAATTAAAACATCCCCTCCCGATGTTACATCTATCAGAGCATGACCCATAAGAAACTACCCTAGACTCCAAGCATTAGCTTCTACTCAACTCATTTCTCGTTACCTGAAAAATAGGGTAAGGGTGAGTTCCTCAATCAATATAATAAGCATTATAAAACAACATGTAATGCCAAGTAATTAACACATTAATTCACCCAAATCAGGCTACGCCTTCAGCAACATCAATATCCGTTCAAAACATCATACTCAACAGTAGATTCTCAACCATATTCAACATCAACAACACAACATACAACACACATATAATACTGGAATACATCCATTCATATTATATGCCATACATTCATTATGCAATGAGACTCTATGCATGCGGTACCGACTATGTTGTGAACATATAGTTCAACCTCACCGTCCAAATCCAGGCACGGCTACCAAGCTCACTAGTCCCACTCATTTGAAACATAGTGACTCACTCACTAATTCCTCACCATGGGAATTAGCTACCACCCCAAATGGGCCATGCTATGCAAGCTACTCACCTAGCAAGCAACAATCAACAACAATCAAAAAAAAATGATTTACTCACTAATTCCTCACCATGGGAATTAGCTACCACCCGAAGGCCACAATATGCATGCTAATCATCTAGCAATGCAACATCAACAAAATCAAGAATAGACACATGCTCACACTCTAAGCCATAATACAGTCTATTCACAAATGTATACATTCACATCATCATGTATACCATCACACATTATCAACATAATTAATCACAAAAGCATATCCTATCATGCCACATAATCAAACACAGTATTAGCACACTCTACTAATACCTCTACCACTCAAAACAACGGGAAATGATCCCTATCACATCATATCTCAGCTAAGTCACATCACTCAGCCTAAACAACCAAAACTGCACAACAGTAGCACAGAAAAATCACAATTCTGCCCATACACGTATTGCCCATGTCCATACGCGTATTGCCCAAACCTGACCAAGTCCATACGCGTAATGCCCACTCTCATACGCGTATTGCGCATTACCTCGCTCAACTCATACGCGTATTACCTATTCCATACGCGTATGCTACGCGTAACAATCTCCCATTACGCGTACCAACAGAAACCAATTTATGTTCAAAATATCATCTTTTCCACCCATACGCGTAAGGCCTCCTCCATACGCGTACCAGCCAGCTCATACGCGTATTGCCTAGTGCCATACGCGTATGACCAGAAACCAGAATTCTCAGATCTGCTGTGGTTTTCTCTGTTACGAAACCTATCCGATCCAACCTTCCACAGTCCAAATTACACAAAATAATCGTCCACATCATCTACACGAATCATATCCTATTCATCTTCACCAATCCTAACATTATCCCTTCTAATTCCTACGAATTCTTTTCAATTATCATTCAATTTCATTCATACAATATTTCACAAACTCATCATGCATCAATCAAATTAGAGGTACAACCAATGGTTATCACTACCCAGTACATATTATCATATAATACCCTTTAACTGATGATAAACCCCCCTTACCTGAGTTAATCCGGTAGCCTCCGAGCTCTAAGCTTTTCCTTCCTTCAACCTTCGTTCTCTGGCTTTTTGCCCTTTCTGTCTCTTTTCCCTTTTTCACGTGAAATAACCTTTTTACCAAAAAATGGGATTTTTCTCATGTCCAACTTATATATTATTCCAATAAATAATTATCCCAATAATTATTATTCCAAAATAATAATAATAATAATAATAATAATAATAATTCAATTATTTAATTAAATCAATAAATATATTATTAACTTAATTTAAATAATTATTATATTATTATCGGGGTGTTACAATATTCATCAATAACTCTGCCTCTGGCACTAAAAGTAGACTCCGAGGCCACCGTAGAGATTGGAACAGCTAGAATATCAACTGCCATCTTTGATAAGATCTTATATTTTAAACTATTGTTCCTCCACCACTCCAATGCACTAAAAAGGCTATTATCTCCATTGGGAATGTAAACACCTTCATCAAGATAAGTTTGTAATTCTGATTTCACTGCGAGAACATCTTCCTTTTCACGCACAATGCTCATGATTCGGTCAAATACAATGATGACTAGAGATTGAGATTGTGTTGAAGATGATGATGAATTGATGCCACTAGTATGAACTTCATTAGAAGATGAATCTTGCAGACTTAGAGAAACATATTCAGCATATAGTTCTTCCAATGAATTCTTCACCTTCTTTATATTCACTTAAGCAACTTCAGCTTTATGTATCAACGGAAAACATATATCAACAGTATGCAATTTGCACCTGGGGTCTAAGACACTAGCAATAGCCATCAACAAAATGCATTCCCCCCAATATTTGTCAAACTTTAATTTCATAGGAGCTGCCATTTTTCTCATAAAAGAATCTGTATCTTCTGCTGCATTATCAATTACTTGTTTCACTCTCCAAACTTCTGCAAGATATATATTAGAAGTAGGGTACTCACTACCTGATATAACAAGAGTGGCACGATTAAACACTTCAAGAAATTGACAAACTTTCTCAACATTGTCCCAATCTTCAATTAAAGGTGAATATTTAAAATGTGGCTCTCTTTCCTCATAAGATGGAAATGCAATCTTGAATTTCAATGCAGCAGATAACATGTGATACGTAGAATTCCATCTTGTTGGACAATCAAGTATGAGTTTTCTATCTTTAAGCCCCTTTTGCTCAACAACGTCACAAAAAGCTTTCAATCTTGCATCATTATGGTTAATATATTTCACACTTTCACGAACTTTTCCAATGGCATCCTTAATTTGGCTAAGGCCATCTTGCACTAACAAGTTTAGTACATGCGCACAACATCTAACATGAAACAATGCCCCACCAAGAACTAACATTTTACTTAGTGGATAATCGTCTTTTAAACTTTTTAAGCATGAATCGTTGTAAGAAGCATTGTCGACTGGAACTGAAAATATCTTACTCTCAATTCCCCAAGATTTCAAGCACTTGAAAATTGCATCAGCGACATCAATCCCACGCCTTGGAGCAAGAATTTTCACAAAACTCAACACCCTTTTTTGGAGTTTCCATCCAGAATCAATGAAATGGCCACTGATAACCATATAATCAGCTACTTGGTGACTTGATCTCCACATATCAGTAGTTATACTAATTTTCCCAATGTTTCTCAATAAAGCCTTCAAAAAATTCTTCTCTTCCTCGTATATTCTCAAACAATCTGCTCTTGCTGTTTTACGACCAATTTTATGAAAATCTGAGTTCGCATATTGAAAAGCCCACATCCATACTTCATCCTCAACAACACTAAATGGGAGTTCATGCACCATAATTGCAGTAGCAATAATTTCTCTCATCTTCTCATTTGTATATCTATCCCCATGACTCATAAATGGATTACCTTGATTAGAAGGTTGAAAAGGAATAAGAGTTTGCCTTTTCTCTTTAGCCATGTGGAGACTCCTTTGCATACAAATTTTAGAATGTCTTTTTAAATGGCTGGTGCTAGCCCCTGGCCCTCCTGTCGCAAATTGGAATTTACAGTATCTGCAAACAGCCTTTTTCACACCTCCTTTAATTTCAACTTCGTCAAAGTCATTCCAAACAACAGAAGTTTTTTTACTTTTCCTCTTTTGGATTGAATCTTCAATCACGAGATCATTGTCATTTTCATTGACTTGTGTGTTATGCTCTGGTTGACTTGAATCTATTAGAACATTGTCATTTTCTATAGCAGGAGTGGCATTTGATGAAGGCATTTTTCAAACCTAAATATTTGGAAAATTGTAGAAAGAGTTATGAGAAATGAAATTGAAAAAATAGAAAGGGGTTATGTGATATAATACAGTCTGTGTTAGAGTACAGTGACGATGGAGAGTAGCTTTGTCTAAGTATTTTAACTTCAAATCTGGGAAGGACATTTTAACTTCAAACAAAAGCCTAATTTTTTTAACCAAATCATACCTAAAACATATTTCAACAAAAAAAAAATAGCCACAATTTTGAGCTAAAACCACAAAACACAAGGTATTTCACATTTGACTCCATTGACAATTAATTCAAAGATTCTTATTTACTAATAATATATATTAGTTATGTATCAACTTAATGGAACAACAAAATGAAAATCACATTGTTACCTACAAATATTTACCAACCAATGTTGAGAAAAAATGGAAGAAAGAAAAAATGGAAAGAAGTATTACGTTACCTAGCAAACGATGGTGACGACAATGTTAGATGACAACGGCAGCGTAGATGATTGATGTGGAAAGGAGTCTCTTTGTGTTCTTAATTAAATGACCGATGGGGATAGAATGGTGGTGGAGAATATGAAGAGGAACAAATAACTTGTGTTTCTTTCTTCTTTGAACACATGTATTTAGTTTTCTTCTTTTTTTAATGCTTAGTAAATTATGTTGTGAATTGCCTTTTAACTTACTGTTCCACCGTTTCGAAAGAACAATGATACATTTACTTTATTAAAAAGTCTCTTCATTTACTTACAAAGTTACAATTTCATTAATTATTATTTTATTGTTTCAAAACTTTTATTATTAATTTAGACCAAGTCACCACTCACCAAACCTTTAAACTTCTTTTTTTTTATATTGTACGTACAGGCTCTTAGAATTCATTTAAAAAATATATAAATGATATCCTTTATTTATTTGAAATCTTTTGGTGTTTAGATATATATATATATATATATATATATATATATATATATAATTTATGTACTATTAAACAGGTCGGTCTATCAGGCCTAATAGGCTTTTCTAAAACCCCAAGTCTAGCCTATTTAACTAAATAGTCTTTTTGAAAAGTCTTAATTTGGTCTTTTTATTAAATAGGTCAGGCTCAACCAGGCCATAAATAGGCCAGGCCATAGGCCCCTGTCGGCAGCCTGGCCTACTTCCACCCCTAAGTGTTAGTATTAGACTTTGACCTAATTCACCCTAAAAAACCGGTTGGTAAGGTAGGGAGTGTCACTCTATTTAAACCCTTTGTGAGTTATATATTTAGTCAATGTGGGACTTGGATTTTTCCCAATACACCCCCTTGCGCCCAACACATCTTGGGCTTGCTGCGCGTATTAAATGGAGGGTGGCCTGAATCGATAGACTTTTGATACCATGTTAGAATTAGAGTTTCATCTAATTCAAACTACAAAACCGGTTAGTAAGGTGATGAGTGTCACTCGGTGATGAGTGTCACTCTATTTAAACCATTTGTGAGTTATATATTTAGCCAATGTGGGACTTGGGTTTTTCCCAATACAACCCCTTGCGCCCAACATATCTTGGGCTTGGTGCGCATATTAAATGGTGGGTGGCCTGAATCGATAGGCTCTTGATACCATGTTAGAATTAGAGTTTGACCTAACTCACCCTACAAAACCGGTTGATAAGGTAGTGTCACTCTATTTAAACCCTTTGTGAGTTATATATTTAGCCAATGTGGAACTTGGATTTTTCCCAATATTCAGAATTAATTATTAATTATCCTCTTTTATTTTTATGAAACTATTACAAAATATAAATTTTAAAGTTGACGTCATTGATATCGATTCAATACAAAATATATATTTTATTTTATTTATTTTATTAAATCAATAACATTATATATTAATTCATGTGATTAATTGATATATATTGTAAACGGAACTCCTATTCTTTATGGATTAGTCGGTCGAAATATCGAATACTAAGATTTCAAGAAAAAAATTGATATATATTGTCCGAGTAAATATTTTTACACAATTCATATATCACAGTCATTCATATTTAATATTTTGAATGAAAATAAAAATTAAATAATAATCAAAATCTTGACAATTATGATTAATTGATCGTATTCTTTAGTGACGAGATATATCAATTAAATTCTTAAATCTTTATCTAATTGCAGGAAATAAAGATAACCACAAAATAGAGACTTAAAATATGAAAAAGTAGCAGAGCAAGACGAATCCATGGCTTCCAATATGAATAATCTTCCTCTCAGCACTGGAAACTATTGTGTAACACTGACATCAACCTTGGTTCTAGCAGCTTTTGTTGCTCTCACAGTTCAAGTCTTCTACTTGTCTCCCATAGATCCAGTTTTGTTTGAACCAACAGCTTCTGTATCTTCATCCAAAAACAACCAATTACAGGTGAAAATAATACAAACTACATGAACTGATTATTGATTTCTGCTATATTAATCGTAATCTCTTGAACAGAATTTAATTAAACTTGGAGAAGGATTTTTGAAGCAACCAGAAGATGTTTGTGTGGATAAACAAGGTATTTTGTATACAGCTACACGAGATGGTTGGATTAAGAGATTGGTTAGGAATGGAAAGTGGGAGAATTGGAAGCATATAGATAGTTCTACCTTGCTTGGAATCACAACGGCAAAAGATGGTGGTCTAATTGTCTGTGATGCTACCTTGGTAAATAAGTATATATATATAATTCATGTATGTATATATTAATGGTGCATGCATGATTAAATAACACATAACTATATATTTGCAGGGTTTGCTGAAGGTTACAGAAGAAGATGGTTTCAGTGTTATCCTTTCACAAGTTAATGGTTCTCAATTACTGTGAGTTTTACTTTACGATTACGACCTTGTTTGTTTTTTTCTCATATTTATTTATTTAATCTATTTTCTCATGTAATAAATTATTTAAAATAATAATTAATATTACATGAAACTTTGAAAAAACAAATCAATTATCACAATATTTTTTACAAATATAACAAAAAGAAATGGAAGAAGTACTAATTGAAACTAAACTTTAAAGTCTTGATTCTCATCTATCCATATCATAATTTAAGATTTTAGATAAGGTTTTTTTTAAAGGAGAATTTAAGTTTTTTTTTTTTTTATATTCAATGAGATAATATTTGTAGGTTTAAGAGTAAAAGGGGGTTGGGAGTTAGACATCTTTGGTTAATCTAACTTCTTTTTGTTTTGTTCAATAGAGATGGGGTAGCCTTACATGTATTTCATGTCGGTTGTGCGATATTTTTGTAGTTAGATATGGTGTTTCAATCTTTTCTTTCTTTGAGGTGGGAGAATATTGAGGTTTTATCTATTATATCTAATTGGTGGAAATGTGTCTCTCTCCCAAGGTCTAAAGAGGATGATCTTTCGAATTTGTTTGTTGATTACTATCTCTTTCCAAATTATAAGTCATTTTTTAAAAAATATTTGTCTCAAATTATAAGTCACTCTAGAATTTCAATATAACATTAATGTTTTTTTTCTAATATATCATTTATCATTTATTACTCTTTCTTCTTTTTATTCTCTTAATTTCGATTTCCAATGTAATTAGTAAATGACATTTTGTAAAGTTATAGATCATTTCACTTTCCCTTACAATAATCATTGTATTTTTTAATACGTGTGAAATAGCCAAAACGTCTTATAATTTAGGACGGGAAGAGTGTATCTTTAGGAAAGTAGGGTCAGACCTCCAGATTTCCTTTTAGAATGAACATTGGTTAGAACTCATTCTCTTCGTGTTTAAGTTTTTTGATATGTTATCTAACTCCATTCAATCAGATGGTCTGATGGGTAACTAGAACCTGACTTGGAATTTTATGTGGAGGAGACTCGTCTTTCTTTGAGAGTTACTTGTGTGAAAACTTTCTCTCTCTACTAAGAGTTGTTATTCTCTCTTAGGATAGAGATAAAGGATTTAGAAGCATATAAGACAAGTTTTGTCTCTGATCCGATTATCATGTTCAGCTGGATGGTTTCTCGTTGTCTCTTACGGATGAAAACTTGACTATTCCCCTTTATTTGGTTTAATTGAACTCGTTATAAAGTATAGGTTTTCTCTTGACAGTTTTTTCAAGATAGATTCTCTTCTAAAGAGAATTTGTCTAAAAGAAAGGTGATTATTAATCCTTGTAAGATCTCTTGTCCTTTTTATAAGGATTTCGTCGAATAAGATTTTCATATTTTTGTCACTTATGAATTAGTTGTGTATGTGTGGCATAAGATCTTCAAATGGTTAGATAGACAGGTGGTTCTTCCTAATGATCATATACTTCTTTTTTTAGTCTTTTTGTTCTTTAGATGGTAAGCTAAGTCTATGGTTGTTCCGTTATGATATGGCACATTGTAATTTGAATTATTAGAGAATCTGTAATAATGTCATCTTTTATTGGTGTTTCAAAAATAGTGAAAGGGATGGAGGAGATATAATTCAGATGCAGGTATTGGTTTGTGATTTTGTTTTATTTGTGGTTCTGATATCTTGATGGTGGTTCTAGCGGTAACTTTAATTCTTTGGAATTGGTCTTTAACTACTTATGCTTTCTCTTGTATGCTATGATTTTATTGGTTTTGCTATTCGGTTGGTAGTGGTGTTTATATTCTTATTAAATTTTTATTTGTATTTTTGTTAGATTTTTAGGTACTTCTTGAACTTTGAGATTATTTGTACTTTAGTAATTATCACCTATGTATCAATATATTATTTTGCTATTCAAAAAATAATAATCACTTGGATCGGCTGTGAATTAGAACCAAAGAAATAATTGGTTGAGATTGACTGAATTAGTCAAAATTAAAATAAAAAAATAATAATAAATCGGAGATTTTTCTAAAAAGTAATAATGAAAAATCCATGATAGGTTCCATTTTGATGACTACAATACAACTACAACGCTATTACTTCAATTTTTGTTTTCTTTTAGCTATTAAACGACCTTGTCCACACACTTAAAATAGAAGTTTTTACACGTAATTGACTTGTCAAATCCAGTGAGATTTTTTTTAAGCTATATTTATGACTTTTTATCTTGATTAGGTTTGCAGATGATGTAATAGAGGCATCAGATGGAAATATATATTTCAGTGTTGCAAGTACCAAATTTGGTTTACACAATTGGCATCTTGATGTGCTTGAGGCAAGACCTCATGGAAAACTTTTGAAGTACAATCCTATGTCAAATGAGACAGTTATTGTTCTTGATGACTTGGCTTTTGCAAATGGTGTTGCACTGTCCAAGGATGAAGATTATGTTGTGGTTTGCGAAAGTTGGAAGTAAGTATACATTTCATGTCATTAGAGATGTTTATGTTGTCTAGAAATATAAACTACTATTGATTTTGTTGTTTTATGTGAAATCAGATTTAGGTGTTTGAGGCATTGGCTAAAAGGAATTAACAAAGGCAAAACATATATCTTCATTGAAAACCTCCCTCGTGGACCTGACAATATCAATCTTGCTCCTGATGGTTCATTTTGGATCGCTTTGGTTCAAGTAATACTATATTTACTCTATGATACCAGAAAAATGAATTTAATCTAAGAATCAGTTTGAATAAATTTACTAAATAAGGCATGATGGTGATTTGTTTTTCTTCAATGTTGATGCAGCTATTTACTTCTGAAAGACTGAACTTTGTGCACACCTCTAAGGTGTCCAAGCACTTGGTAGCTTCATTTCCAAGGCTATTTAATCTGATCAATGGAGCAGTGAAGTCAGCAATGGTGGTAAATGTTGGAGCTGAAGGCAATATTATCAGAAGCTTTGGTGATAATGAAGGGAAGGTGATTAGTTTTTTAACTTCAGCTGAGGAGTTTGAGGACCATCTTTACCTAGGTAGTCTTAATACTGACTTTGTTGGGAAATTTCCACTGTCAGGTGCAAACTAGTGTTGTTCAGAATTCAGATCTTATGTGTATTGATGTATATGGCTCAGACCAAGCACATCTAATAGAATATTATCCATGTAATTTAAGTTTCTGTGTCAATGATCTGAAGAATAATAAGTGTAAAATTAGTATATCAGAAAAATAAGACATGCAATCAATAAGATGCCTCATCACTTGAGTGAAAGATGAAACTAGAGTATTTCTGAAATCACCCAAAGTTGGCACTTCATGCATATTGTAACTAAAATTCAAACAGTAATAGTACATGTAAGAGTTAATCTACTGTATCCTCGTTTTCTTTTCTACTCTTGATGAGTGTTGTTTTGTGTCACCTGATTGGTCTCTTTTCCCTTTCCTACTGTTTACGAATTCAGAGAAGGATGGTATTGGTGGCAAGTTTGTATTAAAAGAAGTTTCTATTGGCACGTCAGATGGGATTATTTCTGTCACGGCATTGCCTGAGACCTCATTGCTAGTTTCTTCTTTTGCACGAGGAGCTGAAGCGGGTGGTGGTGTGAGGGAATGTTCAACTTCAGAGATGACATTCAATGATGAGGAAATATCAACTGCACGAAGTCGGTTCATTAGATTGTCGGAATTTGTAGTTGTCAACCACCTGATAGTACTTGCCACTTGGGAATAATAGAATGATTTGCCAGTCTTGCCATATTTCTTGTAGCATTCATCTTCAAGAAGAGAGGCTGAAGCTTCCGTTTCAATCCTGAATAAATGTTTTAAATTAAGACATATCGAGAAATTTCAGGTGGGTGGTTTTCTCTGTGCGCAGACTGAGGTGTGATATAAAAGAACTCAAACTAGCAAAAGGACGCTGTACATACTTAGAGTCGCCAAGCCGTTCCTGAGCCTGTTTTAAAGCATTTTGTAATCTCTGCCTGCTTGCCCCTCGTAATGCATCAGAAATAGCATTTTTGTCCACTTTATTGCTCTGTAAATCATGTTAAATAAATTGAATATGAAGAAGGGAAGATAGGGGCAGAGTAACAATTTCTGCTGCATTGATCTTAACAGAACTTTGCTAAGAATTTAAATAAGACAAGACATGGAATTAAATTCTTATATGTTTCCAATTACAGATTGCAAATCATAACAAGTTCTGTTTGGTTTCAGCCAAAAGATATAACCATGGGAAATATAATGAGGCATAGAGCAAAATGGAGCACATGCTTTTTTTCAACAGGATGAGTATAATGCATAAAAACGAACCTGTTTATTGGTGTTCTCATTTTGATAGTACTTTTCTTCTGCCCTCTGTAGCAAATCAAGCTTTTCATTTATTCCCAGTCTGGATTGAACCTTAGATCGGGCTAGATTGTTGACAACCTCATTACCCTCTGCCGACGAAAATTCATCCACATTCAATCTACTAACCACTCCATCACCCCAACAGTAAAACAAATGCAATTGAAATAAAATTTGTACTACCATCTAAGTCAGAAATATCTTCCTCTGATCCACTTGCTTCCTCGTCTCGATTCCAGAATTCAGATAACTGTTCTCCAACAATTCCATCAGTGGAACTGAAAAATTAAAGTGGTAGACAAACAAGAAAACTAGGCATTATTTAACTGGATTAATTAATGTAGCATGAGGAAATCACCACCAAGCTAATTAACAGTTCAGCACACAATCTTCTTGGCGAAAATTGTTTTCTAATTTCCTAAGACTGTGGAAATAATATATATACACAGAACTGCAGATCATGTATTCCCAATAAGTTTTCCGGTTTATCAACTTTAAGTTAAAAATCTAATGCATGAGGGTATTTTACCTGGTGATGAAAACTCGAGAACCTCCTTTCTGGCGTAGAGAACAAGCAGCGGTGAGATCCTCCAAATTTCTGGCAACTAAGTTTGGGTGTCTACAGGAGTCACATGTTTTTCCACATAGTGATGCTGTAACCTGTTTGGAACAAATTAAAATATCCACTTGTGTCAATATGAATCACACCACATAATACCTAGAGCTGTATATTTCATTACCTGCTCTCCAAAACTCTCTAGAATCCTTTTCCTACGACATCCAGATCCTTCACAATATTCAACCATCTACGTATTTTACATAAAGATTCCATTACTTAAATGCATAATGGCATTCATAGATACCATGTCCAAAGAAGCATGCAATGATTTATATGTTACCTGATTGAAAGCAGTTAGGGTTATTCTGGTTGATTCTTGTGAATTTGATGATTGTGCCTTCTTGCTACCCGAGTTTCTTAGTATAAATTCCTGAAATAGATCATAGTATGAGAAAACAAGTCCTATAAGAAAACAAGATCAAAGCATCAATTTAAGTTAGTCAACCATTTTTTTGCGATCATCTACTCCGTAGTACAAGAGACTTGTAGAGGGCAACTGATCACGACCAGCTCTGCCTGACTCTTGATAGAATGCTTCCATTGACTTCGGAATATTGAAGTGGCACACAATCCTCACATCCTTTCTATCAATGCCCTAGTAATGTGATCTTAATCTATTAATAGCAAATAACATAAGTATAAAAAGATTATAACATTAGAACTTCTTATAGAAGGTTGAATCAAATTTATAATAAACGACCACTTACCATCCTGAACAAACACCAAAAGCTCAGTAACGGTATGCAATAGAAACGCTCCATGCAGAGTACGGAGAAAAAAAAATACATCACAATCACAAATAATTCTTAAGTTAAAGGCATTAGAATAAAATTAAAAGATGTTGTACATAGACTTATATCTTTGATACATTTGTGTAAGTGCAAGGGTGGTGGACCAAATGTCTTCATGTAAGTGACTACCGCAGGCTACACTAACAGAATTCTACTTCAATGGGACAAAATCTAGATAACTACAACTGTTAACAGTGCTGTTCACAGAGTATCCACTTATGAGGGCAGGTTACAATATCAACATTTCCATTGATTCTATTGAATAGAGAGAGATCTAAGTTAAAAGCTAAAAGCACTAGTGATGTTGGTCACATCCTCCGTTAGTTTTGATTCTATTGAAATGAAAGTGCTAGAACAAAAAAGACTTCAACTGCACCAGGGAAAACATTGTTTTCTATAGTTTTAGAAGGTCATTTGGCAAGTGTTCCACATCACTCATGCCAATGTTAAAGCATTTTCAAATACAGTATACAGTAAATATCCTCAACCAGGATTGCCTACATAATTTGGAGAGATATACAAAAATTAAAAGGGAAAACATACCCAAAAGCAACGGTGGCAACAACAACTTTTGTTTTTGAAGAAATCCAATCATCTAGCACGGAAGTTCTCATTTTATTATTCAGCCCTGCATGATAAGCTGGAAAGACCAGAATATAATGAATATTGTGAATACTAAATCAAGGGATGGATCGACTTATAGGATTGTGGGGAAGCTTCAGCCACAATGATTTTATTTTAGTTTGGCTTAGTATTACATGTATAATGCGTATTAGTTGCTCGCAATATTTGACAATATTATTTTTAATGCCCCTCAATTTCTTATCCCACATTATGTACATATTCATTGTACATATTACATTTTTTGTGGTTTAGAAAAGTATGACTTACAATCTTGTTCCCTACTTTAAAAAGTTTAGTCCTTACTTCTTTATTAAGCATTCATTGGACATAAATTTATTATTTATTTCATTTTGTTCTTTTCACTTGTATCTTTCGTGTGTCTCTTCTCATTCTTATTTTCTCTCATTTTGTAATATCTGATCTTATGTGATTGAATGATTGTTTGGTTACATAGATAGAGAACTTGATAGTGATTAAATAAGGAAATCATCAATGTTTTCAAAATATAAAACCTGTACAGAACTGTTATAGTGTACACTTTTAGTATATTATGCTTATAGTATTATTATATTATAATGCAACAGATTTACATATATTCTAGGTCCAGATAGTTGCAGTAAACATATCACCTGCACAAGAAATACCACTTTGAGATAGATGAGCAGACAAGTCATCACACATGGAACGTTCAAGGCAATAAATTATCGCACAGACATCTCCCATAGATTTGAGTGTATTAGATAAATCAGCATAAGCATCTTCCAGTAGGTCTTTATATCTAACTGTATCATGAAAACATAAAGTTAGATTTTGTTTGAATTTATATATAACCGCAAGCCTGCATCTCATGCAAAATAAACATATAAAGCAATTCACCTATAAAACTCAGTTACTGGAATACTCAAAAAAGTCCTCAATTTACTGGAATGGAATTGGAAGGAATCCTTCAAAGATGTTTACATTTGCATCTTATCTAATTTAATGAAAACCTTTGTTTTTCAAAAATAGAAATTAGCTTGTAAGGTTTTTGCTTTCATCTATCTTCTCTTACATAGCATCTTCATCACCAAATGTAAGTTAGCATGAAGTATTTATATAATGACTGAACTGATTTATTATTTGTGTACCCATCACATTACATTTGATAGAGGAAAGTGATGGTTTTCCATGGAAATTATGACCAACAAGCAGGCTGAAAATGAAATCTGAATATATTTATAGCTTTGAATCAAACTGCAAGCAGGACAGACCTTCATAATATATATTAGGGCGATTAAAAGAAGTCTTTAACATTAATGCATTTTGCATCTGCAAGGAGTCCACTACATCCTTCTGAACCCTGAAGAAAGGAAGAATATAAAAGAGCATGCCTGCTTCAAAAATACTACTCAGAATGTGCAATGATTATTGTGATAAACAGAGATTCTCTCTGTAATGAATATGTATAAACTAATATTATCATAAAATAATCTGATAGATCCATAATAGAAAATAAATCCTATCATGATACTAAACATATACCTAACAGACATAACTACATACCTACAATAAATAAGAGAATAGAAATTTCAGAAATCCACAACAATTGGAATATTATTTTTCAGATGAATATATAGAAATAAATAGGCATGGGATTGCATATGAAAATTGTTCATACACAAAAATTAAAAATATAAAAAACAAGCTAACTCTTTAAAAGAAAGTAAATTGAGAAAACTCACTTAGGAACAGCAGTAGCAGTCAGAGCTAATATTGGTACATCTGGTAGGTGGCTTCTCAGAGTTGAAAGCTTACGGTAGCTAGGTCTGTCCTCAAATACAAAAGGAAAAGAGAATAGCACGTCATCAGAATAAACTCCATGCAAGATTGTGTCATGACATGAAAACTTGACCTTGTAGATCAGTTACTTCAAGGGCAGGGCCTAACAAGTGCAAAACTATGGCATGTGTGAGTGAGCATGTTTTCACTTTTAAATCTACTCCCTCCATCTCATAATAAGTGTCTTATTTGAGCTATGCAATGTTCTTAAGAAATGATTAGATTTGTTGATTTTAATGATAAAATGAGTATCATTTACTAAATGTCCTTATTAATTTTAGCTAGTGGAGTAGTTGAATAAAATGAAAGTTAATAAATAAGGGTTTAGTAGTGGGAAAAAGTAATAAATGTTGTATTGTTACTTTAAAGAAACGTTTATTTTGAGACAAAGAAAAAGTGCAAATGAGACTTTTTATGAGACAGGGAGTAATATTTAATAATAAAAGATTGAGATGAGTCGGTGAACAAGCTTATATCAAAATCTCCAAAATATGACAAAATAAACAGATGGGCATCAGTGATCTGTTTTAAATCTGGATGACATGTCAAGTCCATAATGATCCAGCACAATTTCTTGACCAACCAACCCCTAATAGAAAATCACACATCTCAGTCCTCACTCTCACATCGTTGTTTATTCTCATTCTCATATATATGCTCTTGCCACAATCCCTCAAACTCTCACTTAGCATCTCCCATATCTCTTCTACCATCTCAGCCATATTGTCCTTCTCTTGCAAATCACCCATTTTTGGCAAACTACAGATCTCTGATAATTTTCACATTCTCTTCCTCCTTTCTTTATCTGATTTTTCTTATTTTCTAAGTCTCAATCTCTGCATATCATTCCCTGTTCTCTATTCCTCTGTCTATCTCTATTCCCTATCTGTTCTATCCCATTTGTTTCTTCCATTATGAACTTATCCTCTTTGTTCAAATGGTTCAAGGGTTGCTAATAATGAAAATTTTGGGGGAATTCATCTATCTCAATATTTTTTAAGTTAAATGTTCGTGACATAGGTGATTAATTCCTCTCTATATTCTTTTCTTTTTTTGGTATGCTTTGAGCACTTGTAGGGACATGATCAATTGGCACAATAAATATTACACTTGTACAACTTAACCATTCAATAACTTTTTGTAGGACAAAATTAACCAATCTAACTATTGGATTAAAAGTTCTGGTGAGGTATATCAAATTCATACAAGTACACATAAATCAAAACTAATTGACATATTATCGTCATATATCCTTTTAATGTACAATACATTTTAAAATATAGGTAAATAACTGAATCTTCACTATTAAAATAAATAACAGTCCAAATCATTGAAAATATGATATGTATGATTACAAAGATATTATCATGTGATTTGAAGACCGGATTGACTAATTTTATATTCTACAAAAAGTTATGAAGTGGTTCAAGTGTAATAGTTTTTCATCTAGTGTTAATTGATGTTAGTCCTGGTTCGGTAACGGGCCTAGTTCTGGACCTTTTCGACCAGTTGTTAATGGTGGTACACACACAACCAATGTACTGTTATGCCATATTGTCATAGTGGATGTTAGGATTTCCATTCAACAGTGAACTATCAACTGTTATTAATATCATATTTGTTGGATCCTAAGGAATCAAGAAAAATTCAAATGGCTAGTAGAAGAATGAATGAAAAACCTGAAATCATGGCCCCAAGAAGAGATGCAATGTGCCTGAAATTTGAGCATAAGCGAATTAGTAAGGATGGTCATAAAAATCGAACAGAAACAAAATCATGGAATAGTCTATCCAGCTAGACCTCGTCAATTGCAATGAGACTTAGCAACCCCCTGGAATAAATCTTTTTCAGCTTTGACATAAACCCTGGGGTTGCTATCAACTCTGGAGTCACATATAGCAGCCTTATAGATGGTTTTCCAGAATCAAGGTCCTCGTGAATCTTAAAATATAAAACAGAAAAAATCAGTTTCCTAAATAAATAACACCGAACAAGTGAGAAATTGGCTACATGCACATAAGTCAACTTGAACTGGATACTTCCCCTACTCCCAAACAAAACAAGGGCTGATGTTTATAATTCTAGGCCAGCAGCACAATAATGAGGTTCAGGTAAGATATCCAGGAATTCTAGCAGTTTCACCAAGAAGCATGAATATACTAGATACATTATCGTTTTAAATAGTCAAAAGTCCAAACTTACACCAATATAAATCCCAGGACCTAAGCAAAGAGAGTGAGACTAAGATTATGCGCTGAGTATAATAACTAGACTTCTATTTCATATGCAGATACGTTATTTACAATACAATATCAGCAGTATTTTAATAACCCACCTTGTTTTTTGCATCTGCCGTTTTTGTTGATGAAAGAAACTCTGCAGCAATTCCTTTCTCCTTTAGCGCCATTACTTGGTTTTCCTAACTTGCAGGGAAAAATAACCATAAGAACCAAAACTCTGAACTCAGAAATTCAACATGTCTGAAAAAACAATAAACTGATAAAGTGAAAAAGATGCATACCATTAAGGCTGCCAGCACTCAGCAGAACAAAAGAAAGAAAAAAAATCAGAACCAGTATCCTCGCATGCAAACCGAGTGAAACATCAAACATCATTGATCTTAATCAAAGATACAAACTCTAGTAATAAGAAAAATAAAATTCACCTATTAAAGGACAAACTACAAGCACTATGCCTGTTTTTGCCAATGCAGGGATTTGATAACACATTGACTTTCCACCTCCAGTTGGCATAAGACAAAAACAATCTCTTCCTGCAGCCAAATTAAAATCACATAAAAATGAGAAAAAGAAATCAAACTTGAAAAACCATAGTTCATGCAAATAGTAATTTTTTTTTTCAGTAGAAAACAGATATCTTATCCTCTGTACGCAATTGCAAAGACTAATCACTCGAGCCAGGGAGGACCACAATGGGCAGCAAACTCTCACTCAAGAGAATATAATACTGCTGCGTGCCCAGCGCTGGACTCAAGCTCAGGACCTCTTGTTAAGCAAATAGCCATATATTCTTAATATGGAGAAAACTAGTTAAAATCATTTTATTCACACTTAACTACATTATTTAATACCAAGTTCACGTGCTCAACAAGTTCAAGGTACCAACTACTACTAAATATGAAGAAAAAAAATCAAAAATTTCTTTTTCATCGAAATTAATATGGAACCAATAAAAAAATGAAATGCACCTGAGAGCACAGCTTGAATAGCTTCCAATTGCATACCCCTAAAATCAGGATACCTAAAATGCCATCTTAGAATCTTCACCAGAGATTCCTTGCTACACAATTGCTCTTTCTTCTTGTTCGCAATGGCATTGTTCAACGGTAACGGTGATTTTTTCTCCATCTCGATTCCAACCTGTGAATCGAAAGTCGATTATCAAATTCATCAATTGGAGAATTAAGAATCCAAATATGAATGGAAAGAACGAACCTTTTGATCGATTGTTTCTCGTGTTGGGGAATGGACACTGCGATTGCGAGGATGTTCGCGGGCTTTTTGTTTTCTGAGTTCTGTTTCGCAATGATATAGATAGTTCAGTGATTTGATACCGGCGCCGAAAAAATGCTACATGTACACCCTTTCCGTATCAGTTAAAGTGTTTTTGCCAAACTCGTTTTAAAAACTACCCCATTCCGAGGTAAAATTGAACCGGAGTTAAACGGATTGAAATGTGATCAAACCATGGTTAATTCAATTGATTTTTATTTTTCTTATTTTTTTATTTTTTTTATACCAAGGTAAAAATGAAAGGCAATTTCTTTTTTAAATTTGTTGATGATCCGAGTTATTTTTCTGATTGTCATACCGTCACGGTTCCTTTTTATTTTCAATCGGTTAACGCCATATAATTAATAGATTATCATTGCTGCAAAAAATGAAAATTTGTTTTTTTTAAGATACATAATTCCTACCAAACTATTCCAAGTCATCTATTCTTAAAAGTGGTCGCTTATTCTTAATCACTTTGAAGAGTTATCAATCTGCGTAAAAACACACTTATTCACTGGAGTGCCTACCAATCAAATGGTATAAGAATATCATTTATGTTCGTTAGTAGAATAAGCTCTCTGTCAACATACAACTGTTTAGTATAAGTTAAACACTCTCCAGCGATAGAGATGCATGAGTAATACTACTACAACCATAACATATACAACCTTCAAAATTCATTTTGAGCTCGAAACAATTTATCCAAAATAGTTTAACAACCTCTGGTTCTGGTTACCACATTCCATATCAATTCTTCTTAGGGGGTTCCGACTCACTCAAGGTTTCTGTTGACACGGGATCTCAACCCATAACAAAAGTAATACCATCAATGAACTTCAAATCAGTCGTGATTCGTTACGATTTAAAACCTAAGTTAACTATAACACAATTGTGAGTTTCCATACTACTCACGATTAACACGCAGCCTCATGTTATCATCCTTTTCTTTAATAACAATATTGAAGCTCTCCAATGCGACACTATTGGTCTCACAAATCTCCTCTCCAGTAAATTTTTTAATTGCTCTTTCAGTTCTACTAATTCTAATGCCGACATCATGTATGGTTCCATAGAAACATCTGGTACCAGGGACAAGACCAATAGGGAATTCCACCTCTCTCTCTCTCTAGCGGTACATCTGATATGTCATCCGGAAACACATATAAAACTCGCGCATAACTGGCAGTTCATCGTTGTGACTTTACTGCCAATTCCCAGAACACCATTATGGCAAACATCTGAGCCTCATCTCCTAAGAGTTCTTCTACTTAGTCAGCAGATATAAACCTTAAATCTTCACCTTCGTCAAATTTAAGTTCTCCCTCTACTCTCTGAGAAACAACCATCAACAATACCAGATCATTCTCTCTCAGAGACATCCCAACTTGACTGACATACAAAACCTCAAATTTGTCTCATCTTCATATATAAGAATCTGCATCGACTCATCAAAACAATCTGTAAGCATTTGGCTTAACTTCAAACAATTCACTGAACATACTATATAAGCTGGAAAGATACGTTTATTCCATCCCGTATGATCCCGTCTACTATTAACCAGATATTTAAGGGTGATTAGTTCCTCAATTCATCAATAGATAGTCAACAATCATGATAGGGAATAAACCATCTTTACCAAACTATAATAGTGTTTCTTGCATCTTGTGCACAAAGCTACCTAAGGCACAAGTCCTTAGTTGACATAAGTTTTATCTATGCATCCACTCCGGAAACGGGAACAACACTTCCCAACAACACTTGCACTCTTGCAATCAACGACACACTGTAGGCACATAATTTCGACACCATGAGTTAAGATGTAAAATCATGTTTTTACTAAGGAAATGGTCACCAGATAAAGGAGAAAGAAAATAAAGATATTCAGAAGAAGTTTTGATATTTTTGACTAGACCAGATGTTCAAATACTTCGATAGGAATATGAGGAATGTTTTCAGCAGACAAAGTTTGAAGAACTTTTCATTACAGTTCAACATTTGACAGAATTTGAAGAATTGGCGTGCTTTTCGACATTTCGACAGAAGATAGGTTGGAAGAGATTTCGACAAAGGTATTATCCTATGAAGTTTGAAGAGTTTCGTTATCTTCGACAATTCGACAAAACGAAGAGATGCAGCGTTTCGTCACAAAGAGGAAGAATTCAAATTCAAAAGTTACAACATTTGGCAGTTGGACGCGTGGAAGCTTCAGGAAAAGAAGAATACATGCAGATTGACAAGTGTCAAATAGTTAGGATTTTTCCGTTTTAGGCAGTTATTTTATTTGTATATAAATAGGGTAGTTGTTGTAGAATCATGTGTGTGAAAAAACTTATACAATAATCCTGTAAAAAATACTCTAAGTATCCAGTGTGAGAGAAATGAGTTTGATATGTGGAGAAATGTATGTGTTGAACACCAATTTTATTAAAGTTATTTAAATTACAAGTCTTTTTCGTCCAATTCTGTTACTTCTAGTTTCTTTACTTTTCTGCAAAATTTATGGTTTTTTGTCATTTTTCTTTACTTTTTGTTCAACTTTTAGTTTACTTTACTTTTACATTCAAACATTCAAGATTTTAATATCATTGACAAAACAAACCACAAACAATTATCAAACACTAAGAGTAATCTGACAACAAAATTGCACATGTGTCCTAGGACTTGTTTGGTTGGTCCTGCAAGTAACCCAGTCCTGTAAAAGATTGGTTAACCAAAGGTTGTTCGTCAGAAATCACCGCGAACAAATTGGCACACCTGGTGGGACCAGTGCAATTGTAAAAATTAATACAAATCCTCTTAGTTAGAAAGTTTCTTACTGCGTTGTATGATTCTTAGAAGCGGTAAATTAGCCGTAACCGACGTAGAAAGACCAAAAAGAACAAGAGGAAGAAAGATGGCTAATCTGCCAAATACTTCAAACAATCCTAATGAAATCAATCCAGTATCTAATCATATTCCTTCGTCAGAAGGAAGTGCAGGTTTAGGCCCTGTTTTAGAACAGATTGTGCCTTCATCAGCAGATTCGATACCAGCGGTTCAGGATCCCAAAATGCGCCTAGTTCCTCCACAATAGGACGCCCAATGCCCATGGGAACGCCTCCTCCTAGAGGAAGTAACGTTAGGCCATTTTTTAATTATTCCATGCCCATGTTTGGTAGAGAACAACCATACGGAATGCCAACTTCAATGATGGCAAATTTACATAATTCATCACCATTGTTTTCTGATGCTATGGTTCAAATGTCTTCACCATTACAAGGGTCAGGATATGGTGGAAATGGGAGTAGATTAAATCAGATTCCACCAGGATTCCAAATGCCAACTATTACGAACCATTCTGCACAAGTAATTCGTCAACAGATGGATGAAAGTAACCATGGTATGGTACAGGCATTGACACAACAAATGGGAGAAGTGTTCAACCCTTTAATACAAAACACTACCCAAACAAACCAGATATTGGCAGAACAAATGGCACGTATTGCCAGTTTCTTTGGAGTTCCTCAAACACAACAAAGAATACAAATAAATCAAAACCCTGTTAATAGGCATGTCGAAGAAGAACCTACCCTAAACCAAAGGCCATTAGAAAATCCTCAGGAAAATCCTAGGGACCAAGAGGTAGTAGTCGGACAGCCTCGTGTAGAAAATCTTGTTCGACAGGAACCTAGGAGGATAATAGTTCAAAGAGACCAGAACGCTGATGAAATATTGCAGCAAATAATGCGTTGTAACAATTTGCCTGTCGAAAATAACATTGCAGCCATGGTCGAAAGAATAATGGCGCAAAATGGGGTAAACGTAGGATTACAAAGGCCTAGTTATACTTCCCCTTTGTCTGAATACGTTTTGCAACAAGAATTACCACCAAGGTGGAAAGTCCCCAAATTTACCAAATTTTCAGGGGATACCAGTGAATCCACCATAGAGCACATAGCACGTTATTTGATCGAAGTAGGGGAATTAGCCAATAATGAGAACTTAAGAATGAAATATTTTCCAAGTTCTTTGACAAAAAATGCTTTTACTTGGTTTACTTCCTTGCCTGCGAATTCAATATTTACATGGACCCAATTAGAGAGATTGTTCCATAAACAATTCTATATGGGCCAAAATAAGATAAGTTTGAAGGAATTAGCAAGTGTCAAAAGAAAATTCTCTGAACCTATAGATGACTATCTAAATAGGTTTAGATTATTGAAGGCTAGATGTTTTACACAAGTGCCAGAACAAGAATTAGTCGAAATGGCTGTAGGGGGTCTGGATTATTCCATAAGGAAAAAATTAGACACCCAGTATTTAAGAGACATGGCACAACTAGCAGATAGAGTAAGACAAATAGAAAGGCTAAAAACTGAGAAATTTAGATCAAATAAAAATAAAAAGGAAAGAGTGGCCTATGTAGGGATATGTCAAGACGAAGATTATGACGAAAATGAATTCGTCATTTTCGACGAACAAGAAATTGATCTGGCAGAATTAAAACAAGGCCCACCGTATTCGTGTAAAGTCTTAGCCCCGTCGAATGGAAAAAATTCAGTCGAAATTGAAAGGAATGATAGGTTCCCTAAAAGAACATACACATTCGACATCACCAAGTGTGATGAAATTTTCGACTTATTAGTTAAAGATGGTCAATTGATAAAACCAGCAGGCACTAAAGAGCCTCCTGTAGACCAACTGAAAAAGAGAGGTTTTTGCAAATACCATAATTTTTTGGGTCATAAAACTTCTCAATGTTACCTTTTCAGGGATCTTGTCCAGAATGCAATTCAGAACGGAAGGCTGAAATTTGGAGACAAAGCTAAGCAACAGATGAGGATCGACTCTAATCCCATGCAGGTTGTGGAAGCCAACTATGCTGAACCGGAGATGGTGAACGTGGTCGAAATGGAAGTAATGTCTGAAGGAAGTTTTGAAATGGTAGAAGCTACTGAGGGCTTCGACATCAACGTCACCATGATAGAAGCTGTTGAGGGCTTCGATACCCATGTAAACATGGTGGGGGGTGCTGGTGATCTCACTGATCAGGCTGAGGAGGTAATATCTGAAGGCTCTGTGGCAAAACCAGCCATAATCAAGGTTGCTGAGGATCTTGACACTAAAGAAATAAATGATTACACCAACACAGAAGAAACTACTGACAGTTTCGACAGCCAGGAAGAAGTCAAAGCTACTGAAGGCTTCGACAGAGAGAACATAATTAAAGCTACTGAAGGCTTCGACGGAGGGAACACAGTCAAAGCTAGTGAAGGCTTCGACAAGAAGAATAACAACAAAGGTACTGAGCATGGAGTGGTCTGGGACACTCTAGGAGAGCCCAGTGGAAAGTTTGACTTCATGGTGAAGTATTCTGCACCACCAAGCTCTAAAACTGACATCAATGAAATCAAACCCACGAGATGGGGAGATTTCTTCAGAGATGTTGACGAGGAAACAGATAAAAAGGTCCTCATTACTAGAAAAGAGGTCACTGAAGGCCTTAGTCATGACAAAATTAAGGAAATAGGAATTGTTGACAATGTCAACACTGTCGAACCAGTGAATAAAAGCTTTACCAGAATTAAAGAAGATCCTGCTGAAAGTTTCGTGCAGCCCACCCCTCATGGAATTCTGCGCAGAATAATGGAAGATCCAAAAGAAAAGTCAGTTGCGCAATGTTGTAAGTACATCCACAAAGGCTTACGCCCAAAAAGCAGTTTAGATCAGTTAAGAGGAAATATCTCTGAGGAGATGATGTTAATTGAAAAAATGAACAAACTAAAGATTACAAGTGATCAGAATGCAGGCGTTCATATGGTAGAGGTCACTCAGAAAACACAAGCAGATACCAATAAAAAGAATCATCAAGAGGAACATCAGAAGTCTGTTTATCCAAAAGAAGACGAAAGTCTGGTGGAATTCATCCAAAGATGCCAGAAAAAGAATGCAGAGGTCATGCTTTGCCCAAGATGTAGTGCTATATTCGACAAAAAAGCAGCCAACAATCTGGAAGCAGTAGAGAAGGCCAAAAAGAGAGGAAACTGGGGAGCAGTCCCACCAGTCATAAATGAGAGGTTTGATCCAAGAAAAAGGGAGCATCATAACCAAAGAATGGGAGAAAGGCGTTATAATACCTATAAGCCATCCAACAAGGCAAATGATGACAAGTGGGTCCAGCCTATAAGGAATGCCCAAGGTCAGAAAAGGTGGAAAAGTTTTGGAGTAAATAGGGGTGCTTCGATAGAAGCAAAAAAGGAAGTAGAAAAACCAAAACCAAAATACGTCTTTGAAAATTACAAAGGGAAGAACCCCATGTCGAGGTCTCAATGGGGGAGGTTTCAAAGGCAAAAGAGAGTCGAAAAAGAAACTGCAGAACAGAACATGGATGGTAAAAATAAAGCTGAATCAAGTAAGTTTATGCAGGCAATAAGCAAAGGAGAGTCTCTGCCAAAAGAAGAGCCTTCTCAGAAAAACAAATCAAGCAACATAACAGAAATGTCAAAGACTAACAACAAAATGCCAGAAGACGAAGAAGTGACTGATGACTTCAAGTCAGATTCTGAAGCGTCCTTTGACGGAACATGCAATGTGGTTTCAGTATTGCCTAGAGATTATGGCAGCACAATGGAAGTGGAGGACGAAGAGGATGATATGGAAGATGACAACATATGGCTTAAGCCTGTGTGTTACTATGTAATGAATAATGGTTGTGTCGAAGAGCATAATGCGTTATTTGAAAATCCAGACGATGCAATGAAGGCCCATCTGAAGCCCTTGTTTATAAAGGGGAAAGTAGAGAATGTGGGTGTAAACAAGATCTTGATAGACGGAGGAGCAGCTGTCAATCTAATCCCTCATTATATGATAAAGAAGATTGGCAAAGATGACTCAGACACCAAACCTCACAACATGGTGTTATCTAACTATGAAGGTAAGGTAGGAACGACATTGGGGGTGATACAGTTGAACCTAACTGTGGGAACCATTACCAGACCTACAATGTTTGTAGTTATAGCATCAAGAGCAAACTACAATCTGTTGCTAGGAAGAGAGTGGATCCATGGGATTGGGGCTGTACCTTCATCCATGCATCAGAGGATAGCAATTTGGAGGCCAGACGGGATCGTCGAGAACATAGAGGCAGACCAAAGTTACTTCATGGCTGATGTGAACAACGTTAATAGTCGTAATTTCGACAAAAACTTGGCTCACATAGCACCTTGCAACCCTGCTGGGTTCGACTTGACAGCCTCCGACAATGCATATTGTTCCATGTATCTCCACCCTACGCATGGATTCCAATGGGACAAAGAGATAATTGGAGAGACGAATTATGCTTGGGGAACCACTCATGTAAATCCAACTGGGTGGGGAAGTGAATTTAGTGAAAATGACTGAAGCATCGACAATGAAAAGGATTACGGCTTATATAGCCGAAAACAAACTCAAAGCGGCCCTTGAGGCCGAAGTAAAATATATGGTTATCGAAGTCAATGCACAAACTGTCGAAGGACAACATCCTCAACAAACTGTCAAAGAACAACATCCTCAAGAGAAGGTTGAGGAACAGTGTCCAAAACAAAGTGTTGAAGGAAACTTTAATGGTGAATGGCAAAATCAAAGGCTTGACGCCATTTATGATGACGAACCCCTGGGGTTTGAAAAAGATCCAGCCCCAACAAATATGAAGATGGTGGCGCAGGATCCCTTAAAAGAAATTAATTTAGGACTGGGGGCAGAAAAAAGGCCAACTTACATCAGTGAAAAGATGGATCCTCAGTTCAGAGTCGAAGTAATCCAATTGTTGAATGAGTTTAAAGACTGCTTCGCATGGGATTATGACGAAATGCCTGGTTTAGACAGGAACTTGGTCGAATTGAAGTTGCCAATAATTGAGGGAAAAAAGCCAATAAAGCAAACTCCCAGACGCTTCGCACCAGAGATCCTGTCGAAAATTAAAGAAGAAGTCAAAAGACTTCTAAAATGCAAATTCATCCGTACAACGAGGTATGTCGAATGGATTGCTAATATTGTTCCTGTGATTAAGAAAAATGGCAAGCTTAGGGTATGCATTGACTTTAGAGATTTAAACTCAGCTACCCCTAAGGATGAATATCCTATGCCAGTAGCAGTAATGCTTATAGATTCTGCAGCAGGCCATGAGTATTTGAGTATGCTTGATGGATACTCTGGCTACAACCAGATTTTTATTGCTGAAGAAGATGTTCCAAAGACAGCTTTTCGTTGTCCTGGGGAAATAGGAACATATGAATGGGTAGTAATACCCTTTGGTTTAAAGAATGTTGGAGCTACTTATCAAAGGGCAATGAATTCTATTTTTCATGATTTCATTGAGACATTTATGCAAATTTATATAGATGATATTGTGATTAAGTCTGTCTCAGGTTCAAGCCATATTGACCATCTTCGATAATCCTTTGAAAGGATGAGGAATTTTAGTTTAAAAATGAATCCCCTTAAATGTGCTTTTGGTGTGCAGGCGGGTGATTTCTTAGGTTTTGTGGTCCACAAGAAAGGGATCGAAATTAATGAGAACAAAGCCAAAGCCATAATGGAAGCAAAAGCGCCATCGACAAAAAAGGGATTGCAGTCTCTACTGGGGAAAATCAACTTTCTTAGAAGGTTTATCTCCAACCTTAGTGGAAAGACACAGGCTTTCTCACCTCTACTTCGACTGAAGAAGGAAGATTTCACTTGGGGGCAAGAGCAACAAGATGCTTTCGAAAAAATCAAAGAGTATCTGGCTAGTCCTCCAGTTCTAATGTCTCCTTGTCGAAAAAGAAGTATGAGGCTTTACATCTCAGCATCTGACAAACATTGGGAAGCATGCTTTGTCAGGAAGATGAAGATGGCGTCGAAAGGGCCATCTATTACCTCAGCAGAGTCTTAAATGATGCTGAAACTAGATATAGTATAATAGAAAAACTATGTTTATGTGTATATTTCTCTTGTACAAAGTTAAAGCATTATATAAAACCCATTGATGTGTATGTATCCTCTCATTTCAACGTAATAAAATATATGTTATCTAAATCCATTTTACATAGTCGAATTGGGAAATGGGCCTTGGCATTAACTGAATATTCTTTGAAGTATATGCCTCTAAAGGCTGTCAAAGGACAAGTGGTTGCTGATTTTTTAGCTGACCACTCAATAAATGAAAGTGAAATAAAATATGTCGAAGCAGAACCTTGGACCTTATATTTCGACGGTTCCAGTCACAAGAATGGAACTGGTGTTGGGATGTTGATTATTTCTCCTAATAAAATTCCAACAAAATTCAAGTACAAAGTAGAAGGCTTGTGTTCAAATAATGAAGCAGAATATGAGGCTTTGATTGCTGGACTTGAAATATTGTTGGAATTGGGGGCAATAAGAGTCGAAATAATGGGTGACTCTGAGTTGGTAATAAAGCAATTGACAAAAGAATACAAATGTGTCAAGGAGAATTTGATCATGTACTTTGTAATAGCCAATAGACTCCTCAAGAAATTCGACAGTGTAGCCTTTAAACACATTCCTAGATTGGAAAATTAGGAAGCAAATGACTTGGCTCAATTGGCATCAGGCTACAAAGTGTCGAAATAAAATATGGAGAAAGCTATTGAAGTAAGAAGAAGAGTATCATCCACCAAATTGTCCCCATCAGATTTGGAGACAATAAGACTGGGTTATGGTGACGAAGAAAATTTTGAAATTTTTAATGTAGATGATCCAGAGGTGGGATATTGGAGAAAACCTATTAAGGATTATTTACAAAACCCAAACCAGACAGTCCAAAGAAAAATAAAGTATAGGGCTTTAAGCTACGTACTTTTTGGAAATGAGTTATTTAAAAAGACTGCAGAAGGAGTCTTACTAAAATGCTTAGGTGAAACTGAAGCTTATATAGCTTTGTCAAACGTGCACAATGGTGCATGTGGTGCACACCAGGCAGGTCACAAGATGAAGTGGTTACTATTTTGACAAGGGATGTATTGGCCAACAATGCTAAAGGACTGTGTCGAATTTGCAAAAGGGCGTCAAGAATGCCAAATTCATGCAGGCATACCTCATGTACCTGCAAATGAGTTACACTCTATTATAAAGCCTTGGCCATTCAGAGGTTGGGCTTTAGATTTAGTTAGGGAAATTCGGCCAGCTTCTTGTTCGCTGTGATTTCTGGCGAACAACCTCTGGTTAACCAATTCCTCAGAAAATTGGGTTACTTGCAGGACCAACCAAACAAGTCCTGTGACACATGTGCATTGGTTCTGTCGAACTATTCTTAGAGTTGGTGATTGACTTATGGTTTGTTTCATCAATATTGTCAAAGTGTTAAGAACTTTGATTTTTACAAGTAAAGTAAAGTTTAAGTTTAAAATGAAATAAAGTTAAGAGTTTTAAACAAGAATAAGAAGAAATGTCGAAGGCTAGAATTTGCAGAAAAGTAAATAAAGCTTAAAAATGACATAAACTTGATGAATAAACAAGTAATTTAAATAACTTTGAAATATAAATGGTGTTCAAACGTACATGGTTCCAAATATCAAACTCATTTTCTCTCACACTGGGTACTTAGAGTATTTTACAGGAATTTTGTATCAATTTTCACACACCTATTCTAAACACAAATTATCCTATTTATATACAAACAAAATAACTGCTTAGAACGGAAAAACTATAACTAAATGACAAGTGTCAGCCTGCATGTAATTTTCTTCTCTGAAACTTCCATGTGTCCAACTGTCAAAGGTTACAACCTTTTGAATTTGAATTCCCTTCTTTGGTGACGAAACCTTACAACCCTTCAATCTGTCGAAACCTTTAAAGAAGAAATAACTCTTCTCAGCATCTATCAAATACTGTCTTTTGTCAAAAATCCTCTTTTGTCGAAATCGTCGAAAGACCATCTTCTTCTGTCAACTACTTAGCTATAAATAACTTTCCAAACTTATCCTGCTAGAACAATACTTGCCATTTTGTCGAAACATCAGAGCTTTTGACTTTGCCAGCATCTCTTGAATTTCTTTTCTTTCCTTATTCTTCGCGAATCCAGCAAGAAACCTGCCGAACGTGTGGTTCCGACGAAGTATCACTTGGGCAACTATACTGGGCACCTTCATGTTGGGATAAAACAAATTAGTGTCGAAGAACCCATCCTTGAAGGTGTCGAAGAAATTACATTATTCTTTTTAATTCTAACTCCTTTTATTTTCATATCAATGTTCATGCCATTTTCTCTTTCAGCTGTCAGAATTGTCAAGAAAGCTACTGGCGAAGGAACCTCCTCTAAAACAGTCGAGAAATCTCCCATGCCTGCCAAGAAGGTTTCGACAAACAGAGAAATACCTCCCTATTCATGCCTCTCAATCTTCTCCTATACTGAATACTTCTTCTTTCATTGCAGGTCACTCGTACACCAGCTAAGAAAAGAAAACAAGAGGAAAAGGAGACAAGTGTCGAAGAGTCTGAGGATGAATCCCCTGAACCTCAACCCTTGAAAAGAAACAAAGGTCTGAGAATAAAAACAGTGGCATCTCAAAGATCCATAGTTCACAGAAAAACTCCCCCTGCAAGCCCAATCAACAAAATTCCCTCAAAGAGTGAAAAAAGTGGAGACTCAAGTGTCCACACTGAGATTCCTCAGGTATTTTCTTCGACCAACAACATTCCTAATCTTGACTGCATATATTCTTACATCATACTTCCCTTTTATGCTTTCTGTAGGTTGTTATTGATGTCGAAGAGACCTCTACAGTCCAAGAAGAAATTGTTCCTTCTGACTCTGAGAAGACCCTAGCTGAAAGGCTCCAAGAAGACGCCACCCCAGATGCAGGTGTCTATGGACCTCAAACTTTGGACGAATTCAACCTCAGTGATTCTGAATCTTCTGGCAATCATTCTCCTTTTCGACCAGACCTTGCTGCAGAGGAAAAAACAACTCCAGACCAGGATGCACCAACTCAAATACCAGCTGCTGCACCAGAAACTGACGAAGATGCTCTTGGTCAGGATGTACAAGCTCAAGATCCAACTGATACCACAGAAGCTGATAAAGAGAATGTCGAAGAAGAGGTTGACCTGTCGAATCAACCAAGAGTCAACTTGAGCCTTGGAGGAACTTCCCATACTGTTCCTACTTCATCAGAAATTCCTGCCGAAACCCCTTTGGGCACTGATTCGACGAGCTTGTCACACGAAGAGATTGAAAGTTTGAAAGTTAGAAAGCCTCTGGAATATTTAAAAGCCCTACTCAACTCCAGGTATAACTTCCAAGATTCTTCTCACAGTGGTTCGACAGCTTCAGGGGCCACTTCTGACATTCAACCCATCAATGTCATTATGGACGAAATCAAAGCAAAAATCCTTGGAGTGGACCTGTTTGAGACCCTGGCTGAAAATCCTTCTGCCCAGTATGATCTGAAGAAACTCCTGAAACGAGCTAATCTGTTGGAGGCTTCGACTGAAGAGAGCCGTTTGGTGATGGACTTGATGTCCTTAATTGATTCTGTAAGTGCTGATTTGGTTCGTCAGAAGGAATTTTCTCAGAATATTACAGCCAAATCTGAAGAACAAGTTTCAGAATGGAATATTGTGGCTTCTTCGACAGAAAAAATCTCAGAACTGAATAAGCTTTCTGACGAATACACCAAAGCTGCTGCTGAGTGTGAAAACAACATTCAGGCTTATCAGGCTTAGATTGCTGATCTCCAGAAGAAAATCCTCCAAGAGAAAGAACGCCAGGCCTCTCTCCAACAGCCCAATCAAGAGGCAATCGACAGTGAACTCCAGAAGGGACTCCAACATGCAGAAACAGCCCAGCAACTTCACAGGGAAATTGATGAATTGACTGTCAGCAAGAGTCTCTGCGAGCGTCGAATCCAGCTTCAGAAGAAAAAGTTCGACGAACTCAAAGCTACCTTCTTTCGACAGTAGTTTGTAATAGGAATTAGGAAATTTTTATTTGTTTAAGGATTTTTTTTTTTTTAGCAATTTCATATGTAATGCTATTTCACGCCATCTGTTTGGCGAAGACAAGTTTTATTTGCAATTTCATTCTGTTCTTATTTTTATTTCCTGCAATGTTGGTTTATACCTTTTTAAGTACTTTCCATTTATTTTCAACACTCTCCTGTCTTTTTCTATCTCTTCGACTTCATATGCACCATTTGAAAAAACTCTTAGAATTTTGAAAGGTCCTTCCCATTTAGGGGACCATTTTCCCATCAATCTATCTTTCTTCTCCATGGGCAAGATCACTTTCCAAACTAAATCATTTACTAAAAAGGCTTTGAATTTTACTTTTTTGTTGTAAAACTTTTCGACTCTCTCTTTCTGCCTTCTTATTAATTCTAAAGCATGTAACCTTTCCTCATCTAAATCAACCAACTCATCCATCAACATACTCCAATAGATTTCAGATGGAATCTCATGATGCCTTTGAATTCGTATTGACTGTAAACAGATTTCGACTGGCAATACTGCATCATGTCCATAGGTTAACTTAAATGGGGTAGAATTAGTTGCCTCCTTAGGGGATGTTCGACAAGCCCACAGGATTTGATCCAGAGTCTTGTGCCAATTTCTGGGTTTTTTACCCACATGCTTCTTTATCAGGTTTATCACTACTTTGTTGGCTGCTTCGACCTGACTATTTTCTTGGGCATAATAAGGTGTCGAAGTTAACAACTTAAAACCTGTCTCTTTTGCAAATGCCTGCATATTTCTTCCAGTAAACACAGATCCTTGGTCAGTGGTTATAGTCTCTGGTATTCCAAATCTATACATTATGTGTTTCTGGATGAAGTCTATGACTGCTTCCTGATCTACGTTCGTCAATGGTATGGCTTCAATCCACTTAGTGAAGTAGTCTACCCCAACTAAAATGTACTTCTGCCCTTTTGAAGAGGCTGGTCGAATTTCACCAATTAAATCTAAAGCCCATCCTCTAAATGGCCAAGGCTTTATAATGGAATGTAACTCATTTGCTGGTACATGAGGTATGCCTGCATGAATTTGACATTCCTGACAACCCTTTGCAAATTCGACACAATCTTTCAATATGGTTGGCCAATACATCCCTTGTCGAAATAGTAGCCATTTCATCTTATGCCCTGCTTGGTGTGCACCACATGCACCACTGTGTACATTCGACAAAGCTATATAAGCTTCAGTCTCTCCTAGGCACTTTAGTAGAACTCCTTCTGCAGTCTTTTTAAACAATTCATTTCCAAAGAGCACATAACTTATAGCTCTATACTTTATCTTTCTTTCGACTGTCTGGTTTGGATTTTGTAAATAATCTTTGATAGGTTTTCTCCAATCTCCTACCCCTAGATTATCTATATAAAAAATCTCAAAGTTTTCTTCATCACCATATCCCAATCTTATTGTCTCCAAATCAGATGGGGACAGCCTGGTGGATAAAACTTTCCCTCTCACTTCGACAACTTTCATCAGATTTTCCTTCGACACTTTATATCCTGAAGCCAATTGAGCCAGGTCATTTGCTTCCTGATTTTCTAATCTGGGAACGTGTCTAAAGACTACAATGTCGAATCTCTTGAGGAGTCTGTTGGCTATCACAAAGTACATGATCAAATTTTCTTTGACACATTTGTACTCTTTCGTCAGTTGTTTTATCACCAACTCAGAGTCACCCATTATTTCGACCTCTGTTGCCCCCAATTCCAACAAAATTTCAAGTCCAGCAATTAAAGCTTCATATTCTGCCTCATTATTTGAACAGAATCCTTCTATTTTGTACTTGAATTTTGTTGGAATTTTATTGGGAGAAATAATTAATACCCCAACACCTGTTCCATTTTTATGACTGGAACCGTCGAAATATAATTTCCAAGGCTCTCTTTCGACATAATTAGTCTCATCTCCAAGTATGGAGTGATCAGCTATGAATTCAGCAACTACTTGTCCTTTAACAGCTTTTAGAGGCATATATTTTAAAGAATATTCGGTCAAGGCTAAAGCCCATTTTCCAATTCGACTATGTAAAATGGACTTAGACAACATATGCTTTATTACGTCGAAATGAGAAGATATATGTACATCAATGGGTTTTATATAATGCTTCAATTTTGTACAAGAGAAATATACACATAAACATAATTTCTCTATCATACTATATCTAGTTTCAGCATCATTTAAGACTCTGCTGAGATAATAAATGGCTCTTTCGACGCCATGTTCATCTTCTTGACAAAGCATGCTTCCTAATGTTCTGTCAGATGCTGATATGTAAAGCCTCATGCTCCTTTTTCGACAAGGAGATATTAAGACTGGAGGATTTGCCAGATACTCCTTGATCTTGTCGAAAGCATCTTGCTGTTCTTGCCCCCAAGTGAAGCCCTCCTTCTTCAGTCGAAGCAGAGGTGAGAAGGCCTGTGTCTTTCCACTAAGGTTGGAGATAAACCTTCTGAGAAAGTTGATTTTCCCTAGTAGAGACTGTAATTCCTTCTTTGTCGATGGCGCTTTTGCTTCCATTATGGCTTTAGCTTTGTTTTCATTAATTTCAATCCCTTTCTTGTGGACCACAAAGCCTAAGAAGTCCCCAGCCTGCACACCAAAAGCACATTTAAGAGGATTCATTTTCAAACCAAACTTCCTCATCCTTTCAAAGGACTGTCGAAGATGGTTAATATGGTCTGAGTCTGAGGCAGACTTAATCACAATATCATCTATATAAATTTGCATAAAGGTTTCAATGAAATCATGAAAAATAGAATTCATGGCCCTTTGGTAAGTAGCTCCAGCATTTTTCAAACCAAAAGGCATGACTACCCACTCATATGTTCCTATTGCTCCTGGACAACGAAAAGCTGTTTTTGGAACGTCTTCTTCAGCAATGAAAATCTGGTTATAACCAGAATAGCCATCAAGCATACTTAAATACTCATGGCCTGCTGCAGAATCTACTAGCATTTCTGCTACTGGCATAGGATATTCATCCTTAGGGGTAGCTGAGTTTAGATCTCTAAAATCAATGCATACCCTCAGTTTGCCATTTTTCTTAATCACAGGAACAATATTAGCAATCCATTCGACATACCTTGTTGTACGGATGAATTTGCATTTTAGAAGCCTTTCGACTTCCTCTTTGATTTTCGACAGAATCTCAGGTGCAAAACGTCTGGGAGTCTGCTTTATTGGCTTTTTCCCTTCCAGTATTGGCAACTTCAATTCAACCAAATTTCTGTCTAAACCAGGCATTTCGTCATAATCCCATGCGAAGCAGTCTTTAAACTCATTCAGCAGTTGGATTATTTCGACTCTGAGTTGAGGATTCATCTTGGCACTGATGTAAGTTGGCCTTTTCTCTGCCCCCAGTCCCAGATTAATCTCCTCCAAAGGATCCTGTGCCACCATTTTCATGTTGGTTGGTGATGGATCCTTTTCAAACCCCAAGGGTTCGTCATCATAAATGGCATCAAGTCTTTGACTCTGCCATTCGCCATTAGAATCTTCTTCTAAATTCTGCTTTGTATGTTGTTCCTCAATGTTTTCTTGAGGATGTTGTTGTTCGACCACTTGAGTGCTGGCTTCGACAACCATATTTCTAACTTCAGCCTCAAGGGCCGCTTTGAGTTGTTTTTCGGCCATGTAAGCCGAAATCCTTTCCAATGCTGAAACTTCAGTCATTTTCACTGAATTCACTCCCCCATCCAGTAGGGTTGACATGGGCAGTTCCCCAAGTGTAATTTGTCTCCCCAATTATTTCTTTATCCCACTGGAAACCATGCGTAGGATGGAGGTACATGGAACAGTAAGCGTTGTCGGAAGCTGTTAGGTCGAAAGCAGCAGGGTTGCATGGTGCTATATGGGCTAAGTTCTTGTCGAAGTTACGACTAGAGACACTGTTCACATCAGCTGTGAAATAACTCTGATCTGCTTCAATGTTTTCGACAATCCCATCTGGCCTCCAGATTGCTATTCTTTGATGCATGGAGGATGGCACAACCCCAATCCCATGGATCCATTCTCTTCCCAGCAGCAAGTTGTAATTTGCCTTTGATGCTATCACCACAAACATTGTAGGCCTGGTGATGGATCCTACAATCAAATTCAGTTGTATTACTCCCAGTGTTGTCCCTACTTTACCTTCATAGTTGGACAACACCATATTGTGAGGCTTAGTGTCGGAGTCGTCTTTTCCAATCCTCTTTATCATGTAATGAGGAATTAAATTTACAGCTGCTCCACCATCTATCAGAATTTTGTTGACCCCCACGTTTTCTACCTTTCCTTTTATGAAGAGAGGCTTTAAGTGAGCCTTCATTGCATCATCTGGCTTTTCGAAGAAAGCATTTTGCTCTTCGACACAGCCATTATTCATTATGTAGTAACATACAGGCTTCAAGCCAATGCTATCATCTGCCATGTCATCCTCTTCGTCTTCGACTTCCATTATCCTGTCATAATCTCTGGGCAACACAGAAACCACATTGCAGGTTACGTCGAAAGAGGCATCAGACTCAGAACTAAGGTCATCTGTGACTTCTTCGTCCACTGGCATTTTGTTATTTGTTTTCTGCATTTCTGTGGTGTTACTAGACCCATTCTCCTGAGAGGTTTTTTCTTCCGCCAGAAGTCTCCCCTTGCCTATGATCTGCACACATTTGCTTGATTCAGCCTCTTTCTGTCCAACCTTGTTGTGTTCTACAGTTTCCTTTTCACTTTTCTTCTGCCTTTGGAATCTTCTCCATTGGGACCTGGACATAGGATTCTTCCCTTTGTAGTTTTCAGAGACGTACTTTGGCCTTGCCTCCTTTTTAACTTCCATTGAGGGTCCCCTGTTCACTTCAAAACTCTTCCATCTCTTCTGACCTTGGGCATCCCTTATAGGCTGAACCCATTTGTCATCATTTGGCCTGTTGGATGGTTTGTAAGTGTTGAAACGTCTTTCTCCCACTCCTTGGATGTGATGCTTTCCTCTTCTTGGGTCGAATCTTTCGTTTCTGGTTGGTGGGATTGTCCCCCAATTTCTTTTCCTCTGGGTCTTCTCTGCTGCTTCTAAGTCATCAGCTGCTTTCCTGTCGAACACAGCACTGCATCTTGGGCAAAGCATAACTTCTGCGTTCTTCCTTTGACACCTCTGGATGAATTCGACAAGACTTTCGTTCTCTTTTGGGTAAACCAGCTTCTGATGCTTCTCTTGACGTTTCTTTCCTTTGTTGGTGTCTGGTCCTACCTTTTGAGTGATTTCCACCATATGAATCCCAACATTCTGTTCAGTTGTAATTTTCAATTTGTTCATCTTTTCGACTAGCATCATTTCCTCTGGGATATTCTCCTTTGACTGGTTCACACTGCCTTTTGGGTGTAAACCCTTATAGATGTATTTGCAGCAGTGTGCAACACTTTCGACAGGATGTTCTTCAGTTCTGATGGTACCACTGTTTATTGGTTCGACAGTAAGGGAATTGTCATCAGTCCCTGTTGTCTTGACCTCATCTTGATCAAGGCCCTCAGTGGCCTCCTTTTGGACAGTGAGGGTTTTGTTATCCTCCTCTTCATCATCATTTTTGAAAGAATCTCCCCATCCTGTGGGTTTGGTTTTGTTGATATCTGTTTTGGAGCTTGGTGGTGCCGAATATTTCACCATGAAGTCGAACTTCCCATTCGACTCTCCTAGAGTGTCCCAGATCACCCCTTGCTCAGCATCTCTTTCATAGTTTTTCTTGTCGAATCTTCTTCCCACTTTGACTGTATTTCTTTCGTCGAAACCTTCAGTAGTTTCCATGGCATTCTCACTGTCGAAGTCTTCAGAAACTTTGACTTCTTTTTCCTCAGCCTGGTCAGCAAGATCATCACCCTCTTCCACCACATTTACATGGGTGTCGAAACCTTCAGCAGCTTCTATCATGGTGAAGTTGGTGTCGAAGTTTTCAGTAACTTCTACCATTTCAAAACTTTCCTCTGCCATGATCTCCATTTCGACCACATTTACCATTTCTGGTTCAGCATAATTGGCCTCCACAACCTGCATGGGATTGGAGTCAATCCTCATCTGCTGCTTGGCTTTGTCTCCAAACTTCAGCCTTCCATTTTGGATTGCATTCTGGACAAGATCCCTGAAAAGGTAACATTGAGAAGTTTTATGACCCAAGAAATTATGGTATTTACAAAAACCTCTCTTTTTCTGTTGGTCTACAGGAGGCTCCTTAGTGCCTGCTGGTTTTATTAACTGACCATCTTGTCGCTCCCGGGATTTCCATCCTGGTACAAACGCGAAAGTGGCGCGGAAAGAGGTAGAGTCGCCAGCCAGGCATTTTTATCCCGGAGAAGGGGAATGGTAATGCTGCACAAACCAGAAGAAAAGAAAAGGAAGGACACAGGTCCTGCGAACCAAAGAGACTGAGCTCGGGAGTCGGTTATGACCTGGGAAGGTATTAGCACCCCAGATCATCCGCCGTACCCGACGGGATCCACGCTTGCAAAAGAAACTGCTTCAAAGGGTGAGGGTATGAAAGCTGCAGCAAAAGAAAAGAAATGGACTGGAAAATAAACTGAGAAAAGAAATGAGATAAGAAACGAAGGAAAAAACGTAGGGAAAATAAAGATTGTGCTCGAACGGGCCCTACCCCGCTGCCTACGTACCTCATCAGGATAATGAGGATCAGAGTCGCCGTAGTTCCCCTAACTAGGGGTACTAAAAGGAAATTGCTTGTGAATTAGGGCTTGAACTGCCTATGCCATTGCTCAGGTGTTGCAGACTCGGACGACGAGTGCGTAACCGTCTTGCAAAATGACAAGTAGGAGCAAGTTCGCGTACGGAGCGAAGGAGGTGAGAGAAGAATTCCCGAAGGAAAGACGCTTATTGTTTGTTTGGTGTTTTTTAGAAGCTTTTTATGAGTGAAAGTTTGCATAGGTGAGTGTACCTAAGTCTTACTCAATGGGATGTGTACATCTCACATCATCCCGAAATGGAATGCGCAAGAGGCACACCTATCTATGGAGAAAATCCCCAAAGCTAGTCCCACAAGTGAAGGCTCAAGCACACTAACCTATTATCATTATTAAGTGTTTTGTGGTTTTTTGGTTAAGAAGTGTTTTTTAGCTTTTCTTTGGGAGGTACTCATGCTAAGACCTATCCACCACGAGTGATGACTCACACCTCGCCCCGAAATGGAACGCATGTGAGCATCTCATAGCAAAGTCTCATGTCACATGAAAGTACTCAACCTTTATTAAATGAATTAGAATTAAGTTTGAAGATGAGAAGAGAGAGAGCACCAAAGGATCTCAAAGGAAAAATTCTAAAGGGGAACTAAAACAACCCTAAGTATTCACATGCATGGATATCCTAAAGGTTAGTGAGGTTTCTTTCCTAATGAAGAAGAAAAGAAGAAGATAGAAGAAGGGATGAGAAAGGCCTAAGCCCAACAACAAAGGGTTAGTAACATAAACAAAAGAGGAAGATGAGAATTGGAGATGTGGAACTCAATTCCCACATCTCAAACTTACCATAGCCCCTGCAAGGTTAGTATGCACAAAGAAAATCCAGCAAAGGGATCAACACGATCATGGAACTAATCATGCTCAAAAGTTCTTGTAAACAAGAATCAACATCATGCCAAACATTGCAAATACACGACTTACGCGTCGAGAACATGAAAGCAAACATCAACCAGCAAGCAAGTCACCCTAAAACATCATGCTTAATGATCATACAATGATTCATGGCAATTAAAACAAGCAAAGGGGTCAAACAAGCTCAAAACAGCACTAAAAAACCATTCTGCTTCAGGGTTAACCGGTTAACCCTATGCGTTAACCGGTTAACCAGCTCAAACCTGCACAAAATACGCAGAAAACAGGGGCGTTAACCGGTTAACCCTATGCGTTAACCGGTTAACACTGTCAAAACAGCAGCAAATCCTGCAGAAAACAGCAACTCAAAACAGCTTATTCAAATAAGCTTGCACCAGACCAGCACTCAATCATACATGGAAAATCAGATCAATTCACATTAATCCATAACATTATGCTCATGAACAATAACAATCGGATCCGGATACAAATCAACCAATCAAATCATGCAACACAATCAAATACACAAACACATGGTAGGTTTAAAGCTCAAGCAATGCAAATAAGCTAAAAACAGAGTTAGATCTGGAATTAACCAACCTACAAAGCGGAGGTATGCTTTGGTAATTGTTGATTATGCTGAAAATGATAGATCTCGCGCAAAACTTTGAAGATCCGATGCTAAGCTCCACACTCCATGCAAAATAAATGCAAGAACAAGCTTTTGATGCAGAATTTTGGATCCAAAAGCACTTCTAGATCTCAAACCAGATCTGAATCTTCAATAAAACCAGCAAAAAGATGCAATGAAGCTATGAATGGAGGTTTAGTTCCAAGATCTACACACCTCAAGGCAAGGTTGTGTAATCTTCAAAGAGGAACTTTGAGTGATTTGGAAAATTGGGAGAGAAAAGTGAGAGAATTGTGAGTGAGAGGAATGAAAATTCAGAAAATGAGAGAAAAAATGAGAGAGAGCCCCCTTGGTTTGGAGGGAAATGGAATAAATATGGTTTAGGGTTGGGGCCCAAAATTTTGGTTTGGGATCCAAAAATATGGCTTGGCATTAGCTTGGAAAGTGATTTGGATTTAGGGTTGGAATGAGGCTTGGATAAATGCTCTAGATCCTTCTCTCAAATTCAAATTTAATTCAAATGAAAAAAATCAGAAAATTGGGGAATGGAGCCAAAACACACATGCTGAAAATGCTGCTGGAAATTCAAATTTCGCAGCTGTTAACCGGTTAACCATATGCGTTAACCGGTTAACGCAAGGAAAATTTGAATTTCCCGCCTTTTGGTGGGAACCCTCCAGAATAGCCCTGCATCAACCATTTCAAGCAAATTTTGATCCCTCTGCCTTTTCTAGTGCTCTGAACATGATACCAGGCTTGTGCAAAAATGATCCTGTGAGATTCTTGTCAGGTCACCATGCTCTTGATTTTTCTTGCAGTGCTTCAAATCTTCCAGAGGGTTGGTCATATGCCTTATGCTAGAACATGTAAGTGCTATGCTTTATTTTTCTATGCAAAATGATAAGGATATGGTATGTTATGATGACTATGATGTGACATGATGCTTAAAATGAAGAGGGCAAATTTGGGGTGTTACAGCTGCCCCTATTCAATCAACTGTTAATCTGAAACGGAATGAGAGCAACGGCTATCAGACATTCGAGATAAACTGTGATTGAATACCAAGAAGACCAGAAATTTGCACTCTGACGAAGAATGCCACACCGGGAAATAAACCCGACCAGATGACGCTCTGGGGGATGTGAAATGGAGAAAAAACAGACGAGCTTCTTCCAAGTTGAGGTTGATATCTGGGATACCATCATGTTGACAGACGAGTCTTCGAATGACCTGTGACGCCAGGTGCAGAGAGCGGACGAGCCCTTAAGGATCTTCAAAATAGCCTGAGATAGACGAATCTCCTTCACTGATCCTTACGCAGATAAGTGGAATAAGACGGACGAGTCTTCTTCGGATAACCCTTACGCAGGCTCCGGGAATGCATATAAGTCTGTGGGATAGACATGCAATCAAGGTAGACGAACCTTCTTCATATATTATCCGCGGATATATGGTATAAGACAGACGAGTCTTCTGAGCAAACCTGTTACGCCAGGTGCAGCAACCATAATTGGTGCTTGAGACAGACGAGCCTCCTTCGGATTTACCTGTTACGCCAGGACCGGTAATCATTTCGACATTTAATTCCCACTGTCAGGATTCGAAACCTCTTCAATACAGACGAGTATTGGATGATCATCAAGATAACACAGGCGAGTGTCGTAAGTCAATGATACAGACGAGTATCAGACGATGATCTGAGAAACACAGACGAGCGTTTCAGGCAATGATACAGACGAGTATCAGCCGCTGGTATAGACGAATACCAGAAATTCAAACACAGACGAGCATTTGAAGTAGCCACAGAAATATCAGGGTAAACAGCAAATCTTCACATATAGGTGCAAGCTAGCACAGACGAGTGCTGAGGATGATACAGACGAGTATCCAGGCAAAGCAGACGAGCTTCAAAACACAAACGACTTCTGGGGATAAAAGCAGACGAGCTTCAAACAAACACAGACGAGTGCTGGACAGTTGCAGACGAGCAACAACAAAGATCATATCAGAACACAGACGAGTGTTGAGGCGTGCAGATGAGCACTAGATAAGCAACAGGCACGGACGAGTGCCGAAGGATACGGACGAGCAATCTTCAAAGGAGTAACAAGCACATACGAGTGATAGGAGATGCGGTCGAGCATCAAATAAAAATGCGAGCACGGACGAGTACTGGCCACTTTCTTGGGGATATGCCTCAAATAAAGAGGAACCTGCTGAGGAAAAGGCACGGACGAGTGCTGAGCATCAAATAAAGATGCGAGCACGGACGATTGCTGGGGAATACCTCAAATAAAGAGGAATCTGCTGAGGAAAAGGCACGGACGAGTGCTGAAAGGGGATGAGCCTCAAATAAAGATGCGAGCACTGACGAGTGCTAGCTGATATAGACTCCACTGGGGAAAGCAAACGAGCAATACCGCAGAGCTAACATAGATGAGTGTTAAAAGATGCAGACGAGCAACAATAAAGCATGATACATCACTGCTGGGGATAACTCTGCTTAGAGATAACACAGACGAGTGTTGAAGATTGCATACGAGCAACAGACGAATGCCTGATCGGCAACAAGAGATACAACCCTGCAGGGGAAGACAAGTCACGAGGTCTGGACACACATTCTGACTGAGGTGATGAATACCTGGCTGTATCATCAAATACCCACAGTATGGCAACTTTGCTGGGAAATATTTCACGGACGGAGGTGAAAATCAGCTATGAACTCTGTGGGGACAGGAACATCTTCAGACTTGGCTGGGAAAGCTTCTTGGGCAAATACTCTGACTGGGGATAGCATCTGATAATTCAAGACTCTGAGGGGATATCAGGCTTTCAGGTACCTGATAGGCATACTCTGATGGGGATAATGGACTACTAATTCCATCTTTGATGATGCCAGGCTTTCAGGCACCTGCTAGGATATACTCCGCTGGGGAAGAATGAACTGCTACTTCACTGGGGAAGAAAAGCTTGCTTGGGCTGCTGCCAAGGCTTGTTTGGAGGAAAATCTCTGCTGGAGATGCCAGGCTTCAGATACCTGTTGGAGAAGAAATCTCTGCTTGGGGAGATACTCTACTGGAGATGAGTAAATTGCTTGATGTGACGCCATCCTGCAACCTGCAACAACAGAAAACACACGCGTGTCCCGGGGATTTACATGGAATGATCGGTTCATCCATCGTCACCCGACGCTCAAAGAGGGTTACAGTTTCCCTGCATGTCAGTTTTCTTTTCAAGATTATCGCCATGTTTAGATGCAATGCTATTCTTGCCAAAAATTCAGGACATTTTGCAAACAAAAATAAACACACACAGCTTTTTGACTGAATATTATTTTTATTGGATGGCCTCTGAATAGGCAAAGATTTACATCAGGGAGCAACCACCTGGAAAGAGGTAGCCACTATAAAAATTGAGAAAAGAAACTATCCTAATGGCAATGTACACGGCATTCCAAGGAGTTCCATTTCTGCTATGACCTGCATGTCTTCAAGACTCTCCATTCTGTTTTGGCTTTCTGAGAGGACGAGGGGACTGCTTCCTATCCTTCCGACATTGTCAAACTGTACGAAACGATGAGGTGGTTCAGATAACTCGGACCGCCGTTGTTCGCTTATTCCCTTATTTTGCGTGGATCGCCCTCTCGGGTTTTCAATCCACCGGGATACCCTTTTTTGCCTGAGCCGTCCAATGTGGCTTTTCAACTCAGCGGGTGTACATTTTTTTATTCATTTCCCTAATTTTTGCCCGAGCTTTTTATTCTGTTTTTAGCTCGCCGGGATGCCCTTTTCTTGCCTGGACTTACATTCTGTTTTTGTGTCCAGCGGGTCTCTTTATGCGAAGTATTTTTTAACTGCGTCCGAGTTAACAGGAGATGGGAAGTCCTCTCCATCCATAGTGGTGAGCATCAGCGCTCCTCCTGAGAAGACTTTCTTCACTATGAATGGTCCTTCGTAGTTTGGGGTCCATTTGCCCCTGTTATCTGAACCTGGAGGAACGATTTTCTTCAACACGAGCTCTCCTACTCGATACTCTCGAGTACGTACTCGTTAGTCGAATGCCCGCTTCATTCTCCTCTGATAAAGCTGACCATGACAGATAGCCGCTAATCTCTTTTCCTCAATTAGACATAGCTGATTGTAACGAGCACGCACCCATTCAGCCTCATCCAGTTTGACGTCCATCATCACGCGCAGTGAAGGAATCTCTACTTCAACAGGCAGGACTGCTTCCATGCCATAGACCAGAGAAAAGGGAGTTGCCCCTGTCGACGTCCTGACCGACGTTCGGTACCCATGCAAAGCAAACGGTAACATCTCATGCCAATCCTTGTAGGTGACAACCATTTTCTGCACAATCTTCTTGATATTCTTGTTAGCTGCCTCTACCGCACCATTCATCTTTGGTCGGTAAGGAGAAGAATTGTGATGTTGTACTTTGAAGTCCCGACATAAGTCTGCCATCATCTTATTGTTGAGATTAGAACCATTATCAGTAATGATCCTTTCGGGCACTCCATATCTGCATATGATATCTCTTTTCAGAAATCTTGCCACCACTTGGCGAGTGACATTGGCATAAGACGCCGCTTCTACCCACTTGGTAAAGTAATCAATCGCGACCAGAATGAAGCGATGACCATTCGAAGCAGTTGGCTCAATCTTCCCGATCATGTCAATGCCCCACATAGAGAAAGGCCAAGGAGATGACATGACGTTGAGCGGGTTAGGAGGAACATGCACTTTATCTGCATATATTTGGCACTTGTGGCATTTACGAGCGAATGAACAACAGTCTGCATCCATTGTCATCCAATAATATCCTGATCTCAGCAGTTTCTTTGCCATAGCATGCCCTCCTGCATGGGTGCCAAAAGATCCTTCATGGACTTCCTGCATCAACAGGCTTGCTTCGTGTCTATCCACGCATCTGAGCAAAACCATGTCGAAGTTCCTCTTGTACAAAACCCCGTCTGTGTTCAAGAAGAAACTTGCAGCAAGTCGTCTCAAGGTCTTTTTGTCTTTGGAAGATGCCCCTGTTGGGTATTCTTGCTTCTCCAGGAATAACTTGATATCGAAATACCAAGGTTTCTCGTCAGACACGGCGTCTACAGAGAAAGCATAAGCTGGAGAGTCAAGCCTGGAGATGTCAATTCTGGGCACAAAGTTCCAACACATGACTTTAATCGACGAAGAGAGAGTGGCCAGAGCATCGGCAAATTGGTTTTCATCACGTGGTATGTACTTGAGTTCGACTGTTGTGAAGAATGTCAACAGTTTTCTAGCATAATCCCTGTACGGAACTAGATGCTCTTGATGTGTATACCACTTGCCGGTAATTTGGTTAATGACGAGGGCTGAATCTCCGAATATATCGAGGTTCTTAATCCGAAGATCAATTGCCTCCTCTATTCCCATTATACACGCCTCGTATTCCGCTTCATTGTTGGTGCAGCCAAAAGTAATTCTGGCAGCGAAGGGTAAGTGAACACCTTCAGGAGTAATGAGTACGGCACCAACTCCACGACCATTGATATTGACGGCCCCATCAAACATCAGCTTCCATTTGGATTCAGGGTCAGGCCCCTCCTCCGGAAGTGGTTCCTCATAATCGTTTGTCTTGAGGTACATGATGTCCTCATCAGGGAAATCAAATCTCATCGGCTGATAGTCATCCTCAAGAGGTTGCTGAGCAAGGTATTCCGACAATACACTTCCTTTGATGGCTTTCTGAGAAGTGTACTGGATGTCGTATTCAGTTAAAATCATCTGCCACCTAGCAACCCTTCCGGTCAATGCTGGTTTCTCAAAGATGTACTTGACAGGATCCATCTTGGAAATAAGAAGTGTAGTATGGGTCAACATGTACTGCCTCAGTCGGCGAGCAGCCCATACCAAAGCGCAGCAAGTTTTCTCGAGCAGTGAGTATCGGGATTCACAGTCGGTAAACTTTTTGCTAAGGTAATAAATGGCGTACTCTTTTCGACCAGACTCGTCATGTTGGCCGAGCACACACCCCATCGACCCTTCTAGCACGGTCAAGTACATGATTAATGGTCTCCCCTCCACCGGAGGCATCAGAATCGGAGGTTCCTGCAAATATTCCTTTATTTTGTCGAAAGCTCTTTGGCAATCATCATTCCACCTGACCGTCTGCTCTTTTCTTAGCAATTTGAATATCGGTTCGCACGTGGCAGTTAGATGAGATATAAACCGAGAAATATAGTTCAATCTACCTAAGAAACCACGCACTTCTTTTTCTGTCTTTGGTGCAGGCATATCTTGAATAGCTTTCACTTTAGCAGGATCTACCTCAATTCCCCTTTGACTTACAATGAAACCCAGCAATTTTCCGGAACGCACTCCGAAGGTGCACTTGTTCGGATTCAACCTCAGTTTATACTTGATCAATCTGTCAAACAATTTCTTCAAGTTAACCAAATGCTCCTCTTCGTCTTTGGACTTTGCAATCATATCATCCACCTAACATTCGATCTCCTTGTGGATCATGTCATGGAACAACGTGACCATCGCCCGCTGATAAGTTGCCCCGGCATTCTTCAGACCAAAGGGCATGACCTTATAGCAGAATGTTCCCCACGGGGTAATGAACGTTGTCTTCTCCATGTCTTCCGGCGCCATTTTTATCTGATTATAACCGGAGAATCCATCCATGAAGGAGAACACTGAGAATTGAGCAGTATTGTCGACCAACACGTCAATGTGTGGCAACGGAAAATCATCCTTTGGGCTTGCTCTGTTCAAATCTCTATAGTCAACGCACATTCGGACCTTGCCGTCCTTCTTAGGTACTGGTACAATATTAGCTACCCAAGGTGGGTAACTAGTCACGGCAAGGAACCCGGCATCCCACTGCTTTTGTACCTCCTCTTTGATCTTCATCGCCATATCCGGGCGAGTTCTTCTCAATTTTTGCTTTACAGGAGGACAATCTTCTCTCAGGGGTAGCTTATGCATCACGATGTCAGTATCCAATCCTGGAATATCTTGATATGACCAAGCAAAGATATCTACATACTCTCTCAGCATCCTGATCAGCTCTTGTTTGACGTCGGCCTGCAAATTGGCCCCTATCTTGATTTCTTTCTTTGCATCTTCACTGCCAATGTTGATGGTCTCAATCTCTTCTTGATGAGGCTGAATAACCCGTTCCTCTTGTTTCAACAATCTGACCAACTCTTCAGGGAGGTCACAGTCTTCCTCAACCCCTTCATCAGCTTGGTAGACTGGATTATCAAAGTCATGCATAGTCATAGCAGGAACGTTATCCGTGGAATCCGGATGATCGGCACTGCACAAACGATGTGCTTATTCAGAATCTGCTTATTTTGAAAAGAGACGCTAACACAAAACACAAAATGAAAACACATTGCCATTTTTATATTGTTTTTTTTTTTTGTGAAAAAGTTTAAAAACAAAGACAGGGAACATAGTTTGTCTGAAAATGTCCTTTTATTTCATGGCAAAATAACAATGCGATACAAAACATGGTGGCCCAATACAATGGATCCAAGCATCTTGGGCAGAATGCTGGATTTGACAATGCAATATGCTAATAAAAGGAAACAAAACAATTACTTTGAGAGCCAGGTGACTTGAACAATGTCTTCAGCAGACCAATTTCCTAGCTCCTCGTCGGGTGCACACGGGCGGATCCAATTGTTGTCCCAGTCTCGGTCACTATCTCCGTCTTGACTTGCCATACAGATTTGATCACGGTTGAGCAACCCAGCACTTGTGAATGAGATAGCTTTACCACTCTGAGTAGACCCTCCAGGTTGATACCCTAAGCCAAATTTGTCACCCTTCTTTTCCACCTCCAATATCTTGCCCCAGCCCTGGGCATTGCCTGATTGGACGACCTCTTTTGCTTCCCGGTAGGAATGAATTGACGTGCCTTCGTTGTTTTTCTTAACCGGAGTCAAGATACTGACATCTGCCTCAAAAGCTTGGCACAAAGTCTCGTGAATTTCTCCGTCCATTTCCACATACTTGAATGTCGACAAATGGCTGACGAATATATCTTCTTCCCCGCAAACTGTGATGACTTGGCCGTCCACCACATACTTAAGCTTCTGGTGTAGAGTTGAAGTGACAGCTCCAGCTGCGTGTATCCACGGTCTGCCCAACAAGAAACTATACGCAGGCTGGATGTCCATGACATAGAAGACACTCTTGAAGACTTGAGAGCCTATCTTGACAGGCAGCTCAACCTCTCCGAAAACTGATCTTCTTGAACCATCGAAAGCTTTAACCACTAGATCACTCGGTGTCAGAACAATCCCATCAATGTTAAGCTTCATCAACGCCTTCTTCGGGAGCACATTCAAAGAAGAGCCTGTGTCTACAAAGACATGAGACAGCACAGCGCCCTTGCATTCCATCGTGATGTGCAGTGCTTTATTGTGATTTCTTCCCTCCGAAGTGAGGTCTCTGTCTGTGAAGCCCAAGCCATGGCTAGCATTGACACTCCCAACAACAGCTTCGAGTTGATTGACAGTGATCTCTTGAGGAACATAAGCCATTTGAAGTACTTTCAGTAAAGCTTCTCTGTGCGCAGGAGAGCACATCAACAGTGACAAGATAGAAATCTTTGAAGGCGTCTGATTCAGTTGATCAACCACCTTATAGTCACTCCTTTTGATGATCTTCATGAACTCCTCTACCTCCTTTTCAAAAGTCCCCTGTCCAGCCACAGGGGTAGTTGACTCGTCATTCGCAATCTGCTTCCCTTTGTCTTTGGACGAAGCTTCGGCCTCGGGATCCTTTCTCAATGCAGGGGGAGCAAACAAACGACCGCTTCGAGTAAATCCCCCAACACCTCCCACGTTTTCAATAGTCGGGTCAGCAACAGGTCTACTTTCCATCTTCTGTCCCGCCACATAGACATCAGAACCATAATGCCACGGAATGGCCCTATCATCGGTGTACGGCACTGGCCCAGGTACAGTTATAGTCACGGGACTAAACTGAGGAGCGTAAATAGTAACTGGCTCTTGTCTGACGGGCATGTCAGCTTCATCGTAGAAGATAGTAATGGTTGACACATCATCAGCCTTTTCATTACTAATCTTGCTAAATTGTAGAGATCCATCATCAATCAACTCTTGCAAACCCGTCTTCAATTTCTCGCAGCCATTCACAGGACTTATACAGTCTTCACAATCGAGAGAACAACCAGGAAATACTTGACCCTTCAACAATCTCTCTTTCACCACCTTCAACGGCGTCTTGACCTCATCAATACTCAGTACCAAACTCAACTTGTCATCACTCTCAACCGCGTTAACTCTTGCCCCTCCGTGATCAGGTATAGGGTTCGAGTTGATATTCGGTGGTGGCGCAAAGTTGATTGCCTTTGAATCCACGAGATCTTGAACTTTGTGATGTAGCGCCCTGCACTTCTCGGTTGAGTGCCCGGGTGCCCCTGAATGAAAAGCGCATCGCGCGTTGACATCATAACCAGCTGGAAGTTCTCCAGGAGGTGGTGGTGCCAAAGTCCTCAATTGAATAAGGTTCAAGTCCAGTAGTCTCGGCAACAAGGCAACATATGTCATTGGAATGGCTTCAATTACCCTGTTAGCTGGGCGAGTCTGCCTCGGCTGGTATGGTCTTTGCTGGTAGTTGGCTCTAGGTTGCTGTTGTTGTTGATGTTGTTGTGGTGGAGGTAGCATTTGTTGTACGGGAGCTGCAGGAATGGTAACAGCAGCCATATGCTCATAAGGTCTTCTGTAACCACGACCCTGACTTCGGCCGAATACAGCATTGGTCTCACCTTCTCGCCTTCTTGGAGGTCCACTAAAAGCTTTCCTCGCTCCATTTGAGCTACTAGCACCGGGGTCTTGTATCTTCCCCATTTTCAACAGCGTTTCAACTCTTTCTCCCGCAATGACAATGTCGTTGAACTTTGTAGCTGAACTTGACGCCAATCTTTCAAGAAATACCCCTTGGAGGGTACCCATAAACATATCGGCCATTTCATTCTCTAACAAGGGTGGCTGCACCCTGGCAGCTAACTGACGCCACCTCTGAGCGTATTCTTTGAAGCCTTCTTTTGCTGTCTGAGCCATATGTTGCAACTGGGTGCGATTCGGAGCCATATCCATGTTATATTGGTACTGCTTCACGAAGGCCTCAGCGAGATCTTTCCAGCTCTTGACATTGACCCTGCTGAGTTTCATGTACCACTCAAGGGAAGCTCCCACCAAGCTGTCCTGAAAGTAATACATCCATAATTTTTCATCGTCCGTATGCGCAGCAATTCTCCCAACATATGATTGCAGATGGGTCTTTGGGCAAGCAGTGTCGTTGTACTTCTCGAAAGTAGGAACTTTGAATTTGTACGGAATCCTGACTCCAGGAACCAAGCCCAAGTCTGTTATATCGAATCCCAAAGCACTCTGGGACTGAATAGCCTTGATTTGCTCGGCCATCTCTTCAAATCTCTTGTTCATTTCGACCCCTTGACCCTCGGTCTCATCCAGCAAAGTGAACTGGTCATCCTGGTGGTCCACATGAGTATTATGCATCCCGTCATTGACTACAGTCGCCCCTGGTTGTATGACCTGAGGTCCAGCCTGTCGTGCGCCCGCACCGGTATGATTATCAGCATTAGCAGCAGCAGCAGCGTTTCTGTTCTGATTTTCAACCATCTCTCGCAAACGTTCTTGATTCTGCCCCATGCCGGCCATTAACGTCATGAAATTGTCCATTCTCTGCCTTAGATCTGCCAAATCTGCCTGCATTTGATCCATGGCTCGCTCTCTGTTAGTCTTGGTTGGGTATCTGTGCACTGCTGGTTGATCTCGAACTTTGCGAGGAGCTATAATGCCTGTTATCACAAAACACATTAGCATCTGATACGACACCTGCAAAACAACAAACAAGTTATATGGATGCAATGCAGTTGTTTATGTTTCCAATCACAGGTCATTTTATGCCTCGGTTCCGGTATTTAGCAGAGAAAACCAGATGGGCACTGATCCTCGACTTTCAGAAACCTTTGCGGGAAACCACATTCAAACCATAATAGCAAGCAAACCAAGAAATAATGAGAAACATCATAACATAGATCAGCTTATTAGGCACAATAAAACAGAATTCCTCATAGAGTACGAGTTCTTGCAAAGGATAAACAAACAGCTAGGACTCCTACAACATGCCTGTAGGTAATCCAACTACAAAGAACACAAACTAAGAAGCACAAACACCGCCTGAGGATCCTGAAACTCCATCATCAGTCCTGACCTTCTTGACTCCTGCCATCAACTTGAGGTCTTCAATTTCTTTGAGTGCTGCTTCGAGGGCTTGTTGACTGTCTGCGAGCTGTTGAGTCTTTTCTCTGCGAATCCTGTGGGCCTGCTCCACCTCTTCTTTCTTGTAAGCCATCTGAGTCTCAAAGAATGCTTCTTTTTCTTTATATTGCTTCAACTCTTGCTCTCTTTGTCCCTTCAACCAGACAATAGACTGTCGAGCATCTCTGAGAGTCTTTGACTTCTTCTTGCGCTCAACTTCTCTTTGGGCTTCCATCATCCCCAATCTGCGGAAATGCGCTTCTTTTCCTGCAAAGTCCTTCTCCTTAGCCTCCAAAGTCATCTGTACCTTCAGTAACTTCTCCTCAGCTTCCTTCTTGGCCCTGTTAGCTTGGTAATACAAGCTTACCATCTCGGTATTTTCAACTCTAACTGCATGTAACTGGGCCTCCAGCTCCTTGAATTCCTCTAAAGGCACAGTATCAACGGACTCAGCAACTGGGGGAACTGGTGCTGAAAATGGTAGCAAAACTCTTCTAGCTCTATCCTTCAACCAAGCTTCGTACTCTGGGAATGTCTGATTGTTGCACTTCCCAAAACTAGCTATTCCTTCTCCTTTAATGCATTTCCAAGCTCCAGCGACCTTCCTTACTAAGGGCATATTATCTTTCACGGCGAAGTAGAAAATAGGGGTCAGCTTCAAATCTTCAGGCACATCTCTCAAAGCATATCCTAACTGTCTTCTTAGCAAGGTTGGATTGTAATTAATCCCTCCAGTTATTCCCAACAAAGGCACACTATGATAACTTCCGCAGCTGGTGATAAAACGTGCCCCTTGCAGCCTTTGAGTGAACCATCTAACATCCTTGGCCAACAACTTTTCCAGCTTCTGAGCCCATATCAGACTATGGTCACTAAACACTCCCGTACCAGGCAAATGCCTCATGAACCACATGTGAAATAAAGGAGTACAACAACGGACCAAACCTCCCCTCTTCTTCTCAGTCTTGTAATGAACCGAGTAATACAAATCCCCAAGTAAGGTAGGCACAGGATTCTTCAGCAAAAAGAGATGTATGGCATTTATATCTATGAACTTCTCCATATCAGCAAACAAAATGATGCCATAGATAGAAAGAGCCAAGATAGCACAGACAGCATCCCATTCCTCTTCAACTGCCAATTCTTCCGCCTTCTTTACCAGAACCTCCAAAGAAAACCCAGACACACCTCCTTTAATAATGGTCAAAGACTTCACAGTAGCAGGGCTCAAATAAAGAGCTTCAGCAATAGCTTCAGGCGCAGGCCTACTCATCTCAGAATGGAAAGGAACCTGATCTCGAACCGGCACCCCCAGGATCAAAGCATACTCCTCCAGCATAGGGCCCAACTGGAAATCAGGAAAGGTGAAGCAACGAAGCTGAGGATCATAATACTGAAGCAATGTATGAATGGCACTCCTTTCTGAAGGATCTAACTCTATCACCACATCAAGAATATTCCCGTAAGCTTTTCTGAATCTCTCTACCTGGTTGGGTGTAATCAGCTTTACCATCTTCTTCAACAAATCAACTTTGACATCAAAGAACTTGAAGTGAATATTCTGCTTGCGAGGATCTTCCATCTTTGAAGAGAATACCGGAACCGGAAGCAGAGATATGAACCTGTGAATGAAAACAAAACAATGATTAATGATGCAATGATGCAATGCAGATGCAAATGCAAGGACACATGACCATCTGAGACCATCTGGAGTCTGGCCACTGACAAAGTCCCTCTGAATAACTGACAAACCAAAAGTCCACTGAGTCACACTCTCTGATAATCACAACCCTCTGATGAAAATCTCAGGACCACAGTATCACGAATACCAGAACCAGAAAACCAGAACTCCGGAACCAAAGTAACTGTATCATAACATGAACTGCACTGATAACAAGGGTATGATGAGGTCAAGGGTTCCTGCAAACCTGTAAGCCCATCCCCGATCTCACGGGTGTGCTCCGGGTCAAACATCACGGACTCTCAAAGCCGAATAGCAATAATACTTTCACCATCTCCGAGAAATGGCTCATGACCAAATCAGGGAATCGGTTTGGCATTATGTACTACGCAGGGAGGCCTCAGCTGAGTCCGGGAAAAACAAGCATCCCTTATAGGTTCCCAGCTTCAAGCGCTGAAATCGAGAAACAATAGTACATTCAGCCCGTAGGATACAGTACTAATGTCATACGACCAGATGCTTTGACTGAGTTCCTATAAGAGAACCAGGCCATCCTATGCGAGTCCCCAGTGGACCCTCGGGTGCGAATGGGTTTGCCACAGAATATGGTCTGCCACTGTCACCACTGGAGAGGGTTGTTTCCACAAAGGTTCTCAATGATCGGTCCCCAGATGCACATAACTATCAAGGTCCTATCCCGAAGTGGAGGAAATCCCCACACAAGATATTTCCAAGACGGTCGCAGTCTGGGCGTGGAACACATCGCCACTCATCATGCCACATGCGAGTACAATATGTCCACTCTAATCCTAGGGTGCACTCAAGCCGGGTACTTGGCTTATCTCTCAGAAATAGTATCACCCATCCCACCAAACAGAAAACCAGTCCAGACAGTCCAGTATGATATATATGATGCGGAAAATAAATACTGAAAACTGTAAATAAAGCTGTAAATAAGGCTGTAAACAAACAACAATACCATACAACAAGCCACATCAAACAAACATCACCCAATGAAACAGAAACACACAAGCGCTAGGAGAGACTCACAGGGGAACCAGAGATCATCTGGTGTGCAATCCCCAGCAGAGTCGCCAGCTGTCGCTCCCGGGATTTCCATCCTGGTACAAACGCGAAAGTGGCGCGGAAAGAGGTAGAGTCGCCAGCCAGGCATTTTTATCCCGGAGAAGGGGAATGGTAATGCTGCACAAACCAGAAGAAAAGAAAAGGAAGGACACAGGTCCTGCGAACCAAAGAGACTGAGCTCGGGAGTCGGTTATGACCTGGGAAGGTATTAGCACCCCAGATCATCTGCCGTACCCGACGGGATCCACGCTTGCAAAAGAAACTGCTTCAAAGGGTGAGGGTATGAAAGCTGCAGCAAAAGAAAAGAAATGGACTGGAAAATAAACTGAGAAAAGAAATGAGATAAGAAACGAAGGAAAAAACGTAGGGAAAATAAAGATTGTGCTCGAACGGGCCCTACCCCGCTGCCTACGTACCTCATCAGGATAATGAGGATCAGAGTCGCCGTAGTTCCCCTAACTAGGGGTACTAAAAGGAAATTGCTTGTGAATTAGGGCTTGAACTGCCTATGCCATTGCTCAGGTGTTGCAGACTCGGACGACGAGTGCGTAACCGTCTTGCAAAATGACAAGTAGGAGCAAGTTCGCGTACGGAGCGAAGGAGGTGAGAGAAGAATTCCCGAAGGAAAGACGCTTATTGTTTGTTTGGTGTTTTTTAGAAGCTTTTTATGAGTGAAAGTTTGCATAGGTGAGTGTACCTAAGTCTTACTCAATGGGATGTGTACATCTCACATCATCCCGAAATGGAATGCGCAAGAGGCACACCTATCTATGGAGAAAATCCCCAAAGCTAGTCCCACAAGTGAAGGCTCAAGCACACTAACCTATTATCATTATTAAGTGTTTTGTGGTTTTTTGGTTAAGAAGTGTTTTTTAGCTTTTCTTTGGGAGGTACTCATGCTAAGACCTATCCACCACGAGTGATGACTCACACCTCGCCCCGAAATGGAACGCATGTGAGCATCTCATAGCAAAGTCTCATGTCACATGAAAGTACTCAACCTTTATTAAATGAATTAGAATTAAGTTTGAAGATGAGAAGAGAGAGAGCACCAAAGGATCTCAAAGGAAAAATTCTAAAGGGGAACTAAAACAACCCTAAGTATTCACATGCATGGATATCCTAAAGGTTAGTGAGGTTTCTTTCCTAATGAAGAAGAAAAGAAGAAGATAGAAGAAGGGATGAGAAAGGCCTAAGCCCAACAACAAAGGGTTAGTAACATAAACAAAAGAGGAAGATGAGAATTGGAGATGTGGAACTCAATTCCCACATCTCAAACTTACCATAGCCCCTGCAAGGTTAGTATGCACAAAGAAAATCCAGCAAAGGGATCAACACGATCATGGAACTAATCATGCTCAAAAGTTCTTGTAAACAAGAATCAACATCATGCCAAACATTGCAAATACACGACTTACGCGTCGAGAACATGAAAGCAAACATCAACCAACAAGCAAGTCACCCTAAAACATCATGCTTAATGATCATACAATGATTCATGGCAATTAAAACAAGCAAAGGGGTCAAACAAGCTCAAAACAGCACTAAAAAACCATTCTGCTTCAGGGTTAACCGGTTAACCCTATGCGTTAACCGGTTAACCAGCTCAAACCTGCACAAAATACGCAGAAAACAGGGGCGTTAACCGGTTAACCCTATGCGTTAACCGGTTAACACTGTCAAAACAGCAGCAAATCCTGCAGAAAACAGCAACTCAAAACAGCTTATTCAAATAAGCTTGCACCAGACCAGCACTCAATCATACATGGAAAATCAGATCAATTCACATTAATCCATAACATTATGCTCATGAACAATAACAATCGGATCCGGATACAAATCAACCAATCAAATCATGCAACACAATCAAATACACAAACACATGGTAGGTTTAAAGCTCAAGCAATGCAAATAAGCTAAAAACAGAGTTAGATCTGGAATTAACCAACCTACAAAGCGGAGGTATGCTTTGGTAATTGTTGATTATGCTGAAAATGATAGATCTCGCGCAAAACTTTGAAGATCCGATGCTAAGCTCCACACTCCATGCAAAATAAATGCAAGAACAAGCTTTTGATGCAGAATTTTGGATCCAAAAGCACTTCTAGATCTCAAACCAGATCTGAATCTTCAATAAAACCAGCAAAAAGATGCAATGAAGCTATGAATGGAGGTTTAGTTCCAAGATCTACACACCTCAAGGCAAGGTTGTGTAATCTTCAAAGAGGAACTTTGAGTGATTTGGAAAATTGGGAGAGAAAAGTGAGAGAATTGTGAGTGAGAGGAATGAAAATTCAGAAAATGAGAGAAAAAATGAGAGAGAGCCCCCTTGGTTTGGAGGGAAATGGAATAAATATGGTTTAGGGTTGGGGCCCAAAATTTTGGTTTGGGATCCAAAAATATGGCTTGGCATTAGCTTGGAAAGTGATTTGGATTTAGGGTTGGAATGAGGCTTGGATAAATGCTCTAGATCCTTCTCTCAAATTCAAATTTAATTCAAATGAAAAAAATCAGAAAATTGGGGAATGGAGCCAAAACACACATGCTGAAAATGCTGCTGGAAATTCAAATTTCGCAGCTGTTAACCGGTTAACCATATGCGTTAACCGGTTAACGCAAGGAAAATTTGAATTTCCCGCCTTTTGGTGGGAACCCTCCAGAATAGCCCTGCATCAACCATTTCAAGCAAATTTTGATCCCTCTGCCTTTTCTAGTGCTCTGAACATGATACCAGGCTTGTGCAAAAATGATCCTGTGAGATTCTTGTCAGGTCACCATGCTCTTGATTTTTCTTGCAGTGCTTCAAATCTTCCAGAGGGTTGGTCATATGCCTTATGCTAGAACATGTAAGTGCTATGCTTTATTTTTCTATGCAAAATGATAAGGATATGGTATGTTATGATGACTATGATGTGACATGATGCTTAAAATGAAGAGGGCAAATTTGGGGTGTTACACATCTTTGACTAATAAATCAAATATTTCATCACATTTGGTGATGTCGAATGTATAGGTTCTTTTAGGGAACCTGTCATTCTTTTCCATTTCGACTGGATTTTTTCCATTCGACGGGGTTAAAACTTTACAAGAATATGGAGGGCCTTGTTTTAATTCTGCCAGATCAATTTCTTGCTGGTCGAAAATGACTGGTTCGTTTTCGTCATAATCATCTTCTTGAACTACCCCTACATAGGCCACTCTTTCCTTCTTGTTTTTATTTGATCTAAATTTTTCATTTTTTAATCTTTCTATTTGCCTCACTCTGTCTGCCAGTTGTGCCATGTCTCTCAAATACTGGGTATCCAATTTTTTCCTTATGGAGTAATCTAGACCCCCTGCAGCCATTTCGACTAGTTCTTGTTCCGGCACTTGCGTAAAGCATCTGGCTTTTAACAATCTAAACCTATTCAAATAGTCATCTATAGGTTCAGAAAATTTTCTTTTAACACTTGCCAACTCTTTCAAACTTATCTTGCTTTGTCCCATATAAAATTGTTCATGGAACAATCTTTCTAATTGGGTCCAAGTGAAGATTGAAGTTGCAGGAAGAGATGTGAACCAAGTGAAAGCATTTTTTGTCAAAGAACTTGGGAAATATTTCATCCTTAAGTTCTCGTTATTAGCAATCTCTCCTGCCTCTATCAAATAACGTGCTACGTGTTCTATGGTGGACTCACTAGTATCCCCTGAGAATTTTGTGAATTTGGGGACTTTCCACCTTGGTGGTAACTCTTGTTGCAAGACAAATTCAGATAAGGGGGAAGTATAACTAGGCCTTTGTAATCCTACGTTTACTCCATTTTGTGCCATTATTCTCTCAACCATGGTGGCAATATTATTTTCGACAGGCATGTTATTGTAACGCATTCTCTGCTGTAATATTTCATCAGCATTTTGGTTTCTCTGGACTATTATTCTTCTTGGTTCCTGTCGGATAGGCTCTTCTACATTAGGTTGTTCGATTATCACCTCTTGCCCCCTGGGATTTTCATGAGGGTTTCCTAAGGGCCTTTGGTTTATAGTCAGTTCCTCTTCGACAGCCCTATTGGCAGGATTCTGATTTAATTGCATTCTTTGCTGTGCTTGCGGGACTCCGAAAAAGTCAGCAATGCGTGCCATCTGTTCTGCCAATATTTGGTTTGTTTGGGTAGTGTTTTGTATTAAGGGATTGAACACTTCTCCCATTTGTTGCGTCAAAGCCTGCACCATATCATGATTGCTTTCATCCATCTGTTGACGAATTACTTGTGCAGAATGGTTCGTCATAGTGGGCATATGGAAACCTGGTGGAACTTGATTCATTCTATTTCCATTTCCACCATATCCTGATCCCTGCAATGGTTATGACATTTGAGCCATAGCATCAGAGAATAATGGTGACGAATTATGTAGGCTTGCCATCATTGAAGTTGGCATTCCATATGGTTGTTCCCTCCCAGTCAAAGGCTGAGAATAATTCAGATATGGCCTGAATGTATTTCCTCCAGGGGGAGGGGTTCCAAAGGGTCTAGCGTGTCCCATGGTGGAAGAACTAGGCGCATTCTGGGATCCTGAACCTGTTGGTATGGAATCCCCCAAAGGAGGCCTAATTTGTTCTAAAACAGGGCCAGACGCTGGTATTGTTCCTGACGAAGGGATAGGATTGGAAACTGGTATTGTTTCGTCAGGATTGTTTGAAGTATTTGGCAAGTTAGCCATCTTTCTTCTTCTTGTTCTCTTTGGTCTCTCTACGTCAGTTACGGCTAGTTTACCGCTTCTAAGAATCATACAACGTAGCAAGGAACAATTTGTCTAAGAAGTTCTCCATTAGATTTTATCAAATGCACAAGTCCCACCAGGTGTGCCAATTTGTTCGCTGTGATTTCTGGCGAACAACCTCTGGTTAACCAATTCCTCAGAAAATTGGGTTACTTGCAGGACCAACCAAACAAGTCCTGGGACACATGTGCATTGGTTCTGTCGAACTATTCTTAGAGTTGGTGATTGACTTATGGTTTGTTTCATCAATATTGTCAAAGTGTTAAGAACTTTGATTTTTACAAGTAAAGTAAAGTTTAAGTTTAAAATGAAATAAAGTTAAGAGTTTTAAACAAGAATAAGAAGAAATGTCGAAGGCTAGAATTTGCAGAAAAGTAAATAAAGCTTAAAAATGACATAAACTTGATGAATAAACAAGTAATTTAAATAACTTTGAAATATAAATGGTGTTCAAACGTACATGGTTCCAAATATCAAACTCATTTTCTCTCACACTGGGTACTTAGAGTATTTTACAGGAATTTTGTATCAATTTTCACACACCTATTCTAAACACAAACTATCCTATTTATATACAAACAAAATAACTGCTTAGAACGGAAAAACTATAACTAAATGACAAGTGTCAGCCTGCATGTAATTTTCTTCTCTGAAACTTCCATGTGTCCAACTGTCAAAGGTTACAACCTTTTGAATTTGAATTCCCTTCTTTGGTGACGAAACCTTACAACCCTTCAATCTGTCGAAACCTTTAAAGAAGAAATAACTCTTCTCAGCATCTATCAAATACTGTCTTTTGTCAAAAATCCTCTTTTGTCGAAATCGTCGAAAGACCATCTTCTTCTGTCAACTACTTAGCTATAAATAACTTTCCAAACTTATCCTGCTAGAACAATACTTGCCATTTTGTCGAAACATCAGAGCTTTTGACTTTGCCAGCATCTCTTGAATTTCTTTTCTTTCCTTATTCTTCGACAGAGATGGCCTCAAGCTTCAAATTTCAGCCTGTCGAAAATATGAGTTTACACTTCTTCAAAGGGGCAAAGATACATTTTGGTTGGAGTAGATTATTTTACTAAGTGGATTGAAGTTATACCACTGACGAATGTAGATCAGGAGGCAGTTATAGAATTCATCCAGAAACACATAATTCATAGGTTTGGAATACCAGAAACCATAACCACTGATCAAGGATATGTGTTTACTGGGAAAAACATGCAGGCATTTGCAAAAGAAACAGGTTTTAAGTTGTTAACTTCGACACCCTATTATGCCCAAGCAAATGGACAGGTCGAAACAGCCAACAAAGTTGTGATAAATCTGATAAAAAAGCATGTTGGTAAAAAACCTAAAAATTGGCACAAGACTTTGGATCAAATTCTTTGGGCTTGTCGAACGTCTCCTAAAGAGGCAACTAATTCTACCCCATTTAAGTTAACTTATGGGCATGATGCAGTATTACCAGTTGAAATCTATTTACAATCAATACGAATTCAAAGGCATCGTGAAATTCCATCTGAGACTTATTGGAGTATGATGATGGATGAGTTAGTTGACTTAGATGAGGAGAGGTTGCGTGCTTTGGAGTTGATAAAGAGGCAGAAAGAAAGAGTCGAAAAGTTTTACAATAAGAAAGTAAAATTTAAAGCCTTTTTAGTTGGTGATCTTGTTTGGAAGGTAATTTTGCCCATGGACAAGAAAGATAGATTAATGGGAAAATGGTCTCCTAAATGGGAAGGACCTTTCAAAATCTTAAGAGTTTTTTCAAATGGCGCATATGAAGTCGAAGAAATAGAAAAAGATAGAAGGATACTGAAAATAAATGGCAAGTATTTGAAAAAGTATAAACCAACATTGCAAGAAATAAAAATAGAAATGGAATAAATTCATAAACTGAAAAAATATGTCTTCGCCAAATAGATGGCGTTGGTAACATTACAGATAAAAGCCTTGAAAGGCTGCCAAAACAAAACAAATGTAAAAACCTATTTCTATCACAAATTATCGTCGAAGAAAAGTTTCTTTGAGTTCGTCAAATTTCTTCTGTTGAAGTTGAATTCGACGTTCACAAAGGCTTTTACCAACAGACAATTCGTCAATTTCTCGATTAAGTTGCTGAGCCATTTTTGCATGTTGAAGCCCCTGTTGAAGTTCTCTATCAATGTCCTCTTGGTTAGTTTGTTGAAGGTTGGCTTGACGTTCTTTCTCTTGAAGGATTTTCTTCTGAAGTTCGACAATTTGAGCCTGGAAAGTCTGGATTTTGCTTTCACATTCAGCAGCAGCTTTGGAGTAGTCTTCAGAAAGTTTGTTTAATTATGAGATTTTTTCGGTCGAAGAAGCTACATCATTCCACTCTGAAACTTGTTTCTCAGACTTAGTTGAGATGTTCTTGGAAAACTCCTTTTGGCGAAGTAAGTCAGCACTCACCGAGTCGATCATAGAAATCAAGTCCATTACCAGATGACTTTCCTCGGTAGAGGCCTCCAAGAGATTAGCTTGTTTAAGAAGTTTTTTCAGCTCATATTGAGCAGAAGGTTTTTTGACCAAAACTTTAAACAAGTCTACGCCAAGAATTTTAGTCTTGATCTCAGCCATGACAACATTAATTGATTGAACTTCAGAGGTAGCTCTAGAAGTTGTCGAACTGTTGTAGGAGGAATCCTGAAAGTTATGTCGATAACTGAGAAGAGCCTTCAGATATTCTAGAGGTTTTTTCACTTTCAGACTCTCAATCTCTTCACAAGATAGGCTTGTCGAACCCGTGTTTGGAGGAGTTTCTGTTTGAATGGGAATAGGTTGGGCACTTCCTCCAGGATTCAAGCTAATATCTGATCGTTTCGACATATCTTATTCCTTTTCGACAATCTTCGTGTCAGCTTCAGCTATATCAATTGGCCCTTGCATTTGTTCGTCTTGGTCCTTATCAACTTTTTCTTCCGCGGTAAAACCTGGGCGAACAGGGGAGTCATTGTCAGAAGATTCTTGGTCACTGATGTCGAAGTCACTGTTGGTCTGAGGTCCATAAGTACCAGTGCCTAGGGTGGCCTCTTCCAGAAGTCGCTCAGCCAAAGTTTTTTCAGAATCAGAAGAGATAAGTTTTTCTTGGACTTTGGAAGTCCCTTCGACATCAAGATCAACCTGAAGTCAACAGCAAAAGGAAATTAAAAAGAAGAAACAATGCAAGTAAAAATTTGAATACTGTCAGTCGAAGTAAAAAATACCTGAGGAATTTCAGTATGGGTACTTAAATTCCCACTCTTTTCATTTTTTGAGTGAGTTTTGGTGATTGGACTGGTAGGGGGAGTTTTTCTAGATTTGACGATAGATCTCTGAGATGCTACCGTTTTTTTACACCCTTTTGTCTTTTGAGAGGCTGTGGCTCAGGGGATTCGTCTTCGGACTCTTCGACACCCACCTTTTTCTCTTCTTGTTTCCTCTTGGTTGTTGGTGTGCGAGTTATCTGAGGCATACAGAAAAGAAATTTGTTCAGTTTAAGAATAATAAAGTTTATATAAGATAGGTTGAATGCTTTTGCGTGTCGAAACCTTCTTTGCAGCAACATGTGATTTTTCGACCTGTTTGGTGGAAGTCCCTTCGCCAGGGGTTTTCCTGCTAGCAATCTTGACAGCTGAAAGGAAGGAAAATAAATAAACATGGATATAAAACATATAAGAAAGTTAGAAATAAAAAGAGAAGTTGTATTTCTTCGACACCTTCAAGAATAGGAGATTCCACGCGAACGTGTTCTATTCCAATATGAAGGTTCCCTGGGAAGTTGTCCAAATGATACTTCGTCGGAACCACACGATCAGCAAGTTTTTTGCAAGACTCACGAAGCAGCTTTAAGTCAGACCCACACACAAACCAATCTGGAAATGGAGGGCGCAAGGCCACACCAAATTCCGCAGAAGGAAGTGGGGGAAACTTTGGAGGATACGTGGTAAACGCAAAGTTATAGCGTGCATATGATGGAATATATGGAGGCAACTCCAGCTTATCCATTTTTTCTGAAAACTTCTGTTTTAGGGTCACTGTTGCTTCGCCTATGGTTCGACGAAGATCATTTGGCCTGTAAATGGTTTCAAAATATTTTTGAAAATTTTGAATCTTTTTGATGTGTTTGTCCGTACCTTTCTTCTTTTTGTCCTGCACAAAAGCAAAAGCGTTCGTCAGGTGTGTTGTAAAAGCTTCTACGTCGAAGAATTTGGTAAGATAGTATTCTCTCCACCAGACGTCGAAATCCTCAATGCACAAGTAGGTTGGTCGAAATATCACAGGTCGGACTTCCAAGGTTTCGTCAAAAAACTTATGATACAGCTCTAAACTTTTTTCTAAGTTGTGAAAAGAGTTGTAAAATAAAATAGAAACTTTCTTGGTATAGATAGGTTTGGTTTTTGTTTGGATTAACCCAAATTGTCTAGCCACTAAATTAGGCTGATAGACAATGAGAGAAATCTTTGTGTTATTCATGCTATGGTGAGAAAAGAAATGCCTTGGCGTGAGGAATGATGCCCAGATAGATATGTATGAATCCTCTTCTTTCTGATGTTCTAAAGGAAGTTGTCTGATGAACCATTTAGGACCTATAGTCCTGTTGGCGAAAGGTGCCATGGATGGTGTGAATTTGTAGCGTTTGGCAAACATCATCACGTAGCTGGTAAAGGCTTATCCCTTCATCAGTTGGAGTCAGTTTGACCAGCCAAGGCCATTAGACACGCCTCTCCTTTACCTTTTCTTCGTCTATTTGGTTCTTGATGGGAATGCAGGTTTCAAAAGTGGCATTCAGCCACAGTTGTAGAAGCCAAAAAGGACCTGTCAGGCTGATATTTCCTTTTTCTTTGCTAGTCTTCAGGGCGTTTACACTTTCACTAAGGGATTCATAAAGATTCGCCAGAATCATTTCACTTAGACAAAGATTAACTCCGTCATGAAGTTGGTTAGCAATGGTGATGTAACTCTTGGCAACTTGAAGAGATCTAGTGCAGAAGACGAATTTTGCTAGCCACAAAGTTAGGAAAGCCACATGTTCCTTATCAGAAACCTCTTCAGTGTTTTCACCATGGTGGTGCGCAATGAACAGGGAGTAACCAGCATGTTTGGTGTCGAAGCCTATGGGGTCTTTATTTAAATGCTCAGGGTTGAAAATTTCACCTATAGGACTAAGACCTGTGATGGCTGCCAGATCAAAAAGGGTTGGGGTGACCATCCCACAAGGGAGGTGAAAATTGTTGTAAGTACTGTCCCAAAAATATAGGGAAGCCAACAACATGTTTTGGCAATAACGTGGTCCATCTCTCGACAATTGGATTAGGTCATAGATGCCTATTTTCTTCCAAAACTTTCCCTTAGCACTTTCGACTCTATTTAACCAAGCTAAGTAATCCTTGGGGTCTTTTGTCAATGGAGGGCTCCTAAAAATCCTATTTTGATTTAAATATAATAAATCTAGGTCTGTCCAAACTGAAGAGCTTTCAGGATTTTTGGAGGTTGTTTCCGTAGGTTGAGGTTTTCTACCTGCACCTATGGGTTTTGAAGCAGAGTAAGAAGGGTAAAATTCTTTTAAACGGTCCTGATCAGCGTTAGGATCAGAGAGTGGGCCTAACAGTGCTTAGCAAACTCCAGAGATTAAAACAGGGATAAGTACCTGAGATCGATAGATGCTAGCCTTTTCTCTCTCATTAGGAGGCTCTGGAATATATTGTTGTTTGTTTACCTGCACCGGCCCAGGTAGCGTGTGAGCAGGAGGAAGATCAGTTGTGTTTTTTGCTTTCTTATCACCTTGATCAGCAGCGTTCTTTGGAGGAGCCATTGTTGAGAGAAGTTTGAGCGAGAGTTACAGAGGAAATAATGGAATTAAAATATGGATTTGATAAAGAAGAGGAAGTTCAAGAGCGTAAAAAATGAAAAGATTGATAAAAAGAGGTATTTATAAAAAAAAGGGGTGATAAAGTAAAAAGAAGAAGAAAAAAAAACGTTTCAGTTTTTATGGTGATCATGGGGTACGTGTCATGTTAATCAACGGTGATGATCAAAAAGTTGATAGTTAGAGAAAACCCATGATTAGCTAGTTTGTAGGGTTATGGAAGATCGTGTCTAAAACGTGGGATAGATGAGACGTTTTCAGAAAAAGTGTAATCATGGATTTTCTTGGGACTTAACGAAGTCACGTCACAATTAATGAAGCTGACATGGTGTCAAAATAATTTCGACAGCAAAGGATGATTTCTCCAGAGTTAGTCGAAACATCTTTGCTGGGGGGCAATTTGTAGGCACATAATTTCGACACCATGAGTTAAGATGTAAAATCATGTTTTTACTAAGGAAATGGTCACCAGATAAATGAGAAAGAAAATAAAGATATTCATAAGAAGTTTTGATATTTTTGACAAGACCAAATGTTCAAATACTTCGACAGGAATATGAGGAATGTTTTCAGCAGACGAAGTTTGAAGAACTTTTCATTACAGTTCAGCATTTGACAGAATTTGAAGAATTGGTGTGCTTTTCGACATTTCGACATAAGATAGGTTGGAAGAGATTTCGACAAAGGTATTATCCTATGAAGTTTGAAGAGTTTCGTTCTCTTCGACAATTCGACAAAACGAAGAGATGCAGCGTTTCGTCACAAAGAGGAAGAATTCAAATTCAAAAGTTACAACATTTGGCAGTTGGACGCGTAGAAGCTTCAGGAAAAGAAGAATACATGCAGATTGACAAGTGTCAAATAGTTAGGATTTTTCCGTTTTAGGCAGTTATTTTATTTGTATATAAATAGGGTAGTTGTTGTAGAATCATGTGTGTGAAAAAACTTATACAATAATCCTGTAAAAAATACTCTAAGTACCCAGTGTGAGAGAAATGAGTTTGATATGTGGAGAAATGTATGTGTTGAACACCAATTTTATTCAAGTTATTTAAATTACAAGTCTTTTTCGTCCAATTCTGTTACTTCTAGTTTCTTTACATTTCTGCAAAATTTATGGTCTTTTTGCCATTTTTCTTTACTTTTTGTTCAACTTTTAGTTTACTTTACTTTTACATTCAAACATTCAAGATTTTAATATCATTGACAAAACAAACCACAAACAATTATCAAACACTAAGAGTAATCTGACAACAAAATTGCACATGTGTCCTAGGATTTGTTTGGTTGGTCCTGCAAGTAACCCGGTCCTGTAAAAGATTGGTTAACCAGAGGTTGTTCGTCAGAAATCACCGCGAACACACACATAGCCAACACTCCACACCTGAAGCATCTTAGAGAAGTACTAGCTTCTCCCCCACTTATCCCATTCTCAATCCTACAAAAAAAGGATTAGAAAAACAAGAAAGCACTGATAGTGTTTCACACACATATCACATGCTAAGGAACAAACAATATCGACAATATTCAACTGTCACACCACACCGACTCAACAACTTGGCCAGACAAACCGACCTACTCTTATACCACTATGTAACACCATAAATTCCTCACGTAAATTATAATAATATATCAGAGTAAAATTCATGAAAAATACAACACTTAGATTGTTACTTCCAACTCTCATATGCTCGTGCAAACAAAATGTAACACACACTTATTATTATTAACGGTAATAACAAAATCATTAATAAAAATTCATTCTATTATGCAGTGGAAACTTCTTCAAACCAACAACCGAAACATAACATATTTAAACCACACCATCGACATCAATTAAAACAACATTAATAACGGTTCATGAAGCAAATAACATAAAATGTTCCATATCTGCAGTGTTACACATCAGATCAGACATCAACTCTAACAAATAAAGTAGAAAACTTCATTTTCACTACCTTCGACTCTACATTATCCTTGATTATCTTCACAATGTCGTATAAAGCATTATTCCAACACAATGGGTGAGATATCATTACTAGATAAAGGAAAGCATGATAATTAGTAAGCACAGTTCATTTCATGTATAAGTCACCCATTCAATAACATACATCCTCAATGTCAATAACATCATTAACAAAACACAACAACAATCACAACTACGATGCAATGCAATGAGACTCACAACTCAACTCAATGCATGTGATACCAATTCGATCCCTTTTTTATGATCATAATTCTCGTCGAAATTTCCATATAAGTCGCTCACACCCCACATGGGCACACGACGTCCGTTATCGCTCACACCCCACATGGGCACACGATCATCCGTAATCGCTCACACCCCACATGGGCACACGATTACCTCAACAACAACAACAACATGATTCCATTTCAAAGAATCTGGATAAGACAATCACACCTTGCATGGGCACATGACTTATCTCACAATTCATGAAATCATGTAATGCATGTCAACAATAACATCGAGCATAATGACCAACACCATAGTCAAGGTACTCCGCCAATACTGGCCATCCCAAACAGAGGCATCACTCGAAGCCATTGTCCAAGGCAAAGATGATCCCCTCAGAACCTACATCGAGAGGTTCAACAAAGAAGTTATCCAGGTCTCAACCACGGACGATATGAAAAAGTATTTGCTGGAACACGGGCTACACCCGTCCACCGACTTTCACCGAGCGATGGGCATCGAGACGCCCGCCACTCTGGACGATTTCCTCCTGAAAGCTCAAGCGTACATCCAGTACGAAGAGAAGCAAGAGGCAAGCTCCGTTCGTGATGTCATGCGTAGAGAAGACGCCAACCCTTCCAAAGCCGACGAACCCTCGACATCTCGTCAGGGAGGTGACAAAAGAAAGGAAGATTGCCCCCGTGAACCACGGGATCAAAGGGGGTCGGTGGGTCGTTTTCGTGAATATACACCTCTCTTGGTGTCAAGGGAGAAAATACTGTTCGAATGTGCTAATTCGGAGTTCCGACAAGCGGGAGTTCGCTTTCCCAAGCAGCTGCCCACCAAGCCGGGCACCGACAAAACCAAGTACTGCAGGTTCCATAAAAGCCACGGACACAACATCGAGTGTCGTACCTCGAAAAATATGATCCTCGCGATGGGACGCGGAAAGAAAACAACAGAGTTGCCACCTAATTTTATTTATTCTAATTAAAGAAAAGGGAGATATAGATACAACCTAAAGGAAGGATAAGAAATGGTTTACAAAACCAGATTCTAAGTTCGGGAGTCGGTTACGCAAGGGGAAGGTATTAGCACACCTCACATCCGTTGTACTCAACGGGAACCTCTTAGCTAACTATGCGATTAAGTGTTGATTTAAGTCTTTGTCTTCTAAATGTTTGTTAATATGTTTGTTCTAAGAGAAAAGGTTAATTATTATTAATATTACGGGGGAAAGATTAAAGTTTTTTATTATTGTGCTCGCGAAGGATTAAAATCCTTGTGCCTACGTATTCCCTTGTGCAATGGGAAAGTCAGAGCTTCGAAGTTCGTGCAACTACGGTTTGTATTTTTTAATTGAACGATTATTTAAAACGCATTCTACTGCTAAGCGTTGGCTTATACTCGCGGTGGAGTCTGAAGCGCTAGCTTGTTTGCGAGATAGAAAGATTTAAACAATGTCTGTTTTGAAAAAAGATGCTTGATCTTTATTAAGGTGTTTTAAAACGAAAGAGCGAAAGAAGAACAACTCGAGGGCTAGTCTCAAGAGTAGTTCAATTCAAAAACCCGAGGAATGCTAGACTCCTGAGTTTAGTTCTTTCACGATTTTAATTTGAGATTTAGATGTTTTGATAAAGTTTGTTTTGAATACGAAAGGGCGAACGAATTACAACTCGAAGGCTAGCCTCAAGAGTAATTCAATTCAAAAACCCGAGGAATGCTAGACTCTTGAGTTTAGTTCTTTCGTGATTTTTATTGTAAGAATTTCAGTATTTTACGATTGTTTTAGAGGAATTAGGGTTTAATGTTTTAGAAACAAAGGAGTAAATGAAACACAACTCGAAGGCTAGCCTCAAGAGTGGTTCATTAAAGAACCCGCAGAATGCTAGATTCCGAAGTTCAGTTCCTCGTTAAATTAATTAAGACGCATAAAATAGTGAGGATGGCGACCGCATAAGTGACCGAATTACGTGTGTGCAAATGTAGGCGTATGAATTGTTTTAAATGATTATGAAGTGGATTCGAATCCTAGTTCCTAAAGGTGTTCCTAGTGAAATCGAAACCGATAAAATAAAGGCAGAAGAAATAAAATGCGTACAAAATAAACGGGATAGGGGTACAAAATAGATTACACGGATTGCGATTTAAATAAAGGGTATCGTTGTAATTTGCCCAAGAGGAAGCGTGTGTGCAGTGTACGAATTATTCGGAACCGTCAAAACTTAATATTATATTAAAATGCGAAAATAAATAAAATAAATAAACAGACTAAATAAAATAACCATGAAATAAAATAAATTAAGCTTATGAAATAAATAAATAAAAGCATGGCCTCATATTGGTCACGATTTATCGTGCCTTTTTCTTATATCATTGGCCCAAATAAAAATCAAAACGGAATTGAAAAGCAAAGACACATCTTTTTGACTTTTTAGTTTATCAACAGCTAAACAAAATTACAACTAAACTTAAAAACTAAATTTTAATAACTTGCTAAACAATAATATTTTTTTTTTATATTCTTAAGTGTTAATCACATATATACTTTACTTCTAACATTAATAAATAAATTAAACAAGACTATATTTTGAAATGAAGAAACTAAAGTCAATCTAATAACTTAAACTAATAAGGAATTTTTTAAATAATTTAAATAGATAAAAAAACTAAAATATAAAAAAAAAATGATGAGTGTCGCTCCCGGGATTTTCATCCTAGTACAAACGCGAAAGTGGCGCGGAAAAGGTAGAGTCGCCAGCCAGACATTTTTATCCCAAAGGAATGGGAAAGGTAATGTTGCACAAACCTGAGGAAAAAGGAAAGGACAAGGTCCTGCGAACCAAAAATCCGAGTTCGGGAGTCGGTTACGAATTGAGAAGGTATTAGCACCCCAATCCGTCCGTCGTACCCGACGGGATCCACGCTTGCTTGCTTGTTTCAAAGGGTAAGAAAAATATGCTGCTGAAATGAAATAACCGCTAACTGGAACTGGAATGGAAGTGAGAAAAGAACTGAAATAAGAAAATGAAAGGGGAAATGTAGGGAAAATAAATAGTGTGCTCGAACGGGCCCTACCCCGCTGCCTACGTACCTCATCGGGATAATGAGGATCAGAGTCGACGTAGTTCGCCTAACTAAGGCGGGAACTATTTGTTTGTGTTTTTTATGCTGGAACTGCGTATGTCTATGCTCAGGTGTTGCATGCTCGTCTGGTACGAGTGCGTTAACCGTCTTGCATGCGAGACAAGTCGTCGCGAGTTCGCATTGTGAGTGAATGAGATGAGAAGAGAAGTTCCCGCAGGATAATCGCTTATTGTGTTTTTGTCTTTTAAGAGAAGTGTTTTGAGTTTATTTATTTTATGAAACAATCCCTTGATGAGACTTGTGCATCATGATAGACGAGCTTACACCACTCCAAGATGGAATGAATGCAAGTGCTTCATGGAATAAGGCTATACACAAATGATCCTTTCATTTATTTGTTAAGTGTTTTTTTGGATTTTGTTTGAAGATGAGAAAGAATGACTCAAATTGCAAAAGGGAAAAACTAAGGGGGACTAAGACACAACCCTAATTTTATTGATTTATTTACAAGAGAGGTCCTATGGTTAATGAGGTTTTCTAATCCTAATGAGAAAAGAGAAAAGAAGAAAAGAGAACTTAGAAATCAACTTACTTCCTAAGGAAGGTAAGTTGTTTCTAAAGAAAGGGAAAACCTAAAAGCAAAGCACAAGGTGCTAAGGCAAACACAATTAAAATGCATAAGAGATAGGAATTAAGTGAGACTTACCTCAATCTTCCCCCCTACAAAACAAAAGTTAGCATGAAAATGCATATTGAAAGTAAAATCAAAGCATGAAAGCGATTAAGTACCATAAACGTCCTAGAATGGAACTAGGGTTCAAAATAAGACCTAAGTCTAAAGGTGAAGGTACATAAAGGTCACATGACTTCTAAAGTCAGTAGCTACATGCTATAGGTCCCTAAGTATGCTAGGATACCTCACAAGGTCAAACTATGTACAAAAAGTTCACCTAAGTTCACCTAAATGCAAGTTAAGACTCATGGATGAAGTATGAATGCATATGGCTTACAAACATGAACTAGTACATGAAATGAACATAAAAGTCAGTAGTGAATTCTTATGAAGATGGATGAATGAATATACAATCATGGATGCAATGGATTAGGCATATGGAGCAATGAGAAGAAGATATGAGAAGAAACGAACAAAAATCGCATAAGATCGCACATGATGAAAGTTAAGGAAGAATGGCATGTGAATATGCATGAAATGATTATGGGTCAGTAGCATACAAGGTATGAGATTCAATTAGAATGCATGAATAGGCATTAATGATTTCCACATAATTCAAGTTATTATTTAGAGGAGAAGAGAATCTAGTTTAGGTTAAAGTTAGTTCACATAAGTATGCACTTTAAAGCACCAAAACAAACCAAATGAGTATGGTTCAAAAAATGACCTATGACTGGAATTAAAGACATACAAATGACCTATAATCAACTTCTAAAAGCTACCAAAAATCCCTTCAAGAAAATGGCATGAATGCCTTCTTATCACTTAGGTTATGCGACACATAAACACATGAATCAACCTAGGATCTAGGTGACATGGAAAAATAGCAAAAAGCCTTTAAAAATTATGAAATTAAATTCCTGGAATAATAAAGTCATTATCTCACATTGTCCAAAAGGATTCCACAAAATTATGCACCAAAGTGCCAAAACAATTCCTTGATTAGCAAGGTAGCAATGAATGATCACCCAAAAACAACTCCACAAAGTGGATCAAAAAGGGCACTAAAAATTATGGAATAAAATTCCTAAGGAGAATAAAAATGTCACAAATTATAGTGATTAATCACACACAAAAAATAGGTCTCACACCTATGAGAAAAATCGGTTTCGGTCCCTTATGCCAAAACCTTCATTTTTGGGACAGCTTGTGATCTAAAATCCAAATTAATTATTAAAACCACCCAAATCTGGAAACAAAAAATATGACAAAATAATTAAGAGGATGAGGATCACTCATGAATTTTTCCAGAATTTTATCTCACCTAAAACTATTTTTAATAATTGCGACGAAACGGGCAAAAAAGTGGATTTTAAGGGGAAGTGAAAGGAATCGATCCTAATGGTTCTTAACCTAATCCCTAAGCTCAGAAATCGACACATATCATCAATAATCACATATATATCCAATGCCTCAGGTGGGAGGGCTCAGTATGCACCTTAAATTATATGATACTAGACCGCATACGACTAAAATGATGCTTAAAGGCCGAAAAAACTCGAAATCACTTACTTGATCGAAGTGCCGATCCTCACAAAAAGAAATCCGAAAAAAACCTTAAGCAAGGTCTTGTAGTCTCCCATAAGCAAAATAAATGCTTATCATCCATATTTTCTTTTGTGAAGCTCCTCCATAATTGAAATCGATTCGAATCGATAAAAAAACAAGCTTATGAACTTTAATCCAAATTAATTCTAAACAATAATTAAAATTATCAACAAAAAATTCTAATTAAAAATTTGTGAGAAAATAATTAAAATACTAATCCACCAAAATTAAACTATCATGTAAATTTAATTAAAAAATCTATATAAGAATTTCTAAAAAAAAAAAAAAAATAGAATACAAGAGGTGTTTTAGATCCAAAGGCAACAAATAATAAAACATGGGTCTAGGCCCAAATTCACCATTAAACCCGCAGGAGGGGTGAATCAGTATTTTTGGTGGTGCTGATAGTGAGTCTATTGGGTCTTGAAGCCCAAATCAAATGATAAATTCACAGAAAGGGGGTGTATGCAGAAATTGTGAGGTGTGGGCCGAAATTTGATGGAGCTTGAGCCCAACTTCCATGGTACTAGTGCAGGAGGGAGTACGTAAGTAACAAGGGGGTGCTAGAATCAAATCCATGGCTGAGAAGATTAAGCCCAATCCATTGTTTATCCCTGTCTTGAGAAACCCTAATATATTCACATAATAGCAATAAACATATCAACTTCTTCTTCAAATGGCGTCGTTGACGTATTCCTTTCACCCTCATCGCCAATTATCCCCCTTACCTCCGATTGCCGTTGAATCAATCATTCCTTCCCTAATCGCGCCGCCAAAGAAGAATGGCCCAACCTTTGTCACTATGGCCTCATCCTCTCGCAGTAGCTTACGACATCATCCTTTCGAAGCGACGTTGTTCTAGCTTCCATCTCCTTCCGATTCTCCTCCATTACTTCGATCCCGTTCATATCGCAACACCGCCATCGCAACACCACCACACTAATCGATCCGGTGACCACTCGATTCACCGTCAATGATTTGAACGGAGCTTCGATTCGAAACTCCTCAGGTTTGCTTCGTTTGATCCCTATTCTCTCCTTGCGAATTGTTGTCGTAATCGTTGATGAGGGTTCTTTGAATCTGCAGTGTTGTTGTTTGAAATTGTTGAACCGATAGTGATGATGAAGGTCGAGTGTTCGTCGGTGATTTTGCGGCCGCCGCTTGCGGCTTTGTTTGCACAATCATCACCGTCTCCGTCTTCGTTCGCCTTCATCTCAGGTTCGTAATGGATATGTTCATCTCTTTCTTCTTGATGTATTTACGAACTTGAGTCCGTTGCAATTGAAGTGTAGATCGTGTTGTCGATAAACATGGCTTATCACTGTGATTCTGGCTTCGATTTTCCGATCGTTCTTGAAGTGTAATGTGTTGTTGTGTGTTCTTGACATTGGTTCATATTGTGTTGAGCTTTGCAGGGAAAGATTGAAGTTTCGTTTTTGATTGAAGGAGGTTGGTGGAAGATTGTTGCGGATTCTGATCATCTTATGGAGAAGATGTGAAGAAGGTTGAGGATCGTTCTTGATGCTTGGATTGCTGAATCTTGTTGCAGGTTCAAGAATCAGTGATGGATGATGAAGAGCTTTCTCTGTTTTTAGATGTTGAAGCAGGTTGTTGAAGACGAATTTTCCGAGTTGATGAAGGCTTGGTATGAAGTTGTTGAGAAAAAATTGAGAAAGAGTGATGCAGATAATTAGAGAGGGATTCAAGGTTCAAGCTGGTGTTGAAGATGAGGTATGAAGGATGAAGGAGAAAGGTGAAGATTCAAGATGTGTGATGATCATTGAAGAGTTTAGAAAATAGATGTGTAAAAGATAGGAGTGATGAAGAGTCTGGATCCAAGGAGTTTTCCAGAATTTTTGTTATGAGTTTTCTCTCCGTTTTTTCTGTTATATCAATTTTTATATCTGAATTTTTCTTTTCCACCCAATCTTCTGCATTTTAGTATGTAACTGATTTATTTCTGTTGTAACTGAATTTTTGTACCAGTGCTATGAATTCTTCCTGAGTTTTATTAATCTCTTTTTTTCTTATTTCATATGAGCACCACTTTTTCAGCACTTGATGCCTCTTTGATTTTTGGCAATTGTTGCAAACAAAAGGAAAATGGGCCTAAATTGGTGTTAGAAAGTAATTGGACTTAAATTAGAATAATGGGTCTTCACAAATTTCTTGCACTTTAAAAATCATAAATGGGCCACAAATGAAACCATGACACTTAAACTCACAATTTCTATCTTTTGATCCAATAGTCGCATGAACCGAGTTTTTATCATTCTTGAACTTTTCACTTGGAAAATATCAGACTAGTCTTGGCAAACCAAACCAAGCAATACTAATCTTAATCCTAGAGTGAATTATGGCCTTGAACCACAAATAAAGCTTGAATTAATATTGAATTCCTCATAAACTATGAACATATTAATTCTTCGCATTAATAGTCATTCGAACTCGACCATCTGAACACTTATAAATCAAATTCTTCCTCATAGATCACACAAACAAATTTAGCGCAAATTGAACATACTTTTAAAAGTCCCAGAATTAGAACCTGGAGCGTGAACTGCGACCGCATAATACCAAACCTACTTGCAATGAATCGAATTTTAATAATCTTCCACCATGAGACACTTGAACTTAACACAACCCAGTAACCTGACAATGAAATATATTTCCTGAGGAATAAAACACTGATGTTGGTGACTTGTATTTTAGGCAAACTCATGATGGCTTGACCAATATTAGGTCCAATTTTCGTCTGAATTAAATTACAGTTAAATAGCCATACTTGATTGGAAACGGAAGTTATCGCCCTTGCACCCATACTGATATTTTCAAGCAAATGACCTGATAAACCGCCTATGAACAGGAGAATTTTAATCACAACACCAACAACCCTGATCCTATGTCTTAGAAGCTCATGAAATGCATGATCATGATGTTAATGACCTAATGAGAAATGCAGATGAATGCGAAGCATGAAGCCGATTAAGGTAAAAAAAATGAGGGCAAATTTTGAGGTATTACAGCTGCCCCTATTCAATCATCTGCAGACCTGAATGAATAATTGCAACAGCTTTTAGACGTTCAAGGTGTGGAGTGATTGAATATTCGAACAAAACCTGAAAATTTGCACATCGAGGGTAATGGAAATTCCATCTGCCCATTTATTTATTTATATCTTTTTTGTTTTTGACCTCTGAATAGGTAGCGAAAATAGAACCAGGTGGAAATATGCTGGGAAGAATGTCATCCTTGAATGACCACTCACACGGGATCCTCGGATCCAGTACTAAAACCCTCCTCGAATAGAAACACAATGGTATACCGGCCGCAGGCGATTACCATCAACAACAAAGACTGACCTCAGACAGACTTTGCAAAAGAGACAAACTGACCTCGATCAATAAGCTCAAAAAGTGAACTACTATCCTCGAATAATAGCCACACAAAACAAAAACAAGACCAACCGCATAAGGACTTGAAGAAAAGAATGCCATCCTCAAATGACAATCCAAAAGATCCTCGGATCTAACACGAAACCATCCTCGAATGGAGACGCAAAGGTATACCAGCCTCGACTGATAAGCAAACACAAAGCTGAACTCGGACAGACTTTGCAAAAGAGACAAACTGACCTCGATCAATAAGCTCGAAAACTGAACTACTATCCTCGAATAATAGCCACACAAAATAACAAGACCAACCTCGGAAGGACTTGAAGAAAAGAATGCCATCCTCGAATGACAATCCAAAAGATCCTCGGATCTAACACGAAACCATCCTCGAATGGAGACGCAAAGATATACCAGCCTCGACTGATAACCAAACACAAAGCTTACCTCGGACAGACTTTGAAAAAGAGACAAACTGACCTCGATCAATAAGCTCGAAAAGTGAACTACTATCCTCGAATAATAGCCACACAAAACAACAAGACCAACCTCGGAAGGACTTGAAGAAAAGAAATGCCATCCTCGAATGACAAATCAAAAAGATCCTCGGATCTAACGCGAAACCATCCTCGAATGGAGACACAAAGGTATACCAGCCTCGACTGATAACCACACACAAAGCTGACCTCAGACAGACTTTGCAAAAGAGACAAACTGACCTCGATCAATAAGCTTGAAAAGTGAACTACTATCCTCGAATAATAGCCACACAAAACAACAAGACCAACCTCGGAAGGACTTGAAGAAAAGAAATGTCATCCTCGAATGACAATCCAAAAGATCCTCAGATCTAACACGAAACCATCCTCGAATGGAGACGCAAAGGTATACCGGCCGCAGGCGGTAACCAAACACAAAGAAAATAGGACAAGATGGAACGGGATCGTTGTACATAAACGAGAGCCCAAGAAAACAGGACCGTTATATAAAACGGGAACCTGCGACGCGACTGTTGTACCAAACAAGACGCGGAATAAGCGACGAACATTGACTTGAAAAGACAAGGATGTCTGAAAAATGATAATGGTAACCTCTGTGCGGAGTACTTCAGGTTGAAAAGATATTATAAGTCGTACGTAATATACCTCAAAACTGGCCCATGCTGGCATGCATATGTTTGAATTTATGGCATAATGCTCCATGAGGATGGAAATGCTACGCTTTGGAGGATGCAAATGTAATTATGATTATGCAAATGAAAATGCAAAAGATCTCCTGATAAGGAGACTGCAAGCATCCCATATGGCTTGACTGGGGAGGAATAGTGATCACTGCATTGATCTGGTTCATCCTGATGAGGAGGAGACAACCCTGTGGGGAAAGCTGTCAATGATTCACTGGCTCTGAACAACCGCCATTGCCAAAAATAAATTGGACTTTGAGATTGGAGTTCCAGGACCCTGCTGGAGATGGACTCTTCTTGCTAGGTACGCTACCCATTGAACTCTGTTGGGGATGACAGATGATGTCAATGATAAAGCTTCCCGCTGAAGGTAAGAGTTCAAGTTGCCACTCGCTGGGGATAAGAACTAAATCCTCTCATGTTGGGAATGAGACATGATGATACCCTTCTGATCAAGAAGCAACCTTTCATTTGCCGCACTACTGGAGAGGGAATTGTCTAATGAGACTTGCTAAGGGATTTCTGATCGATGAAGTCCGCAGATGAAACAACTCTTGAAGTACTGTGCTGACAATGGCTTTGCTCATAGCCCCTATGTTGATAGATTGCCAACTAATCACGAGTGAACAATGGTTCTTTGCAATTTCCAACTCGCCTCAGATTAAGGTCCACTGGAAGAAAATGTCTCAAGAGGATTTTACAGAAAACATGACATACGAAATGCCTCAGTGTCTTCAAACTCTTGGAGAGATTCGTTGGATCTCGAAATAACTACCCCAGATTGCATGGTCTATGAAAGAAATTTGCCTCGCGAGGATTCATGAAAAACTTCATATCACCGTGAAATATTCTGCCCTAGTATTTTGAACTTTGGATAGGTGCTTCGGGAGAGAGTGACTTCTCATGCTCTTGGGGTGGCCTGCCCCAGTATGATCCTTGACGTGATCACCTATGAGTGACTGTGTTTTGGAGAAAACACACATACCAATTGTTCTTTGAGAGATTGGATCTCGAAGTAATTGCCCCAGATTAGCTGGCTCTTACCACGACTGTTGGGAAAGTCCCTACTCAATGGAGTTTTCTTGAAAAGTGCACCTCGACAGATTATCCTTCGGAAGTTTCAGACTTCTCAACTTGGCAAGATTAAGCTTCTGGACTGAGATTCCATACATGGACTTTTATGATGCCAAACAAATGTATGTAAGCAGAAAATGTTTATTTTAAGAATGAAAATTCTAATGCAACACACATGTTAATCTTGAAGTCTTATTGTAAAAAGATGTCACAAACCTTTGTGAGCGAATCACTGGTTAAGATACGACATTAATTTTTTTGAATAATAGAAAGCATGCACATGCAACATCAACAAAGATCTTTCAACATCACTCATAGGAGTCAGGAACGCGGTCTCGTGGTAGTACGCTCTCAAAAATAACCCTGTTTCAATTAGGACTTTTGAGGGTTGTATCGTGGCCTGGTTCACGGTTATAGAAACAAAGGATATAGGCTCGAAATTTATTTGTGCCCACCCATCTTCGTGATGTTCTCCATTCCTATGTTCATCTAGCTTGGCACAAGCGCTCACCTTTCGAAAAGGGGTTTTGTGATGATTGAGGAACCAATTACACTAACGGTTTAAGCACCACTCAGGTTGTTGTTTGGAGTCAGTCATCCCTTCGTCTTTCGTGTCTGTATCACACGACTTTGTTCTTGTTAAAGGATCCTTCTGGTGTAATCCTCATCGTCTTTCGCTTTTGCATTATCTTTCTTATCCCTAACTTTTGCCTGGACTGATTCTTGTGAATCCTTGATTGTGAAGTCCAACGGGATGCCCTAATTTTTGCCTAAGTCGCTTGTTTTCAAGTTTCGACTTAGCGGGCTTTCTCATTCATTTTTTTTTCAATTCTTTTTTTTTTTGAACAAATCGTGTGACACTGTTTGTCTTGAATGCTTTGCGAGGGTTGTGACTATCTCACTCCTTGGTTGAGGAAGGATAACCTTTGTGGTTTCCGGTCTCTGGACCTCTTGCTTGGGATAACCATTGTGGTTTTTGGTCATTGGACCTCTTGATTTGGTACAACGAAAGGTAATGGATCCTCAGGTTTGCACTCCTTTTTGAAATTTGAACGCTCGGTCAACCTAACTGACGCTTACCCTACCCCTGGGTTAAATGCAAGGGTTTTCTTCATGCGAAAAGAAACTCCTACTTCAAGGCTCAAACGGGTTGGCGAGGGTCTATCTCCCTTATATCTCCGGTGTTTAGGATTTGAAACAATGCCTGTACATCGTCAACAAGGTCTTTCTCAAAAGCGAACAATTAGAGTTTTTGCGTTTTCATTTCGTCATCCTCTCTGATAGAGTTTAAGCACAACAGTTGGTATTGCAATGCACATACACAAAATCATGAGTGAATACGAATGGATTACTTCAAGAAAAACATGTGCATTTTATTATGGTTAACATTAAAAAACAAATAAGTTTCATGCATGCATACAAATGTTTAAACAAACAATATAAACTACAACTGAAAATGCAGTAAAGAAGCTGAACATTGCCGTCATTGAGGAGACTTGGCTCCGTCTGGACTTATTGCTCTCGGAGACTTTCAGCAGTCAGTAGTCTAGATGTTTACTCAATCAAATTCGCGACCTTGTTTTTAACTTTGCCTCTGAAAGACTTGCAATCTTCAATTAAAAGGCCAGGTGCCCTAGAATGGTAATCATACTTGGCATTGAAACCCCAAAGGAAGCTTTGTCGGAGACGATCCTGATGCAGTTAGCTCCACCACTCCAAATTTGCATAAATGAGGAAACTTATTGCACGTACGTCATCAGAATATGATCAAACTTCTTCTCAAGTGGTTTTGGCCTTTACCCTTATGCTCTGCCCGCTGGACTCTCTTGGGAAGCTGAAATTGGATGCCGACAAATGACGTCTGGAGGGAAGAGGTTGATAAATGAAGTTGATAAATAAAGTTGCTCGGAAAGATCTTGCACGATCTCCTGCCTACGTATCTCCTTTGACCAATGGAGAATCAGAGCAGCATAGTTCCCCTCAATAGGGATGAAAATAGCTTCGTTCAGAATTTCCATAACCAAGCTCATCTGAGTCTTCATCTGGTTGACTTCTTGTTTCACCAGTTTCTGACTTTGAAATAAAGCTTGCACATTTGCCTGAATTGCCCCAGCTGGGTCTTCCTTCGATTACCTCCGCCCGGAGTTGCTTCAAATATATACCTTGATGATTGTGATTCAAGTTGTCCATTCTGATGAGAAATCAAGTCAGGAAAAGAATCTGTCTCTGAACACCTGTCAAGAATGCAAGGATGTATGCAAATTCCATGTTCAATTATTTCTGAGGAATCTATCTGCTTTGATTCAAGTTTCGACACAGAAAAATCCAACAGCATGATTCAGATATGTGATCCTCGGAAATAACTGAACATGTGTGCTGGAATGCTATGATGTCATGTATGCAAAAGGCATGTGATCAATAGTCTGATGTTGGTGCCGGTGTTGAGCAACGAGTCAAGTGTATGAATAGAACCATAATAGTAGCAACATCTCTGTACAGAACCCCATAACTGAGAACCCAATAACTGTAGAACTGGATCACATAATTGAATAGTCACTGATGGTGTTGAAGCTGGACAACGAGCCAAGTGCCTGTGGAGAGTCATAATAACATTCATAACATCAAGGTCACAATGGTAATCACAGTAACAATTTCTGTGAATAGAAATCCCGGATCTCAGAATCAAAGAACCATATAGCACCAGATAATATCATAAAACAACACTGGAAAAGCGGGTATGTTGAAGTTTAGGGTTCCTGCAAACCTGTAAACCCCTCCCAATCTCACGGGTGTGCTACTCGGGTCAACATCACGGACTCTCAAAGACGAATAGCAATAATACGTTCACCATTTCCGAGAAATGGCTCATGACCAAATCAGGGAATCGGTTTGGCATTATGTACTACTCAGGGAGGTCTCAGTTGAGTCCGGAAAAACAAGCATCCCTCACAAGTCTCCAGCTTCAAGCACTGAATCGAGAAACAATAGTACATTCATCCCGAAGGGTACAATACTATCGTCATACGAACAGTTTGCTTTAACTGAATTCCTATGAGAGAACCAGGCCATCCTATGCGAGTTCCCAATGGACCCTCGGATGCGAGTGGGTTTGCCAATAAATGTGGTCTGCCACTGTCATCACTGGAGAGGGTTGTTTCCATTAAAGTTCTCAATGATCGGTCCCCAGCTGCACATAACCATCAAGGTTGTATCCTGAAGTGGGGAAGAACCCCCACACAAGATAGTTCCAAGACAGTCGCAACCTGGGTGTGGAACACATCACCACTCATCATGTAACCATGCGAGCACAGCGTGTCCATGCTAATCCTATAGTGCACTCAAGCCGGGTAGTTGGCTTATCTCACAGTAACTCCCAACCCACAGAAAAAATGAAAACCAGCACAGCCAGACAATCCAGTATAATATGATGCATGGAAAATAAAATACTGAAAGTGGTAAATAAATGCGATAAAGTAAAGCTGTAAAGTAAAAACTGTAAATAAAAACAGTAAAGCTAAACTAAAGCACACAACAACAGACAGATATACACCCAAAGAAACAAAACCAAACAGGTGCTAGGATTGACTCTACAAGGGAAACTGGAAGAATCAGGTTCAGTCCCCAGCAGAGTCGCCAGCTGTCGCTCCCGGGATTTTCATCCTAGTACAAACGCGAAAGTGGCGCGGAAAAGGTAGAGTCGCCAGCCAGACATTTTTATCCCAAAGGAATGGGAAAGGTAATGTTGCACAAACCTGAGGAAAAAGGAAAGGACAAGGTCCTGCGAACCAAAAATCCGAGTTCGGGAGTCAGTTACGAATTGAGAAGGTATTAGCACCCCAATCCGTCCGTCGTACCCGACGGGATCCACGCTTGCTTGCTTGTTTCAAAGGGTGAGAAAAATATGCTGCTGAAATGAAATAACCGCTAACTGGAACTGGAATGGAAGTGAGAAAAGAACTGAAATAAGAAAATGAAAGGGGAAATGTAGGGAAAATAAAGAGTGTGCTCGAACGGGCCCTACCCCGCTGCCTACGTACCTCATCGGGATAATGAGGATCAGAGTCGACGTAGTTCGCCTAACTAAAGCGGGAACTATTTGTTTGTGTTTTGTTATGCTGGAACTGCGTATGTCTATGCTCAGGTGTTGCATGCTCGTCTGGTACGAGTGCGTTAACCGTCTTGCATGCGAGACAAGTCGTCGCGAGTTCGCGTTGTGAGTGAATGAGATGAGAAGAGAAGTTCCCGCAGGATAGTCGCTTATTGTGTTTTTGTCTTTTAAGAGAAGTGTTTTGAGTTTATTTATTTTATGAAACAATCCCTTGATGAGACTTGTGCATCATGATAGACGAGCTTACACCACTCCAAGATGGAATGAATGCAAGTGCTTCATGGAATAAGGCTATACACAAAGGATCCTTTCATTTATTTGTTAAGTGTTTTTTTGGATTTTGTTTGAAGATGAGAAAGAATGACTCAAATTGCAAAAGGGAAAAACTAAGGGGGACTAAGACACAACCCTAATTTTATTGATTTATTTACAAGAGAGGTCCTATGGTTAATGAGGTTTTCTAATCCTAATGAGAAAAGAGAAAAGAAGAAAAGAGAACTTAGAAATCAACTTACTTCCTAAGGAAGGTAAGTTGTTTCTAAAGAAAGGGAAAACCTAAAAGCAAAGCACAAGGTGCTAAGGCAAACACAATTAAAATGCATAAGAGATAGGAATTAAGTGAGACTTACCTCAATCTTCCCCCCTACAAAACAAAAGTTAGCATGAAAATGCATATTGAAAGTAAAATCAAAGCATGAAAGCGATTAAGTACCATAAACGTCCTAGAATGGAACTAGGGTTCAAAATAAGACCTAAGTCTAAAGGTGAAGGTACATAAAGGTCACATGACTTCTAAAGTCAGTAGCTACATGCTATAGGTCCCTAAGTATGCTAGGATACCTCACAAGGTCAAACTATGTCAAACTATGTACAAAAAGTTCACCTAAGTTCACCTAAATGCAAGTTAAGACTCATGGATGAAGTATGAATGCATATGGCTTACAAACATGAACTAGTACATGAAATGAACATAAAAGTCAGTAGTGAATTCTTATGAAGATGGATGAATTAATATACAATCATGGATGCAATGGATTAGGCATATGGAGCAATGAGAAGAAGATATGAGAAGAAACGAACAAAAATCGCATAAGATCGCACATGATGAAAGTTAAGGAAGAATGGCATGTGAATATGCATGAAATGATTATGGGTCAGTAGCATACAAGGTATGAGATTCAATTAGAATGCATGAATAGGAATTAATGATTTCCACATAATTCAAGTTATTATTTAGAGGAGAAGAGAATCTAGTTTAGGTTAAAGTTAGTTCACATAAGTATGCACTTTAAAGCACCAAAACAAACCAAATGAGTATGGTTCAAAAAATGACCTATGACTGGAATTAAAGACATACAAATGACCTATAATCAACTTCTAAAAGCTACCAAAAATCCCTTCAATAAAATGGCATGAATGCCTTCTTATCACTTAGGTTATGCGACACATAAACACATGAATCAACCTAGGATCTAGGTGACATGGAAAAATAGCAAAAAGCCTTTAAAAATTATGAAATTAAATTCCTGGAATAATAAAGTCATTATCTCACATTCTCCAAAAGGATTCCACAAAATTATGCACCAAAGTACCAAAACAATTCCTTGATTAGCAAGGTAGCAATGAATGATCACCCAAAAACAACTCCACAAAGTGGATCAAAAAGGGCACTAAAAATTATGGAATAAAATGCCTAAGGATCATAAAAATGTCACAAATTATAGTGATTAATCACACACAAAAAATAGGTCTCACACCTATGGGAAAAATCGGTTTCGGTCCCTTATGCCAAAACCTTCCTTTTTGGGACAGCTTGTGATCTAAAATCCAAATTAATTATTAAAACCACCCAAATCTGGAAACAAAAAATATGACAAAATAATTAAGAGGATGAGGATCACTCATGAATTTTTCCAGAATTTTATCTCACCTAAAACTATTTTTAATAATTGCGACGAAACGGGCAAAAAAGTGGATTTTAAGGGGAAGTGAAAGGAATCGATCCTAATGGTTCTTAACCTAATCCCTAAGCTCCGAAATCGACACATATCATCAATAATCACATATATATCCAATGCCTCAGGTGGGAGGGCTCAGTATGCACCTTAAATTATATGATACTAGACCGCATACGACTAAAATGATGCTTAAAGGCCGAAAAAACTCGAAATCACTTACTTGATCGAAGTGCCGATCCTCACAAAAAGAAATCCGAAAAAAACCTTAAGCAAGGTCTTGTAGTCTCCCATAAGCAAAATAAATGCTTATCATCCATATTTGCTTTTGTGAAGCTCCTCCATAATTGAAATCGATTTGAATCGATAAAAAAACAAGCTTATGAACTTTAATCCAAATTAATTCTAAACAATAATTAAAATTATCAACAAAAAATTCTAATTAAAAATTTGTGAGAAAATAATTAAAATACTAATCCACCAAAATTAAACTATCATGTAAATTTAATTAAAAAATCTATATAAGAATTTCTAAAAAAAAAAAATAGAATACAAGAGGTGTTTTAGATCCAAAGGCAACAAATAATAAAACATGGGTCTAGGCCCAAATTCACCATTAAACCCGCAGGAGGGGTGAATCAGTATTTTTGGTGGTGCTGATAGTGAGTCTATTGGGTCTTGAAGCCCAAATCAAATGATAAATTCGCAGAAAGGGGGTGTATGCAGAAATTGTGAGGTGTGGGCCGAAATTTGATGGAGCTTGAGCCCAACTTCCATGGTACTAGTGCAGGAGGGAGTACGTAAGTAACAAGGGGGTGCTAGAATCAAATCCATGGCTGAGAAGATTAAGCCCAATCCATTGTTTATCCCTGTCTTGAGAAACCCTAATATATTCACATAATAGCAATAAACATATCAACTTCTTCTTCAAATGGCGCCGTTGACGTATTCCTTTCACCCTCATCGCCAATTATCCCCCTTACCTCCGATTGCCGCTGAATCAATCATTCCTTCCCTAATCGCGCCGCCAAAGAAGAATGGCCCAACCTTTGTCACTATGGCCTCATCCTCTCGCAGTAGCTTACGACATCATCCTTTCGAAGCGACGTTGTTCTAGGTTCCATCTCCTTCCGATTCTCCTCCATTACTTCGATCCCGTTCGTATCGCAACACCGCCATCGCAATACCACCACACTAATCGATCCGGTGACCACTCGATTCACCGTCAATGATTTGAACGGAGCTTCGATTCGAAACTCCTCAGGTTTGCTTCGTTTGATCCCTATTCTCTCCTTGCGAATTGTTGTCGTAATCGTTGATGAGGGTTCTTTGAATCTGCAGTGTTGTTGTTTGAAATTGTTGAACCGATAGTGATGATGAAGGTCGAGTGTTCGTCGGTGAATTTGCGGCCGCCGCTTGCGGCTTTGTTTGCACAATCATCACCGTCTCCGTCTTCGTTCGCCTTCATCTCAGGTTCGTAATGGATATGTTCATCTCTTTCTTCTTGATGTATTTACGAACTTGAGTCCGTTGCAATTGAAGTGTAGATCGTGTTGTCGATAAACATGGCTTATCACTGTGATTCTGGCTTCGATTTTCCGATCGTTCTTGAAGTGTAATGTGTTGTTGTGTGTTCTTGACATTGGTTCATATTGTGTTGAGCTTTGCAGGGAAAGATTGAAGTTTCGTTTTTGATTGAAGGAGGTTGGTGGAAGATTGTTGCGGATTCTGATCATCTTATGGAGAAGATGTGAAGAAGGTTGAGGATCGTTCTTGATGCTTGGATTGCTGAATCTTGTTGCAGGTTCAAGAATCAGTGATGGATGATGAAGAGCTTTCTCTGTTTTTAGATGTTGAAGCAGGTTGTTGAAGACGAATTTTCCGAGTTGATGAAGGCTTGGTATGAAGTTGTTGAGAAAAAATTGAGAAAAAGTGATGCAGATAATTAGAGAGGGATTCAAGGTTCAAGCTGGTGTTGAAGATGAGGTATGAAGGATGAAGGAGAAAGGTGAAGATTCAAGATGTGTGATGATCATTGAAGAGTTTAGAAAATAGATGTGTAAAAGATAGGAGTGATGAAGAGTCTGGATCCAAGGAGTTTTCCAGAATTTTTGTTATGAGTTTTCTCTCCGTTTTTTCTGTTATATCAATTTTTATATCTGAATTTTTCTTTTCCACCCAATCTTCTGCATTTTAGTATGTAACTGATTTATTTCTGTTGTAACTGAATTTTTGTACCAGTGCTATGAATTCTTCCTGAGTTTTATTAATCTCTTTTTTTCTTATTTCATATGAGCACCACTTTTTCAGCACTTGATGCCTCTTTGATTTTTGGCAATTGTTGCAAACAAAAGGAAAATGGGCCTAAATTGGTGTTAGAAAGTAATTGGACTTAAATTAGAATAATGGGTCTTCACAAATTTCTTGCACTTTAAAAATCATAAATGGGCCACAAATGAAACCATGACACTTAAACTCACAATTTCTATCTTTTGATCCAATAGTCGCATGAACCGAGTTTTTATCATTCTTGAACTTTTCACTTGGAAAATATCAGACTAGTCTTGGCAAACCAAACCAAGCAATACTAATCTTAATCCTAGAGTGAATTATGGCCTTGAACCACAAATAAAGCTTGAATTAATATTGAATTCCTCATAAACTATGAACATATTAATTCTTCGCATTAATAGTCATTCGAACTCGACCATCTGAACACTTATAAATCAAATTCTTCCTCATAGATCACACAAACAAATTTAGCGCAAATTGAACATACTTTTAAAAGTCCCAGAATTAGAACCTGGAGCGTGAACTGCGACCGCATAATACCAAACCTACTTGCAATGAATCGAATTTTAATAATCTTCCACCATGAGACACTTGAACTTAACACAACCCAGTAACCTGACAATGAAATATATTTCCTGAGGAATAAAACACTGATGTTGGTGACTTGTATTTTAGGCAAACTCATGATGGCTTGACCAATATTAGGTCCAATTTTCGTCTGAATTAAATTACAGTTAAATAGCCATACTTGATTGGAAACGGAAGTTATCGCCCTTGCACCCATACTGATATTTTCAAGCAAATGACCTGATAAACCGCCTATGAACAGGAGAATTTTAATCACAACACCAACAACCCTGATCCTATGTCTTAGAAGCTCATGAAATGCATGATCATGATGTTAATGACCTAATGAGAAATGCAGATGAATGCGAAGCATGAATCCGATTAAGGTAAAAAAATGAGGGCAAATTTTGAGGTATTACAATGAGTGATACTCACAAACTTCAAAGCTAGCAAAGGTTGAGCTTGTTATGTAGAAAAAAGTGAATGTGTTTTGATGGAGGTTGTTGTTGTGGTGAAAATGGTGAATGTTTATGGGTATTGTGTAAGTAAAAAAAAGAATTTTGACTTTGAAAAATATGTCATGAATGTGCTAGATTTTGAGAATTTAAGGGTGATCTTGTTAGTCTCAAATGAGAGAAAGATAGATCTTATTTATAATGTGAATGAGGTAGGAGTGTTGATGTGGCAATCCATGTGACTTAATGAGAATGATTTTTGGGCATTGATAAGTCCAAGTTGGCAATCCATGTGAAGTGTGAGAATGATTCTTGGTCATTGATAAGTCCAAGTTGGCAATCCATGTGAAGTGTTTGTACTACATTGTAGTGAACCTCACTCATCATTTTTCTTTTTTTGAACGTGAAGAAAAAACAAAGAAAAGTAGTAATAATAATAATAAATAATAAATAATATTAGTACAACTAATAATAATAATATTAATAAAAGATAATAATAATATAACTAATAATAATAAAGATGATAATAATAATAATAAAAATAAATTGAAAATGGTTATTAAAAAAAATTATATTGAAATAAATAAATTGAAGTTAAACTAAATCAAAGATAAACTAAATAAATTGAAATTAAACTAAATTTAATATAAAATTTAATTAAAATATAAATTAAAATAAAAAATAAACTAAGATTAATTCTAAATAAACTAAAATAATTATCTAAATAGAAATCATAAAAATAAAAAAAAAATAGTATGGAATGATAAAAATCAGTTAAAATGCATGATTATCGATCAATGAAATGTTTTATGCAAAAAAAAAATGTGTGACTATCGATAATTCGATAAAAAAAGCTTCAGATGAATGAATTTTTTTAGAAAAAGTCCGGTCAAAATTTAGGGTGTGACACCGAGGATTGCATCCACCTGAAGGATGAAATCGAGATACTCATCAAAGACGGCCACCTCAAAAAATTCACAAAATCCAAAGAAACCTCCAGGCCGGAGGCGCAGGAGACCATAAAAGTCGAGAAAGCAATGGTGGTGCCCGCAGACACCAATATGCAGGTCGCTCCCAGCATCTATCGCCCCGAAGATTTCTTTTTGCCCGATCGTCAACCAAATCTAGGTTATCCTTCCTCCCATAGCCCCTGGGAAACATTCCCATCCGTGATGGTAATTTCAGGCGGAGGATTTAATAAGGTCACAGTCGGTTCCGTGAAGAGGAAGTTCGACCAACTAATCACGAAAGGAACGACCCTGAACGCTATGTTAGACCCACCTAGAGACAACTCGGTGCCCATCTCCTTTTACAAAGAGGAACTACTGGGGGAGCACCTAACGCCAACATTCCATTGCTCATTCAGGCCCAGATGGCCAACTTCGACGTCCGCAGAATACTAGTCGACCAGGGCAGTTCGTGCGATATCATGTATTCGCAACTGTTCGTGACACTTCAGCTGAACGAGACTCATCTAACGTCGTACGTAGGATCCGACCTACAGGGCTTTAATGGGGAAGTATCATGACCATGGGGTTATGTCGACCTTATAGTCACTTTTGGGGCCGTAGAGACCGCCCGATCAGTCTGCGTCCAATTTTTGGTCATCGATTGTCCTTCCCTATACCAATGCATTCTCGGTCGACTGACGTTGGCCAATCTCATGGTTGTTCCATCAACTGTCTATCTGAAGATGAAGTACTACACGACATCAGGGAGAATGGCCATCTTTCACGGTGATGTCGAAGTTGCCCGTCGTTGTTTCAAGGAAGCCTCTAAAGGCCTTAGCTCTATATCATACCAACCCAAAGCTTCCGCCTTAACAACCTCCATATCATACAGAAGTGCCCGCACCTCTCCCTCGGGTCTACTCCATCGACCTAGATTGCAGGTTTCTGGACGAAGCCGAAAGCTCCTAGCAGCCCTCTACTTCATTAGCCCGGCCAATCCCCAATGGTGAATTCGAGCTAATCCCTATGAGGGAAGATCCGAGCAGATGCGTAAAGATTGGGGCCCATCTCCCAGACCTGGAAAAGAAACAGTTGGAGGCATGCCTGAAAGGGAACGCCGATCTAATCGTATGGAGTGCAGCAGAGATGCCCGGACTTGACCCGAACGTGGCCTTCCACAATCTTTCCATTGATCCTAATCACAAAGTTGTTGCCCAACGAAGGAGGAAACAGTCGACCGAAAAAACTAAAGCGGGCGAAAAAGCTGTAGAAGACCTCCCAGAGGCAAACTTTGTAACGGAGGCCAGGTACACTACCTGGCTCTCCAACGTTGTACTTGTGAAAATATCTAATGGAAAATGGAGAATGTGCGTTGATTATACCGATCTTAACAGGGCTTTCCCGAAAGATGCTTACCCATTGCCAAATAGTGATAAACTGGTCGACAACTCGATCAGTTTCAAGCTACTGTCATTTATGGACGCCTATTCGGGATATAATCAGATCCCCATGGTCGTGGCCGACAAAAAGCACACGGCCTTCATGACCTAATTGGGCAATTACTATTATAATGATATACCCTTCGGCCTAAAAACCGCGGGCGCCACTTATCAGCACATGATGAATAAAGTATTTTGAGCAGAAATTGGAGACATGTTGGAAGTGTATATGGACGACATGATCGTTAAATCTTAACAAGAAACAAATCATGCTTCCCATCTCCGTAAAGTATTCAACCAAGCTCGAAAATGCAGAATGTGTTTCAATCCCGAGAAGTGCATGTTCGGAGTTCGAGCAGGCAAATTCCTCGGATTTTACCTGACCGAACGCGGTATCGAAGCCAATCTTGATAAATGCCGAGCATTTACGAAGATTCCTATGCTAGACTCCAAGAAATACATGCAGTCGTTGAACGGTGTCCTCGCCTCACTCTCCCGATTTGTAGCTACGTCCGCTCAACACGCTCTTCCATTCTACAAGCTCCTCCGCAAGGAGGCAGCCTTTGAATGGACGGACGAGTGAGAGTAGGCCTTGGTCCACTTAAAGAAATCATTGTCCGAGCCTCCAGTACTCTCTTGACCCAACGAAGGCAAAACTCTATATCTCTACCTCACCGTGGCAAACGAAGCGGTGACCACGTCCCTTATCCGTGAATTGCCCGAAGGGTAAAAGCCTATTTACTTTACGAGCAAAGCCTTGAATGGCCCTGAGCTCTGATACCTGCAAATCGAAAAGGTAGTGTTGGCCCTCCTCTTCGCAGCAAGAAGGTCAGAACACTACTTCTTGGATCATACTATTGTCGTGAGGACAGACCAACCCATCAGGAAGATGCTCGGAAGGTCTGATATGGTCGGACGGATGCTGAAGTGGTTGCTGGAATTGTCCGAGTTTGACATCAAGTTCGAAGGAAGACATACCCTCAAAGTTCAAGCCTTGGCCGACTTTTTAGCAGAGCTTACCTTCACCGAGAAAACTTTAGCATCTCCATCTAAGTGGATCATCTTCGTAGACGGAGCGTATAACTCGACATGCAGTGGGGTCGGGGTGATATTGGAGAATGAAGAAGGAACCACCATCAAAGTATCCTTAACCTTGTCTTTCACCACGTCCAATAATCAAGCGGAATACGAGGCCTTCCTGGTCGGCTTGTGCCTCGCAGACGAGCTTGGGGCAGAGGAAATAGTGATATGCACAGACTCCCAGTTGGTCGCCAACCAAGTGCGAGGCGAGTTTCAAGCCAAAAACGACAACATGACCGAATAATTAGCTTTGGTCAGAGAGAAGCTATAACGATTCAGGTCCGTGGAAGTCAAGCACATCCCGCGCGAGAACAAAACTCGAGCGGATATCTTGTCCAAACTAGCAAGCACCAAAAAGAAGGGAGGCAACAAATCCGTCATACAGGAGATACTCCCTCGGCCCAACATTGGAAAATCTTCAGCCCCGGTGGACATTGTCGTACCCCAAAAAATACGACCTTTCGCGATCCGAAAGGAAGGGAGGCGCGCGCCGGACAGACTGAAGAGTCGCCACCTAATTCTATTTATTCCCAAAGATGGAAATGAGAGATATAGATACAACCCGGGAAGAGAAGGATGAGGACAAAGTTCAACGGAACCATTGCCTGGGTTTGGGAGTCGGTTATGCAGGGGGAAGGTATTAGCACCCCCTACATCCATCGTACTCGATGGGAACCATCTAAGTTATCACGTGCGGAAGGATGTCTATGCTTAAACGAATTACTTGCTAGAGGGAAATGAGTTGAATTATAAGTTAGATTGATCCTAGGTGCTCGGCAAGGATTGAGATCCTCGTGCCTACGTACTCCCGTGTGCAATGGGAAAGTCAGAGCCTCGTAGTTCGGCCTACTAAGGGTATGGTTGTTGATTTTTATTACCTTTCTTCGATGAAAGGGTTTAGGAGTTTGAAATGCACTAAAGACTATGGATAGTTTATCTCGTCCAACAAGACGAGCGTCTTGCGTCAAAATAATCGGAGCGAGTAACGAGAGCTTGTTATCCTCCTTTCTATCGCTTAAGGCTTGTGGCGTACAAATCTTCTCGTATTTTATTAAAGTGTTTTATTTCCTAAGACCGCTTGACGTTGGATCAAGGGTTTGGATCTAAAAAGAATCGTTTTGGTTTGTTGGAGTTAGAGGGTAAATGCAAGTGGGGGTTTATTTTGTGGTTTGTTAGCGAGGCACAATGCGCTCGGCTCGCAAGGTAAGGTGGATCCTAATAAACGATAACTGAATAATAAAGTGCGAGTGTGCGAGTGAAATCGCTTGGCGTTGGACCAAGGATTCAGAATAAAATACGGAAAATAAAATGCGTACAAAGTAATGGGAGAGGGATACAAAATAAATACAGGGGATTGCGAGAAATAAAAAGGTCTCGTTGTAATTAGCCCAAGAGAAAGCGTGTGTGCAGTGTTTTTGAGCTGTTTGAATGCGTACAAAGTAATGGGACCTTTTTGGGACGCGTCGAAATTTGGTTCATTTACTTCCTTAGAATCGATTCAAGGTTAGAATCATTCTATGAGGAGTTGAACATTATTTTGAGATGCGATATTAAATAAATAAATTGAATTGAATCGCAAAAAATATAATAAAATAATAAATAAAAATTAATAAATAAATTGGTAATATTTTAGAATAAAGAATAAAATTAATAAAATTGAATATTTATTGGTCAACATAATAAAATAATAAAATGAAAAAAACTAATTACAAGGAGGGCCTCATATTGACCGAGTATCACCGATTTAATGAAATCGGGAGAACATCAGCCTTTTGTTATGTCATTGGCCCAAATAAATAGATTAATTAAAAACCTAGATGGAGGGATTACCAAATATTTGCTAACATTTTTTTATATGAATTGTTTTTAATGACTTAACTATTTATAAAGAAATAAAACTGGGGAAACTTATCATGAGAACTAAAACAAATAATAATAAAAAAACGCTAGCATTGTTTAAATATGAACAAAACTAATGAAAACTAAAAAAAAGAACATAAAAAAAACGCAGAATGTAAACAGAAATGGGGAAGTGTTAGCAATTCAAATGGGCCAACCAACAACATAATAAATAAATAATAAATAATAATAAAAAAATGAGGAGAGTCACAGATTAAAACAAAACTACGCTTAGAGAAAAAAGCAAAAAAAAATCTCAAAAACGGATTTCTACCTCAAATAGGGAAAATGACGCGCACTCTCTCGGAGTTCGTCTCTCTCTCACCTCTCTGAATCACGGCTCGTTTTTGTGCGTTAACGGTGGATTTTCGGCGGTTTTCGGAAAAAAACGGCGGTTGGCTGTTTCGAGAGGCGAATCGCGGTGAAGTGGTTTCGTAAGGATGTGTTTTAACGGCGGCGGTCGGCGCGATTCAGGGGTGGCTCGCGATTGCTTTTCTGCCTCAGATCTTTCTCACGGCCTCTTTCTTGTTCATCTCCGCCTCAGATTTGCCGGCGTTTTGACTTGGTTCGCAACGGTGAGAGTTTTGATGAAAGATGAGTTTGTTTCAGATTCACAATGTTTCTCGCGGATTTCTTGGTTGGTTTCGAAGATGGCTTTCGAAATTCCGTGTTGTTGCGACGAATGAAGCTCACGGTGGTTGGACGTGTTCAACGGTTCAAGGTTTTGAGGTTTCTGTTTTCGGCTGGTTGTAATTTTCACGACAATGAAGAGTATAAGGTTTGAGTAAAAAGGTGGAGGTGATAGTGCTTCGGTTTCGTTGCAGTGGTTTGGGCTTCGGTGGTTTCCGACAGTGGTGTTTCAGTGAGTTTGTGATCGTTTTCGTCACTCTCTACTTCAGATTTGTTTTTTAAAGGTTTGTGTTTTTGGGTGATTTTGAAAGAAAAACGTGAAGACTTATTTTCTGTAGATTGTGGGTATTAAAAAAAGAAGGTTTATGAAGTATTTTTTTGAAATTTTTGAAGTTTGGTTTATGTTGATTCTTGCAGAATTTTTTTTCAGGTTTCCAAACTTCCTCTATTGTGAATAAAGATTGTTCTATTTAAAGTATAGGTGAAGGGTGTTTATGGGAAGAGATTTGGATAGAATTTGGAAACAAGTGCTGTCATTTGCTGTGAAATTGGTGGAATTGAGGGAGCAGATTGTACAAGCTGTGTGAAAAAAAGAGGTGGTGGTGGTGATACGGATCGTACAAGTTATGAGTGGAGAAAGCTGTATTGGTATGAGTCACATGATGGTAAATGAAAAGAATAATATGTTGTTAGAAAATAAAAGAAAAAGTTACTGTCCAATGAATTTGTTTGAAAATAATAATAGTAATAATGGTTATGATAATAATAAAAGTGGAAAAGAAGATAATAATAATGATGAGAATAATAAAAAGATTAATATAAAAATGGTGATAATAGGGGAAAAAAATAATAATAACCAAGAATAAAAATGAAAATGATAATTATATAAAAAATGAATAAGAATAAAAATGGACTTATGATTTAATGAAATGATAAAAAAAGAAAATTTGGTCTAAGAATATATATGAATATAAATAAAATGAAAAATGGGAATTGATCTTATAAATAATGACTTTTTTTGAAAAAGTGGAATTTTAAACACATGACTTAAAAAGAAATCATAAATTGAATTAAGAATAGATTAAAAGGATAATCTTAGAAAAAAGAAAATTATTGGTACATATTTTTGAATTTCTTTTTTTTTGAAATAATGTTTTAGACAGAAAATAAAATGATGCGGGTAGGACAAATTTGGGGTATGACAGACATCAACGTCGTGGGCGACGCTAACTGTTGGATGACCCAAGTATTCAATTACCTAACCAAAGACGAGTTGCCAACAGATCCGAAAACGGTCAGCATCGTACAACGTAGATCATGCTCATATACCATGGTCGGAGGAAAAATGTATCGTCGAGGTTTTTCCATGCCGCTCCTCAGATGCTTTGAGGAAGAAAACATTCCACACGTGCTGAGAGAAGTCCACGAAGGGATCAACGCACAACATCCAGGTGGGAGATCGCTCGCCCGCAAAATCCTACGAGCAGGATACTATTGGTCGACGATGCAGAATGACGCGAAGGAGCACATTAAAAAATGTGACAAATGCCAAAGGCATGGTGACATACACAAAGCACCTCCTACCGAGTTGAAATCACTAACTTCCCCATGGATGTTTTCCTGATGGGGGCTAGATATATTAGGGCCCTTCGTCATCGGCACCGACCAAAACAAGTATCTCATTGTGGGCGTCGATTATTTCACTAAATGGATAGAAGCAGAGGACTTGGCCAAAATCTCTGCACTCAACATCTTACGTTTCTTCAAGCAGAACATCCTCGCCCGATTCGGGGTGCCGCTCGCCATCGTAAAAGATAATGGGACCCAGTTCACCGACAAGCATTTCCAGGAATTTGTAACCTCGATGGGAACCAAATAGCACTTCGCCTCAGTCGAGCACCCTCAGACTAACGGGAAAGAGGGAGCTACTAACAGGGTAATCTTAAGAGGTATTAAACGAAGGTTGGACGAGTACAAAAAACGTTGGGTCGAAGAATTACACAATGTTCTTTGGGCGTACATGACCACACCTCACTCGACAACCGGGGAATCCCCATTCCGACTAGCATACGGGACTGAAGCAGTCATCCCCATAGAGATGCACATACCGTCCTGGCGAACAGAATCACCTATGGATCAAGATACCAACTCTGAAACGCTGAGAGAAGAGCTAGACTTAGTCGAAGAAATCCGATCGGAAGCTGCTCTTCGAGAAGCTACACTTAAACAAAAAATAGTAGATCGACATGACACCAAGGTTATTAAGCCAGCATTCGAAATCAGAAGTCTCGTCTTGAGGATAAATCACAAGACTCCCGAGAAGGGAAGCTGGCACCGAATTGGGAGGGCCCATATCGCGTCCGAGCAAAGACCGAAAACGAAGCCTATTACTTAGAAAATCTTCAAGAGGAAGAGCTCACTCGGCCGTGGAACGTCGAGAAACTCAAGCAATACTACAGCTAGTATGAAGGTCGCCCTGCTCAACTCCCAAACGAGGAGCAGATGGTCCGACCAAACCTGCATGCCCAGGTACGAGCATTGCAGCCCAAAACGTTTTATCAACATGACCCCCCTCACGAAGAGGAAAGTAATTGTCGCACGAATGAATACTCAAACAATTCTAACGTCGCATAAGTACCACGACCAGTAAAAACCCCAGCTCGCGATGGGACGTTCAAGCCATGGAATCTGAGCCATGATCTTGACCTGGATACCGACCCGAAGCCAGCCTCCATACGTCTGACCGGTTCCCTTAACCGACGGATCACACTTTCTTACGAGCATTTACCCCCATATTCGACCACTACATCATATTCCTTATGCCATACGAGCACAAAATAATCAGCGAAATAATACATTTAAAATAAAAGTCCTCTGACGGACGGGCAGTCATATGTGGAAACAAAAACACTGCAAAAATAACAAAATGACCACCCAGGCCGGAAACATTCATTGAGAAGTTGCGACCCGAAGGGCGGACTTGTTCAAAATTACATAATACGGGGACCAAATCCCCGAGCAAAAACAATAAATTACATATATTTGGGCATGCAGGCCAACCTAATTACCTTCCTCCTCTTAGACACCAGGCTGACCCTCACTCGGAGGTTGCTGAGCTTCAGGTTGGACTGGCTGGTCGGGCTCACCAGGTTGAGAATCATCAACGGTCATATAATCAGGGACTAAAATCCGACCATCCTCGACCTTGTACAAATAGCTGATTCGATTAGTATCAAGATCCAACTCCGGATGGAGAGTCTTGATCTGATCCACAGCGTTTTGAAAGCTTAGTTTGGTTATGTCCCACAATTCTTCCAAATCCTGATCTAGTCGGGCAAGGAAGTGCACCCTGCTCATTAGACCCATGGTGTCTTCATCCTCATCCTCCTTGGGAAAGAAGGCATCTTTCAACTTTTTATTCTGGTCGACAACCTTCCTCTTGTCCACCTCTAGCTTAGCAATCACGTCAGCTCGCGTCGTCAGCTCTTTGGCCGTAGCCTCAACATCCTTCCTCACTTTTTCCTCTGAATCGGCCAGGAGGGACTTCAAGTGAGTAATTTCGCGCTCCTGCTTGGAGTTTCCCTCGGCTAACATCGAGGCCATGGGTAGCACCCGCATGACGGCACTGGCATCCTGCGTTAGGGACAACCTCCGAGCAGGGCGATCCATCTACTCGAGAAACAGTGAGTCCGCCCGTTCGACCTCCAAGGAAGTACCCTCGAAGAAATTGCATTTCACAAAACACGATGGCAACACATGTTTGGGTTTTGAAGGAGCGTTGGTTGTCAGGTCCATAACAGTCGTTCCAACTTTGTGTTTCTTAAGACTAGAACCCGAAGTCACGCCCGGGGAGCCTCGGGCGGCAGGGCCCGAGCCAGAACCGCTCGTATCGTTGCCCACTAGTAGGGTCTGAACGATCCTAGCTTTCCTCTTGTTTCCTTGTCTCAACTTGTCCTGGATCTTGTCCAGAGAATTCTCCATAGAACCTGCAAAATAGAGGAAAGAGAAATGGGTCAGATCGACTATGAGCATAAAATCACAGGACGAATAAACAAAAAACAAAGCAAGCACCAAACAGTTAGGACACTTCTTGCCCGTTTTTACAAGCCAGGAGAGTTGTGACGTCAATCAGCGGGTGCTCCACAGCTTCTCCCCTGACAGAAGCTAACATTACTTTCCCCTATCCGTCGAGCATCGGGGTCGGAGTGAAAGAGGACACCAGCTTGCGAAACTCCTTGAAGTTGGTTGCATCATCTTCGTTCAGAGCATCCCCTATTTGAACAAAATCGCTCACATATCGCCCATAATGACCATAATCCCATGAGAAAGGAAACCTCCAAATCCTCTTAGGATCTGGCGCCCTTGCGCGTCCAGCCGAGGTACATCGTTCTCGTCGGTGTCGACCCCCATAAAGCTGATCGACCTTGTAGCTTCTCGACTCACAGGTTCGATCAAAAGATAGTGACCCTTGAACGATCAGATAGACTTCGAATGTGACTTGAAGATCTTGGCCCGTATTTTAAAGGAGATGAAACCCTTTCGGACATTCCCTCGCCCCACCTGGCGTTGCAGAGAGAAAAACTGGAAAAAGAGAGGAAGGGTAGCCCCCGCACCAAGGTGTGTACACGTCAACTCGAATGCCCGCATAAAGGCATAAGAGTTAGGATGTGTAACACGGTGGGAGAACTGACTTTAAGTTATGTTGCGGATAGCAAGAGTCGCCACCGACTTTTATTTTATCCAAAAGGAAAGGGTATAAAAGAACAGGAAAGACCTTAAGAGAATATTTTGGGTCCGGGGGGTAGGTTATGTAAAGGAAAGGTGTTAGCACCCTTTACATCCATGGTTATCCATGGGCTCTTAGTTACTTAGCTCACTTTAAATTGTTTTTGAAAGTGTAGTGTGTGAATAGAAAAATTTTCAGAATAGTTGATAATAATCCATGTACGGATGTGTAAAAACTTGTTTGAAAATTTGTTTGAAATTGTGGAAAGTTTGAAAAGTTTTTTGAAAGTGAGCAAGTACATAAGAGGAACCTACCCTAAAGTTTAAAGTCTTTCTTGTTCTTTATCATTTCCTTGGTAAGACTATCCCTACTATTAAGGAGTAGGTAGTCATTACCTTGGATGTAAGGGACATGAGAGGGACATATATTTGTATGGAGGCAACTGTGGGGTGTATTAAGCATATATGAGGGACCATCATCATTATTCGAAGGGACTCGATTCGTAAAGGCAACCAAGAGGGACTTGATGATTTTTTCTTTTTAAAGGGACTTGCTTTATACACCCCACTTGACCTTATTAGTAGGCAACTTGAGGGATAACCTTAGAAAGTGAGACGGCGATTAAAATCGACTTATGTGTGTGAGTGTTTAATTTAATTATCTTATGATTAAAGTGATCTAATTTATTTTAAATAAAATACATATTAGCACTCCCTAATTACTAACCATAACAAAAATAATTAAATAATTACAAAATTTACATCCAGGAGCATTTACATAATAATTATAATAATAAGCAAAATAAATAATAAGCAAATAATAATAATTTAACAATAAATAAATAATGGGTTAGTAGTAATAAAGATTAAGAAATAGGATTAGTAAAAATATTAAGAATAAATAAAGTTAGTAAAAATAATTAAATTTAATGAAACAATAATAATTATAAAAATAGACAAGGTTAGAAAAATAAGATAAAAATTTAAGATAATAATAAACAAACAATAAGAGTATGACTAGCAATAATAATTAATAGAAATAAATAGAGAAAACATTATAATAACATGATTAAACACAAAATTTGATTTTAATTTAGAAACATAGATAATTAAATAATTACTATAATATAAAGTTCTAAATATAACATAATTATAAATTTTTAATCATTTACAAAAATTTAATTATTTATAAAAAAAAACATTTATACATTTTAAGTATCATATTCACAAAAATAATTATATTTATAAAATTTATAAGAATCATATTAAAGAAATAAACATACAATAATAATTACACTAAGAATTAGAAAATAAAATTATTATTAAGAAAATAGAATTAAATTTTATTTTAGAAATTTTTTTTAGGGTTTGTTTAGAAAATTAGGGTTTATTTAGATACCAAAATTATTTTTAACTAATATATAATTTAATTACACAAATAAAAGTTTAAATTGAGAAAACAAGAGTTAGATTTTTTTTTAGAAAAATAATATACATAATATATATATATTTTATAATATAAAAGATAATATAATTTATTTTAGATATAATATTAATAAAAATAGAAAATAAAACAAAAGAGAGAAAAAGAAATCAAAAACCTGATGGGGCTGGGGTTTGAACCCAGTCCCCTAAGCTTGCAGCCAACAATACACACCACTGGGCTGCCCATGCGCAGGCAAGAGATGAGAGAGTGAGATTTGTTTTGTGCCTTGCTTTGAGGAATCCAGAAAAATGAAGAAATAAAAAGGCCTGGGGTAGGAATCGTACCCAGGACCTTTGGGATGTATACGCGCATGCTTGACCGCCTGGCTGGAAGAGCCTATCTGAAAGTATAATGGCAAGAAATAATAATATATTAAGTTTTCCTTTAACCTGAAAAAATAGACAAAATAATGTATGAGACCAAGATTCGAACTCAGGTCTCGTAGGTTATACACGCATCACTTCCACCACTGGACCAAACGTGTTTTGGTGAATAATATCAGAAATAATACAATAAATATTACAACCAATATTCAAATTTCCAGAAACGCGCGAACAGCTTCATCTTCTTCCTTATACCTGCACTTTTTCCTGCGAAAATCGCTGGAAATTTACCTGCGAAACACAAACCCCAGCAAAACCTACGAAACACAATGGGCAACAAAAATGTACAATTTCATAAAATTGAAAGCATAAACATGTTCCAGAGGTCCATTCAAGTCAAGCCATGATCTTAGAAGTCATTTATATTTCGTAAATCACGAAACCCCAATTCTTGGTTAAAACCCTAACTATGGTGAATTTCGTTTTAGGCCATGGAACTTCATCAAATTATCCAGATTCCATCTATGATCAACAACAAACAAAGTTATATAAACAAATTTCAATAATATGCAAGGAATCATTGGAATCGAAAAAAATTCATTCAAGAACAAATTGGATTCGGGTCGGCCAATACAGTGCACATGGGATGCATATGAGTGATGCTTTAGCTTCAGTGATGTCTAAAGAACACGTCTATGTTCTTAGTTTACCTTGAAACCTCTTGGATTGAAGAATCCGAATCTCACTTTTTTGATGAATTTTTGAGTTTTGGAACTTACCTATAGGCTGCTGGATTCGTCCCTTGAGGCTAGGGTTGTGTTTGCTACTTATATGAGAATGAATTAGGTCAGAAATATGGATTGGTTGTGTGAAGATTTGATCCAAAAAATATTGAAAAAGATCATGGTGTAAAAGTTCAAATATTTGATCATGAAGACTTGCTATTCTTGGACTAATCACATGATTCCTTTCTCTTTCAAATTCAATCAACAATTAAGAATTTCTAGAAGCATTATCTTCCTCCAAAAATAGATTTTCATATTTTATATTTATTTAAAATGATTTTTATGAATTAAATCAATAATAAATAAAAATAAAATAATAAAAATGCTGAATTTTGGTCAATTGGGTCGTGCATAATGATATGAGGTGGATTGGATCACAACTTAGCAAGCCCATTTGGAAGGAATTGTTTCTAGACCCCCATTTTCAATATAAACCATCACAAAATTGCCCAACTTTGCAAAGGCACATCTCCCTCAATTTTAAAGGTATGAGGGTGTTCTTGGACTTTTTGGAAAGCTTGAAGAGTCCTCTAAACAACCCCATTGGTTTAAGGTCCATATCATTTACCAATCTCAAGTTATGCCCTTTTGAAGTTGTTGACTTTTTGTTGACTTTTGAAATGACCTATAATGTCTTAGCTCATATCTTTCAAATGAAGCATTTTTGGGCTTAACTTTCAACATAAAAGTTGTAGAGAATTCAATTTCCTTCAAAATGAGCTTTGGATGGAGACTTGGTGATGAAGTATGTGAAAGTTATGGCTGGTCAAAGTTCAGTTGACTTTTATTGAGGAAACCCTAATTTAGAAACTCCTGATTCTTGATGATCTGAAATCTCCTTGATGAATCATGATCAACCCTTGATCAAATGATGAATTTTACTTCATATACTTGATGTTGGCAAAAAATCATGAAGTTTGACTTTGGTTTGACCACAGTTGACCTCAGTTTGACTTTTTAACTGCATTGACTGATTTTGACTTATCTGATCATCTGATTGAGCAAACTTTTGAGAAAAGTCTTGAAACTTGTCATGGGGGTTCTTATACACATATAAGATGTTATGAAGCTCACTTGAGGTATTGGAAGTCCATTTAGCCTGATTAAAGTCAAAACCCTAGTTTTGGATGCACTGCCTAGGAGGTGCATTGTCTGAGGGAATTGTCAACTCTTTTGACCAATTGTGAACTTTGTGAACCTTGTGAACCATCATAAAATGTCTTGTGAACCTCATGGGAGGTATTGTGAAGCTTGTGAACCTTGTGAACCTCATGAAGTGGCTTTGTAGACCTCATGAACCTCAGGAAAGCTTTGTAATCATTGTGAATCTTGTGAACCTTGTGAACCTTCAAGAAGTGACTTATAGACTTCATGAACCTAATGAAAGGTTATATAAGCATTGAGAAACTTGTGAACCTTGTGAACCTTCTTAGCACACAAAGTCTTGTATTGTGAGGGCAAATTTTGGGGTGCAACAGGATGCAACTACGAGGGCGCTACTCCTAGGTGACCGAGCACTGAGCAGACCAAATCACTGAACGACAACCTGATCCCCAAGGTTGAAATAACATACTCATACATAGATAATTTTCTACCCCCAAAGTCTTAGAAAATTTTGTCATCGTCGCCCGAACATGTCACCTGTAACGCCCCGATTCGATTATTTCCCATTTTGTTGAGTCTTTTATTTAAATTGAATGATAATTGTTTCAATTGTGAGATTGGTGTGTTTATGTGATATGTTGATGTGTTGCATTATTTTACCATTTTTGAGAATTTTCGGGTAAAATTAGATTGGAGGATATTTTAGACATTTACTAATTAATGATAAGTTAGAAATTAGGTAGAATTAGAAATTGTGAGAAAATGATATTTTTGTTGAGAAAATAGAAATAGAATAGAAAGTTATAAGTTGTGATATTGATGGTTAGTTGAATATGATTGAGTGGGCTTAAAGATGCCACTAGGGGAAAGTTCTTCAGATATATTTCTTGGAAGATAAAGCAGTCCAAAGCATGTCTTCATGAGGATAGAGCAATCAATAATGATAACCCTAAAGCAGTCTTGAAGTAATAATATGATTTCAGGAGGATAGAGCAATGATAACTCTAAAGTAGTCTTGAAGTAATGATTTCAGGAGGATAGAGCCATCAATAATGATAACTCTAAAGCAGTCTTGAAGTAATGATTTCAGGAGGATAGAGCCATCAATAATGATAACTCTAAAGCAATCTTGAAATAATAATGATTTCAGGAGGATAGAGCCATCAATAATGATAACTCTAAAGCAGTCTTGAAGTAATGATTTCAGGAGGATAGAGCCATCAATAATGATAACTCTAAAGCAGTCTTGAAGTAATGATTTCAGGAGGATAGAACCATCAATAATGATAACTCTAAAGCAATCTTGAAATAATAATGATTTCAGGAGGATAGAGCCATCAATAATGATAACTCTAAAGCAGTCTTGAAGTAATAATATGATTTCAGGAGGATAGAGCCATCAATAATGATAACTCTAAAGCAGTCTTGAAGTAATGATTTTAGGAGGATAGAGCCAACAATAATGATAACTCTAAAGCAGTCTTGAAGTAATGATTTCAGGAGGATAGAGCCATCAATAATGATAACTCTAAAGCAGTCTTGAAATAATAATGTGATTTCAGGAGGATAAAGTAACCCTGAGGTTACGATAAAGCAGTCCCAAAGTAATAAGAAGCTTATCAGGAGGATAAAGTAACCCTGAGGTGACGATAAAGCAGTCCTGAAGAAATAAGAAGCTTATCAGGAGGATAAAGTAACCCTGAGGTGACAATAAAGCAGTCCTGAAGATCATAAATTTGTTTGTTGGATAATTAACCTGAAAACAAGGTAGCATTCTGTATAATAACATTAGTTTATGCTTTATGTATGCATGTATAATATGATGCACCTAAGTAATGTACTATGCACTCATGGATATGTATGCTATGGTATAATGTAAATGATGATATGATACTGCCGGAAGCGTCTGGATATCTTTGTATAACAACTGCTGGCCAGGGAAAATAAATCCCGATTCGTTGCTGAAGAATGTATATCCCTCTGTCTGCTGGGGATAACAGGGTATAGATAACCTCCCAGATGCTGGGGATAGTAAGGTATAGATAACCTCCCGGATGCTGGGGATAGTAAGGTATATATAACCTTTGTCTTCGTTTGGTAATAGGATAAGTATAACATCCCGTCTTCGTTCGTCGTACCCTTATTGGAAAGTAATTTCCCGAATATCCGTATGAGGATAAAAGAGATGGATATAAATTCCAGGGGAGATGAGACTTTATGAAGATGAATTTGCCCTACTGAGGGTTTGTAACTGTCTTGTAAAGGTGAACCGGCGAAGCTTCGTTGAAATCCTCCCCTCGTTCGTCCTTAGTAAATACTATTACTGCATTTTCATGCATTTCTGGTAAACATCAATCATATTAAAAGCATACATGCATTTCTGGTAAACATCAATCATATTCAAAAGCATACATACATTCAAACACAACCAATGGACGTTTCGCTTACGTAAATAGGGTAAAAGTAAATCTGGATTCAAAAGATGGAATTTATTTATATCAAAAAAAAGTGACCCATACACGGGTAAGTTTGTACAAGGAGACATAAACCCTAGTAAGAGGATTTTGTCATGAAGTTTTACAAAAGAAAATCAGCTATGTGGGAAACAATCCTATTGAGTTTCAATTCTACTATTGCCATTCAAGTATCTCATCTTCTTGGTGTTGAGACGGAAATGATTGGATTGAGCTTTATCTGTTCGAGCTTGAGTAAGTAGTACAACTGGTTGCAGTTTCATGGGTGATCCAAACGAGACATAGTCATACGCTTTAATCCCTAACTTTTGCCTGGATTGCCCTTTCAGGTTTTCAATCCACCGGGATACCCTTTTTTGCCCAAGCCGCCTTTTCAGGTTTTCGACTTGCCGGGTGTACATCTTTTTATATATATCCCTAATTTTTGCCCAAACCCTTTTGGTTTGCCGAGATGCCCTTATTTTTGCCTAGGCCTGTCAACCTAGCGGGTCTCTTTTTATGCGTAGTATTTTTTAACTATGTCTGCGTTTACAGGCTGTGGGAAGTCTTCACCATCCATTGTAGTCAGTATCATGGCACCTCCTGAGAACACTGTCTTGACTACAAATGGTCCTTCATATGTTGGAGTCCACTTGCCCCTAGGATCACCCTGTGGTAATATGATACGCTTGATTACCAAGTCACCAGCCTGATATACCTTTGGCTTAACCTTCTTGTTAAAAGCTTTGATCATTCGTTTTTGGTACATCTGGCCATGACAAACTGCTGCTAACCTCTTCTCATCAATCAATTTTATCTGGTCCAGTCGAGTCTGAATCCACTCATCTTCATCCAAGCCTGCATCCTTCATAATTCTCAAGGAGGGAATCTGAACTTCAATGGGCAGAACTGCTTCCATACCATAGACTAAGGAGAATGGGGTTGCCCCTGTTGAAGTACGTATTGTAGTACGATAACCATGAAGAGCAAATGGTAACATCTCATGCCAATCTTTGTAAGTAACAGTCATCTTCTGTACAATCTTCTTGATGTTCTTATTAGCAGCTTCAACTGCCCCATTCATCTTTGGACGATACGGAGAAGAGTTGTGATGCTTAATCCTGAACTGCGTGCAAAGATCAGTAATCATAGTGTTGTTCAGATTAGAGCCATTGTCAGTGATAATCCTTTCAGGGATGCCATACCTACATATGAGATTATTCTTAATGAACCGAGCCACAACATTCTTGGTAACAGATGCAAATGAAGCTGCCTCTACCCACTTCGTGAAATAATCAATAGCAACCAGGATGAAACGATGCCCATTAGAAGCAGTAGGCTTGATTTCACCAATCATATCAATGCCCCACATGGCAAAGGGCCAAGGAGCAGTCAACACATTCAATGGTGATGGAGGTACATGGACTTTATCAGCATAAATTTGACATTTGTGACAAGTTCTGGAGTGTTGATAGCAATCAGCTTCCATGGTAGACCAATAATAACCTGCTCTCAAAATCTTCTTTGCCATAGTATGACCACTAGAATGAGTGCCAAAGATTCCATCATGCATATCTTCCATAATCTCAGTTGCTTCTTTCTTATCCACACAACGAAGCAAAGTTGAATCATGATTGCGCTTGTACAAAATGCCATTACTCAAAAAGAACTTAGCAGAAAACCTTCTCAGAAACTTCCTATCTTTGACAGATGCCCCTTCAGGGAACTCCTGAACTTCAAGATACCTTTTCACTTCATAGAACCAAGGCTTCTCCTCTGCCCCTTCAGTGTCAATCTCATTGCAGTATGCAGGCTTCTCAAATCTATCAATGGTAATCTTGGGTGCTTCATCATCCCAACTGATCTCAAACATAGATGCCATGGTGGCCAATGCATCTGCCAACTGATTCTCTCTTCGGGGAATATGTCCAAAAGTAATCTCTTTGAAATGTGGGATCAAAGACAACACATGCTCTCTGTAAGGAATGAGGTTATCATGCTTGGTATCCCAATCTCCTTTAATCTGACTTACTACCAGGGCTGAATCTCCATACACATCAAGGAACTGAATCTTCATATCAATAGCAGCTTTAATACCCAGGATACATGCCTCATACTCAACCATGTTATTGGTACAATGGAAACAAAGTCTGGAAGTAATCGGGGTATGACAACCTTCAGGGGAACTAATCACAACACCAACACCATTACCATGTGCATTAGAGGCACCATCAAAAACCATAGTCCATCGGGATCCTTGTTCAGGTCCGTCATATTGTCCAGGTTCTTTGGTAATAATCATAATGTCTTCATCAGGGAACTCAAAATTCATTGACTGGTAATCATCTACTGCTTGATGAGCCAAATGATCAGCAACAACACTTCCCTTAATGGCCTTCTGAGTAGTATACTGTATATCATATTCTGTCAAGATCATTTGCCATCTTGCAATTCTTCCGGAGAGAGCAGGTTTCTCAAATATGTACTTGATTGGATCCATCTTCGAAATCAATAAGGTAGTATGGGTCAACATATACTGTCTTAGTCGGCGAGCAGCCCATGCCAAAGCGCAGCAAGTTTTCTCGAGCAGTGAGTATCTTGTTTCACAGTCGGTAAACTTTTTGCTAAGGTAGTATATTGCCTGCTCTTTTCGACCAGACTCGTCATGTTGCCCCAACACACACCCCATTGAGTTGTCTAGCACTGTTAAGTACATAATCAAGGGTCTTCCATCAACTGGTGGCATCAAAATTGGTGGCTCTAGCAGATATCTCTTAATTTCATCAAAGGCAGTCTGGCACTCATCATTCCATTCCATCACCTGATCTTTCTTCAATAACTTGAAAATTGGCTCACAAATGGTAGTTAATTGGGAAATAAATCTTGCAATGTAGTTCAATCGTCCCAAGAAACCTCTAACCTCCTTCTCAGTACGGGGAGCTGGCATCTCTCGTATAGCTTTCACTTTTGCAGGATCTACTTCAATACCTTTGCCACTGACAATGAAACCCAGGAGTTTACCAGATCTAACTCCAAAAGTACACTTGTTTGGGTTCAACCTCAACTTGTATTTCTTCAACCTCTCAAACAACTTGTGCAGATGATCAAGATGTTGCTCTTCATTCTGAGACCTGGCTATCATATCATCTACATATACCTCTATCTCATGATGAATCATATCATGAAACAAAGCCACCATAGCACGCTGATATGTTGCCCCTGCATTCTTCAAACCAAATGGCATTACCTTATAGCAAAAGGTGCCCCACTATGTCACAAATGTTGTCTTCTCCATATCTTCAGGTGCCATCTTGATTTGATTGTAACCAGAGAAACCATCCATAAAAGAGAATACCTTATGCTGAGCAGTGTTGTCCACCAGAATATCAATATGAGGAAGTGGAAAGTCATCTTTAGGGCTAGCCTTGTTCAAATCTCTGTAGTCTACACACATACGCACCTTACCATCTTTCTTAGGAACTGGTACCACATTTGCAACCCACTGAGGATAAGAAGTCACTGCTAAGAACCCTGCATTGAACTGTTTCATTACCTCTGCCTTGATCTTTTCTGACATTTCAGGACGCATACGACGAACCTTCTGCTTCTTTGGACGACAATCTTCTTTCACTGGCAAACGGTGAACCACAATGTCTGTATCCAACCCTGGCATATCTTCATAAGACCAAGCAAAGATCTCCACATAGTCACGTAACATCTGAATCAACCTGCTCTTGACACTGTCCTCTAAATCAGCCCCTACCTTGACCTCTTTTCTGTTTTCTTCAGTTCCCAGATTCACAACTTCGACTGGCTCTTCATGTGGCTGTATAGCTTTCTCTTCTTGTTGTAACAACCTAGCAAGCTCTACAGGTATTTCACAATCATCCTCATTTCCGTCTTCAGTTTGATAGATCGGATTCTCGAAATCATAATTGGCAATAGTAGAACTGTTATCAACAGGATCCAGAGTGGATGAGGATCTGCATTTTAGTGATGTGGGTGTGTGTAAGAACACATAGCTGATAAAGCAAAAATAAAGAAAAGAAAGACAAGGAACACAATATTTACGAAAACGAAACGTCCACTGATTTTTATTGAATGAAGTATGCAAATGAAATGACATCCCATAACAAGCACACCATTGTGCCCCGGGTAAGGCACAAGGCTTGAGAGTTTTAATTGTTCAAGAAATTACAAATTTAAAAACATAACACAGTAATAGTATTTACTCCTGACTAAAGGAGATAGGGATAACATCTTCAGCTTTCCAATTATTGAGTCCAGCACCCACAGTAGGAAAAATCCATGCATCCAAGTTGTAGTCTTCATCATAGTCTCCCACAGCATTGATAACCCCTTGATTGGTGATACGAGCAGCACGAGCACGACGAACAGCCTTCTGGGACTCTGCAGTGAAACCCAAACCAAACTTGTCAGACTTGTATGGAATATCAGGAAGCTGACCCCAAATAGTACAACCACCTTCATCCACCACAGCTCTAGCATCATTGAGGGAGGCCATTGCCATTGTTGGAGGTTTTCTGGTGACAACAGGAACTTTCTTCACAGCAGGAGGAGCTACATAATCATTAACAACCCAGGGAACCACTTCAAATGACTGACACGGAGTCTCAATGTATTCACCTTCCACTTCCAGATACTTGAAAGTGTTTACATGGCTGACAAAGTATTCTTCCTCTCCAAAGACAGTAACAACTTTTCCATTCACCGGATATCTCAACTTTTGGTGCAATGTAGAGGTCACAGCCCCTGCCCCATGGATCCAGGGACGACCAAGCAGACAAGAGTATGAAGGACGAATATCCATCACATAAAATGTAGCAGTAAACACCTGAGAACCAACTTTGATTGGAAGATCAATTTCCCCATGCACTACTCTTCTGGAACCATCAAAAGCCTTTACCACAATATTACTGGGCTTCAGCACAGCATCTTCAGGACTCAACTTATTCAGGACTTCCTTGGGCAACACATTCAGAGAGGAACCATTGTCTATCAGCACATGTGACAGGGTAGTGCCCCTGCATTCAATTGAAATATGCAAGGCCCTGTTATGATCCCTCTTGGCAGGGGTCAAATCAGCGTCAGAAAATCCTAACCCATTATCATAGGTCAGGTGGGCAACACAATTCTCAAACTGGTCAACAGAAATGGCATTGGGCACATGAGCAGACTTCAGAAACTTGATCAAGGACTTGGCATGAGCCTCGGAACACAGCAACAAGGACAACATAGAAATCTTTGAGGGAGTATGCCCCAATTGATCAACAATGTCATAATCACTCTTGCGAATGATTTTCAATACTTCTTCCATCTGCTTAGAGAGATCATCAGCAGCTGGCACATCAGTAGATACAGGCTCAATAACAGGACCTTTGCCCCGAGCATCAGTGGTGGAAGTAGCAGCAGGAGTAACTGCACTCTTAGAAGCAACTGGAGGAGAGAAGACTCTTCCACTACGAGTGATCTTGCTAGATCCAGCAATATTATCAACGTCAACAGGCACATCAGGTAAAGGCTCTTGCTTAACACCATGGATGTAAACGTCAGACCCATAGTGCCAAGGCACAACTTTGTCAGACGTATATGGGATAGGACCAGGAGTAGTAATGACCACAGGAGCTACTCTGGCTTCAGCAACAACTTTCACAGGACCTTCAGCAGTAATCTTGATTGGGCCTTGATGAGTGATTTTAATGGGACCCTTTGAAGTGATTCTCACTGGTACTTTGTCAACCATATCAACCTCTTCAATCTTCTTACCCCGAGTCAGATGATCCACCATACTCTCTACAGATGCTGGTCTTCTTTCAAACACTATAGTATACTTATCCATGAGACGTTGAATCCCATCTCTCAAAATGAAGCAACTATCCGGCTTATAGGTACAATACAAACAATCTTCACGACAACCTGGAAAGATCCCAGCTTGTACTAACCTCTTTTTGATAACAGACAATGGTGTACTCAACTCCATTACTGAATAGACATGCAGGTCTTCATCAATGGCATTGACAGTCTTCTCGTGATTTGGCATTGGAGCTGTAATCACATTTGGAGTACCCGGAGGGTCAAACTCAATCTCTCCAGCATCAATCATATCTTGAATTTTGTTCTTCAAGACCCAGCAGTTATTAGTATCATGTCCTGGACAGTTTGAATGATATGCACATCGTGCATTGGGATTGTACTTGGGAGAGGTAACATTGGGATTCTGAGGAGCCTCCCTCAGGGTAATAAGTTCAGCCTTCAACAAGTGTTGCAATGCCTGAGCCATTGACATGTTGATCTTTGTGAACTGTCTTCTAGCCCTCTGTTGGTTGCCTTGTGGCTGCTCTGTTGGTGCAGGAGTTGGATTTGAAATATGAACTGCACTAACAGACTGATGCCTTCTGTTACGATCAGGTTGACCATAAACAGCATTGGATTCTTTCTTCCCAGTAGGAGGCTTCTTTGCAGCACCTGATGAAGAAGTGCCCACTTGGATCTTACCACTCTTGATACCATTCTCTACCCGCTCTCCTGTCATGATCAACTCAGTGAAGCCAGATGATGAGCTTACAATGAGATGACTGTAAAACGGACCATTCAGCGTACACATGAACATATCAACCAGCTCCCTGTCAGTCAAAGGGGGTTGAACTCTTCCCGCTAAATCTCTCCACTTCTGAGCATACTCCTTAAAACTTTCTTTGGCACCCATAGACATGCTCTGAAGCTGCATGCGAGTGGGGGCTAAGTCAGCATTATATTGATACTGCTTGTAGAAAGCTTCAGCAAGATCATTCCAGTCCCTGATGTTGACACTCTCCAACTGATAATACCACTCCAGCTGAGCTCCAGATAAGCTCTCTTGAAAGAAATGGATCCACAATTTCTTATCAGCAGTGTGGGGTTGAATTCTTCTGACATAAGACCTCAGATGCAGTTTGGGACAAGAGACCCCATCATAGACAACAAATGTTGGAACCTTGAAACCAATGGGTATCACAACCCCAGATATCAAACTCAAATCCTCAAAATCCAGCCCAGATGATTTCTGTAATTCCATAGCATCCATTCTATCCACCAGCATCTTGAACTTGTCTTCATTAGGCTCATGGTAGTAATTAGCCTCAGAATCAGAGTCCCCCATAGTATTGTGGAGACTACCTCCCTCTTTCTCAGATTCCTCAGATTCATAGTCTTCAACCTGTTCCTTGGTCTTGACAGGACCTTTGAACTTTCTTCCCATGTTGAGCAACCCAGCAGACCTTCTAGCCTTCTTAGTCTTCTTGGCCAGCAGTGTCTTCAATTCATCCTGCCCCTTGGATAGGTTCAGGATCAGCTCTTGGAACTGTGCATTCTGTGCCTGAAGATCCTTAACTGATTGTTCAAGAGCCATTGCTGAAATAAACAGCGAGAAGATGAGAAACCTGTGCACAATTATAAACCTGTGATGCAGTGAAATGATATGTGAATGCATATGCAATGTTTTCAAGGACCGTAGGATTTAAATTTGCTTAGACACACACGAAAGTAAACTTTTATTAGTAATAACTTTGTTTTGCCTTTTAGGCTTACAAAAAATGAAAGTGAAACAAGTACAAAATATGGGGTTTTAAGTCTCCCATGGACGTTTCCTCTTTGTGTTGAGGTATGAGTTGAGGTTTCGTTCCTCGTGAAGTAGCTTTGTTAGCTCCAGAATCTTTTCTTGGCTTGCTTTGTAATGAGCCTCGAAAGTATCCCTTTGCTCTTTCAATTGGATCCATGATCTCTGCAAGTCTTCCATATCAGTAGGCATATCTGGGTGAAGGATGGTATAAGCTGTGTCTCCTTCAGCAACAGGTTCCATAGTAACTGGTAGGACGGCAGGATATGGCATCATGAGTGTCTGAGCACGAGATCGCACCCATCTGAGATAAGCCTCCATAGGAATAGTGTACTTAGGCTCCAGTGTCTTGCTGTCAATCCTGTTCACCTTTCCCCAAGCTCGTATGAATCTCTGACGGTAACCCTGAAGATCGTTGTCGTAATCAAACACAATGCCCTGAATCAACATGTCATGTGGGCCATCGCTCCGAGCGTAACCAAACTGTCGTAAAGCTAGAGAGGGGTTGTAGGTGATGCCTCCTCTTATGCCTAGAAGTGGCACATTAGGAAACTCCCCACAACGGTCAATGATGGTGACATTCTCCATAGATCTGGAGCACCAATGGATGTCTGAGTGAGAAAGTGACATGATCCTCTTGGACCATCTGAACCCTTGCTCATTCTTCATTACTGAGCGAGGAAGGTGAGAAATAAACCACCTAGATAGCAAAGGTATGCAACACATCAAGGTTCCTCTTGCCCTTGTAGTACGGGTGTGAAGAGAATGCAGGATGTCTCCAAGCAATGTAGGCACTGGATTGTGACTCAGGAAAACGTTGATGGCATGAACATCTATGAACTGATCTGGATTGGGGAACAATACTAAGCCATATATCAGCAAGGCTAAGATCTCCTCAAAAGCATCGTAGCTCATGGCCTTCAAGAACATTTGAGCTTTATCCATTAATACCTTGGCAAGAATACCCTTGACTCCACTTCTCGTCTCTAGAACAATGTCAGACTTCTTCAGATGTAGAGCTGCAGCAACAACTTCTGGTTTAAGCTCCTTCTCTAAGCCTGTTAAGGGTCTTTGATCAAGAACAGGTATACCCAGAAGTTTAGAGAACTCCTCCATGGTTGGAACCAGCTGATAGTCGGGGAATGTGAAGCAATGGTGCTTAGGGTCAAAGAACTGAAACAACACACTCATCATGTCTTCATTGAACCCTGAAGTAACTAGATCCAATAAGTGACCATGTCTTTTGTTGAACTGGGAATGATCAGGCACTTGGGAAATCAACTCTTTGAGCTTGGGAGGTATCCCTACAAAGTTGATCCCGATGGTGTTTCTACGAGCAGAAGCCATGACCTGCAACAAAGAACAAAAATAAATCCCTTGGTCCTTGAAATGGTTAGGGAAAATGATATGCTCATGATGCATGATGATGTCATGATGTTATGCTCAATCACAAACATGTGGCACACACAAACAAGTCACACCATAGCCCTAGGTTTAAAGGCTTGCATGAGGTTTAAAGGTAAGTACCCTCCCCTGAAGTTGGATGGTTCATCCTGTCCTACAAAAGTAACCGGGTTCTAAGGGATCTCAATATCATTGATCCTTCACAAGGGTGGTTGTTCAGTAGGCAACTTACTTGCCAACCAAAACCCTCCAAGTTCAAGATCTCAATGAGCGTAGTATCGAGTGTCAACCAACTTCAGTCTGCACCAAAGCCGGTTACCTCACTACCTTCTAAAGGCCAAGATGAGTTAACTAGGGTTCTAAAAGTTAGTTAGTGTATTGACAACATATGGCAGCCTCATATTATCCTCAACTTGACTTAAGGAACATAAGCACCAACCAAGACGTCGCACTAACTATGGCCACCAGATCAACCGTATCGATATACGTCGTATAGTTTCCTTGGTCTATTGCCATTTACCTAAGGTACACTAGATCCGGGTTAGGACCTTTCACACATAAGAGCACCCCAACAAGTAATATAAAGCAAACAAGGCAAACAATTTAAAGTGATCTTAATTCCTAAGGGTACCCCTCTTAAATAGATCCCCAGCAGAGTCGCCAGTTCTGTAACACGGTGGGAGAACTGACTTTAAGTTATGTGTTGCGGATAGCAAGAGTCGCCACCGACTTTTATTTTATCCAAAAGGAAAGGGTATAAAAGAACAGGAAAGACCTTAAGAGATATTTTTGGGTCCGGGGGGTAGGTTATGTAAAGGGAAGGTGTTAGCACCCTTTACATCCATGGTTATCCATGGGCTCTTAGTTACTTAGCTCACTTTTGAATTGTTTTTGAAAGTGTAGTGTGTGAATAGAAAAATTTTCAGAATAGTTAATAATAATCCATGTACGGATGTGTAAAAACTTGTTTTTGAAAATTTGTTTGAGATTTGTTAAGTGTTTGAAAAATGGAGTGAGCAAGCAACTAAGAGGTACCTACCCTAAAGTTCTAAGTCTTTCTTGTTCTTTATCCTTTCATTGGTAAGACTATCCCTACTATTAAGGAGTAGGTAGTCATTACCTTGGATGTAAGGGACATGAGAGGGACATTTTGTTTTATGAAGGCAACTGTGGGGTGTAATAAGCATACTGGAGGGACTATCATCATTATTCGAAGGGACTCGATTCGTAAAGGCAACCACGAGGGACTTGATGATTTTTTTTTCTTTTTAAAGGGACTTGCTTTATACACCCCACTTGACCTTATTATTTAGGCAACTTGAGGGATAACCTTAGAAAGTGAGACGGCGATTAAAATCGACTTACGTGTGTGAGTGTTTAATTTAATTATCTTTGATTAAATTGATCTAATTTATTTTAAATAAAATACATATTTGCACTCCCTAATTACTAACCATAGCAAAAATAATTAAATAATTACAGAATTTACATCCAGGAGCATTTACATAATAATTATAATAATGAACAAATTAAAATAAATAGCAAAAATAAATAATAAGCAAATAAAAAAATATATAAGCAAAATAATAAGCAATAAATAAATAAATATCGGGTTAGTGATAAATAATAATATTTAAATAATAAGCAAAAAGTTAGTAATAATAAAATAAGGGAGGTTAGTAAATAATAAAAATTAATAAAATTAGTGAGATAATAATAATATATAAAATTAGTAAAGCAAAAATAAATGATATGGTTAGTAATAACAATAATAAATAACCAAAATATTATAAGAATAAGAGATTAACAATTTTTAATATAAGCAATTATATTTAGGAAAAAAAAATGAACAAACAATTATTTTAATTTACAGGATTTAATTTCTAATAGTATGAAATATATTTATATCTTATATGAGAAAAATAATTTATAATTATATTTACAATATTTTCATGAATCATACTAAATAAATAAATAAATATACATTATAATTATATTAATAATTAGAAAATAAAATTATTTTAGAAAAAATAGAATTAGGTTTTATTTTAGAAAATATTTTTAGGGTTTTAAAAAATTAGGGTTTAGTTAGAAAAATATTTAAGGTTTAATTTAATAATTATAATTTATTTAAATAGTACATACATATATATTTTACATTTTTGAAATTTATAATAATGAAAACTATTTTTTTCTAATTAAAATAAATATTTAGACACTAGAAAACATACTATACATATATTATAAGGTAGAAAAATAATAAAATTTATTTATTTGAATTTATTTATGAAAATAGGATAATGACTAAATATAAGAAAATTAAAAGAAAATAAAAATCAAAAAAATCAGGACCTGGGATTTGAACCCAGGTCCTTTACCTGAATGATGAGAAGGACAACCACTAGGCCACGCTGCATATGCTGCAAGAAGAAGGAAATCCATTCTCTTTTGTGCCTTAAACCAATGAACCAGGAAAATAATGAGAAAAATAAAAGGCCTGGGGTGGTGTTGAACCCAGGTCCTTTGATCATTCATACGCGCGCCTTACCGCCTGGCTGGGAGAGCCTTCCTGATGACCAAACAACTACTAATAATAATATATTAAACACGCATATTAAATGGAAAATATCAAAAAAACTTGCTGGAGGCAAGGTTCGAACTCATGCCATCAGATCACATATGCGTTCCTCCTACCACTAGGCCACCTGCAACGTTTGTATATCATCCACAAACAAAACTATATAATATAAAGTAATATTTGAATTTCAGAAACGCGCCAAAGACCTTCTTCTTCCTCTGCCCGTCGTCTTAACCTTTAGTGACAGTTGGTCCGTCACAATAGCCTATAGTGACGGATTTTTCCCGTCACTAGAACTCCTGCATCTCAAATCATGAAAAATACATACAATAAATTTATTTTAAATGCCCAGATCAACTATATGAAGGCCGTAGGTTCCAAATAAGTCATTAATTTGGTCTGAAATTGGTTGTATAATAGAATCCCCAAACTCACAGTTGGTAAACCCTAACCATGGTGATTCATGGATTCGGCAGTGAAACTCCAATCTAACCATCCAGGAAGCTTTAATACAATGAAACAAACATAGTTAAACAATCAAAATCAACTGAAAACCAATAGAATCGTGGAATCGAAAAAATTTAAATGTGGTATGAACACGGGTTTGATTCATGCGAATGAGGATGTTTCATATATTGTTTATGATCCAAACATGATCAATGAAGTTCAATGAAGAAGAATCAACCTTCAAATTGTCTTGAAAGTGCCTGTATTTTGGAATCCGAATTGGTGTTTTTTTTGAATTTTTGAGCTATGAAACTTACCTTTGAAGCTGCTGGATTCGTGTCCTAGGGTTTGCATTATGATCAATACTTATAGGTGAATCAATCTAGGTCAAAAACTTCATTGGTTATGTGAAAGATTTGATTTAAAAAGATTGAGATTGATCATGCTTTGAAAGTTCAATATTTTTGTACCAATGCTTTCTATTTCAAGCCATTCCACATAACTCTTGTATCAACTTATTCCATACTGATTTTATGACTTTCTAGAATCAATCACAAAAATAAGTCTTCATATTTAATATTTTATTTAAATTTAAAATGATTTTAAGAATAAAAAATCATAATAAATTAATTAAATAAAATAAAAATTATGAAAATATTATGGAAATTTCGTGCATGATATTATTGTATGGGTTGGGTCATAATTTGGCCAGCCCATTTGGAGAAAATTGCTTTTAGGCCCCCATTTTCATCATGAACCATCACAAACTTTCCCAACTTTGCAAGGGCACATCTCCCTCAATTTTAAAGGTATGGGGGTGTTCTTGGACATTTTGGAAAGCTTGAAGAGTCCTATAAACAACCCCATTGGTTTCAGGTCCAGATCATTTACCAATCTCAAGTTATGCCCTTTTGAAGTTGTTGACTTTTTGTTGACTTTTGAAATGACCTATAATGTCTTAGCTCATACCTTCCAAATGAAGCATTTTTGGGCTTAACTTTCAACATCAAAGTTGTAGAGAATTCAATTTCCTTCAAAATGAGCTTTGGATGGAGACTTGGTGATGAAGTATGTGAAAGTTATGACTGGTCAAAGTTCAGTTGACTTTTACTGAGGAAACCCTAATTTAGAAACTCCTGATTATTGATGATCTGGAATCTTCTTGATGAATCATGATCAACCCTTGATCAAATGATGAATTTTACTTCATATACTTGATGTTGGCAAAAAATCATGAAGTTTGACTTTGGTTTGACCACAGTTGACCTCAGTTTGACTTTTTAACTGCATTGACTGATTTGACTTATCTGATCATCTGACTGAGCAAACTTTTGAGAAAAGTCTTGAAACTTGTCATAGGGGTTCTTATACACATATAAGATGTTATGAAACTCACTTGAAGTATTGGAAGTCCATTTAGCCTGATTAAAGTCAAAACCCTAGTTTTGGATGCACTGCTTAGGAGGTGCATTGTCTGAGGGAATTGTCAACTCTTTTGACCAATTGTGAACTTTGTGAACCTTGTGAACCATCATAAAATGTCTTGTGAACCTCATGGGAGGTATTGTGAAGCTTGTGAACCTTGTGAACCTCATGAAGTGGCTTTGTAGACCTCATGAACCTCAGGAGAGCTTTGTAATCATTGTGAATCTTGTGAACCTTGTGAACCTTGTGAACCTTCAAGAAGTAACTTGTGGACTTCATGATCCTCATGAAAGGTGTTGAAAGCATTAAGAACTTGTGAACCTTATGAACCTTCTTAGCACACAAAGTCTTGTATTGTGAGGGCAAATTTTGGGGTGCAACAGGTGGCTGTTGGTGTTATGGCCAAGTTGTCGATCTTTTGGCTTAGTTGGTCAAACTTTGCATTGACTTGGTCCATACTACTCACTTCGTACATACCTCCTTTTGTTGGTTTCTCGGTTGCGACTCTCTCGCTTCCCCAAAGGTAATGGTTTTGAGCCATACTTTCGATGAGTGCATAAGCATCATTATATTCTTTGTCCATCAATGCACCGCCTGCGGCAGCGTCAATTGTCATTCTTGTATTGTACAAGAGTCCATTATAGAAGGTATGGATGACCATCCATTCTATTAATACGTGATGTGGACAAAGTCTCAGCAAATCCTTATAGCGTTCCCAAGCTTCGAATAGTGATTCGCTTTCCCTTTGCTTAAATCCGTTGATCTGAGCTCTCAGCATAGCTGTCTTGCTAGGTGGAAAATATCTATTCAAGAAAACTCTTTTAAGTTCCTCCCACGTAGTTACTGAGTTCGAAGGCAGAGATTGAAGCCAAGCTCTTGCTCTGTCTCGAAGTGAAAAAGGAAATAAACGTAGTCTAATAGCTTCTTGGGTAACTCCATTGGCTTTTACGGTATCTGCGTATTGCACAAAGATCGAAAGATGAAGGTTCGGATCCTCGGTAGGATTTCCGGCGAATTGATTTTGCTGCACGGCTGATATCAACGAAGGTTTTAGTTCGAAATCATTTCGGTTGATAGCCGGTGCTGCAATGCTTGAATGCGGTTCAGCTTGCGAAGGACTAGCATAATACTTGAGTGGGTGATTCTGTTCTTCAGCCATCTCTGCGTCCTTTGATGTTACGACTGGTTTAGGCGGATCTAAATGAAGATCTGGAATATTATAACTTTTTTCGTAATCGAATATTCGTCTTCTTACGTGTAAGAAGCGTTCCGATTCAGGGATTAGAGGTTGCAAGTCTTCGCTTTTAGAGCGAGTACTTGGCATACACTCGGAAATTAAATTAAATAAATTAAATAGTTGATACCTTAGTCTAGACAATGCTACCTAAAGTGCACTAGTAACTAAATTAAGGTCCCCGGCAACGGCGCCAAAAACTTGATGGGCTAAAGACGTGTCTAATTATGTGTCTAGCGGTATCTGAACTGCAAGTGCACAGCCTATCGAAGTAATATTTAAGATTATCGATCCACAGGGACTCTATGGTTACTTAGTGCTAGATGGACTTCTAGTTTAGCTAAGGTGAAGGGTTGTCACGATTTTTTGTTGATTTTAAAATATTAAAGGCGGAATTAAATTTAAGTTTTAATAAAATAATACTAAGGCGGTCGGTATGTAATTATACTAACTTAGGTGGGTCAATCTAACCTAGGCTTATAAAGGTGTTTACTTAATCTATTCGGTAGAGGTTACCAGTTTAAATACCCTCAACTCACACTCTCGTGGTCTTATCTCAGATCTTACCCCTAAAGCCCTATGCCTGCTCTCGCTAGCCCATAAGTGTTTAGAGATAATTTTTGGAAACTTAGTAATTCTAATTTATTTTAAAGCGCTCTCGCTGTGTTTAATTTAAATGCCTAACTTTAGCTATCTGATTAAAATCTCACACTCTCGTGGTCTTGACCTAACCTAATACTCTTTCCTTACTCTCGTAACGAAAAGGTCGATTTTAATTAAAAAGTATCAGCCAGAATGTTAAGTTACTAATTATTTTAAGCCTATGATTAAATTTTACCGATTAAGTTTGTTTTAACTACATACCGCCCTAAGGTAATTAGCTACTCATTGATGTTGAACCAGACAGAGACAGAAAAACAAATAATAGAATACTCATGGCAGAAAAATAAATAAACATTATATATATTAAATTTGCAATATAATAAAAACCTAGTTAGCAAATATTATAGCAGACTCCTTCTTCCACAGACCGGAAAGCTTGGAGTAATTGGCGGAAATCGAAAATAAACAAATTCTGAAGGTTTAGAAACAAGTAAATGTATAACAATTTCCTGATGTTGGAAATTGTTATATGTTGGGTTGGGATATAATAAGAATGAAAAACTGAAAATAATGCAGAAATAAAAACAGGGTCGTAAAATAAATCGGCAGAGCTTCCGCAGAAAAATGAATAAAAAATGCTCTGTAGTTTCTTCATAAAACTTGTGGTATTTATAGAACAATTAATGGGCTTCAATTTTGGACTTGTTGCATTGGGCCTTGCTGAAGTGGTGGAGGAAATATAGGAACGTGGCTAAAAAATAGGCAAAAGCTTCTTCACGTAAGGTTTTGACGTGGTCTCAGTCAAAAACCTATTTTTACACTTGTCACGGTCGTGACAAGGTCTTCACGCTCGTGTCCCTTGCATTTTAAGTGTCACGGTCGTGACAATGTGCTCACGGTCGTGATGGCTTCTTTTGGGGTGTCACGGTCGTGACACCTTGGTGACGACCGTGACTGCAACAAATTATGCAGTTCTGCAGGCTTCTTCATTTCTTCATCTTTTTATGGTTGCTTTTGTTCCTTTTGCTCTTAATTCATGATTTAGCTCCATATATGATGTACCTGCAAAACGGTAAGGAAAACTCGAGAAATCGAGTGTTAAAACGATGATTATGCGATAAAATGTCAATTCCCCACATAGAGAAAGGCCATGGAGAAGAAATCACATTGAGATGAGTTGGTGGCACATGAATCTTATCAGCATACACTTTCCACTTATGGCACTTTTTCACATACTTGCAACAATCAGATTCCATTGTCAGCCAATAATAACCTGCTCTCAACATCTTTTTAGCCATTGCATGCCCATTAGCATGAGTACCAAAAGATCCTTCATGAATTTCATTCATTAACATGTCTGCTTCGTGTCTATCCACACATCTGAGCAAGACCATATCAAAATTCCTCTTATAAAGCACATTTCCATTCAGGAAGAAATTGCCTGCCAATCTCCTCAAAGTCCTCTTATCTTTATCGGATTCCCCAAGTGGGTACTCCTGACTCTGAAGAAAACATTTAATATCATGATACCAAGGCTTGTCATCATGGACCTCTTCAACTGCGAACACATGAGCTGGTCTTTCAAGCCTCATCACCCTGATCATGGGAACGTCATTCCACTGGTGCACCTTTATCATAGAAGCTATAGTTGCCAAAGCATTTTCCATCTAATTCTCATTACGAGGAACATAATGAAACTCAACTTTAGTGAAGAAAGTTGATATCCTCCTGGCATAATCTCTATAAGGGATCAAGTGGGGTTGATGAGTTACCCACTTACCTTTGATCTATTTGATTACCAAGGCAGAATCTCCATACACATCAAGATGCTTAATCCTCAGATCAATAGCTTCCTCAAGACCCATAATACAGGCTTCATACTCAGTTTCATTATTGGTACAGGGAAAAATCAACCTCGCAGCAAAAGGAATATGTGAGCCATGGGGAGTAATGATCATTGCCCCAATTCCTCTTCCGTGTGCATTCACATCACCATCAAAAACTAAACCCCATTGAGATCCAGGCTCCGGCCCTTCCTCAATCAAAGGTTCATCACAATCTTTCATTTTCAAAAACATCACATCCTCATCTGGAAAATCAAATTTGATAGGCTGGTAATCATCAATCAGTTGATGTGCCAAATGGTCAGCCAAGATACTACCTTTTATAGCTTTTTGAGCTCGGTACTCGATATCATATTCTGACAACAACATTTGCCAACGAGCAATCCTCCCAATCAAAGCAGGCTTTTCAAATATATACTTGATCGGATCCATTTTAGAGATCAACCAAGTTGTATGATTCAACATATACTGGCGAAGACGCTTTGCAGCCCAAGCTAAGGCACAACAAGTTTTTTCAAGCATGGAGTATTGAGACTCACAATTAGTGAATTTATTACTCAAGTAGTAAATTACATATTCTTTTATTCCAGATTCATCTTGCTGACCAAGCACACAACCCATGGAATCTTCCAACACAGTTAAGTACATGATCAACGGTCTACCTTCCACCGGAGGAGACAAGATAGGAGGTTCAAGCAGATATTCTTTGATACTTTCAAACGCCTTCTGACAATCATCTGTCCAGACACAACCTTTGTCTTTCCGAAGCAACTTGAAGATCGAAGCATATGTGGCAGTCATGTGAGAGATAAACCTCGAAATATAATTCAAACGGCCCAAGAACCCTCTTACTTGGTTTTCAGTTCTTGGAGCAGGCATTTCCCGAATATCTTTCACTTTATCAGGACCAACTTCAATGCCTATTTGGCTGACAATGAAACCTAACAACTTTCCAGAACATACACCAAACGTGCACTTGTTCGGATTCAAACGAAGCTTAAACTTCCTTAACCTCTGAAACAACTTCAGCAAATGTTCAACATGATCCTCTTCAGTCCTCGACTCAGCGATCATATTATCAACATATACCTCAATTTCTTTGTGCATCATATCATGGAAAATGTGGTCATAGCTCTTTGGTATGTCGTACCAGCATTATTCAATCCAAAGGGCATCACTCTATAGCAGAATGTTCCCCATGGTGTAATAAACGTGGTCTTTTCCATGTCCTCGGGTGCCATCTTTATTTGATTATAACCGGAATATTCGTCCATAAAAGAGAACACATCAAACTTAGCTGTATTATCTACCAACACATCAATGTGTGGCAATGGAAAATCATCTTTTGGTCTGGCTTTATTCAAACCTCTATAATCAACACACATTCGGACTTTTCCGTATTTCTTTGGAACAGGCACAATATTGGCCACCCATTGAGGATAATTAGATTTCACAAGAAAACATCTATCAATCTGCTTTTGAACCTCCTTTTTTATCTTTATTGCCGTATTAGGATGAGTTCTTCTCAACTTTTGCTTCACAGGTGGACATTCAGGCTCTAACGGCAATTTATGCTCCACAATATCAGTATCAAGTCCTGGTATGTCTTGATAAGACCAAGCAAACACATCAACATACTCTCTAAGAAGCTCTACAATCCTCTTCTTAACATCAGGACCAAGCAATGCTCCAACTTTGACTTCTTTCTTATCATCTTCAGAACCCAAGTTGACCATCTCTATAGACTCTCCATAAGGCTGGATAACCTTCTCCTCGTGCTCAAGCAACCGAGAAATTTCCTCAGGAATCTCTTCAACATCCTCTTCCTCAGCTTCGAACACAGGGAATTCAAAGTTGGGAGTGGGCATAGGATCATTGTTTTCAATGAGTTTATCAATCAATCTGCACAATGATTTTTTATTTTTATTTTAGAGTATGAACAAAAGTGCAAACATCATGCAGATAAATAATTATTATTATTTTGGGTTTTTTATGTTACCATTTTTCAGAATAAAGCAAAAAGGAAAAACACATATGGAAATAACAAAATAGCATTTTATTGATGATGATAAAATTTGAAACAAAACCCGACAAACATCACTTTCACCTTGGGCAGAGTGAAAGGATTTTTTTAAAGAAAATAAAACAAATTACTTTGAAGCATGAACAATAGAAGGAACATCAACAACAATCCAGTTCTTGTAAATCTTTCTGTGCGTAACAAAGTTAGGCATTTCTTCATCTTCATCATCTTCAATGATTGCAACAGCGGAATGATCGTTGATAAACCCAACACTTCGGAATCCTTCCTAAATAGTCTTCGGATCATGGAAAGCCACACCTGGTGCAAAGCCGATACCAAATCCTTCTTTGTTGTCAACAACATCAATAACTCGTCCCCAACCGTCAGATCGACCAGTTTCGAGTACACGCAGAACATCCTTGAGAGAAGACATAGGCATGAAATTCTTCTTAGAAGCATTATCAACAAAAGAAAGAGCCTGGAATGAAGTTCCCACCTCTTCTTCAGCATCAATATAAGAGAAATATGACAAATTGCTTGCAAGCATCGCCCGATCACCGTCAATAGTTACTAATTTCCCATCTTTCACAAACTTCAGCTTATGATGGAGAGTAGATGTCATAACTCCTGCCTCATGAATCCAGGGTCTTCCAAGAAGACAACTGTAAGCGAGACATATATCCATTACTTTAAAAGTAATTTGGAATATAAACGGTCCAATCAGAATAGGAAGATCAACTTCACCAATCACTTTCTTCTTCGATCCTTCAAAAGCTTTCACAATAATCCCACTATGCCTTATGGGAGCTCCTTGATACGCAAGCCTTGACAAAGTCGACTTTGGCATCACATTCAGAGAAGACTGGGTATCAACCAGCACTTTAGACATAGCATCTTCCAGAAAGTTCATTGAAATATGCAAAGCCAAGTTATGGTTTCTTCCTTCTTCAGGAAAATCATCATCACAGAAACTCAGATTATTGCATGATGTGATATTAGCCACAATAATATCAAATTGATCAACAGTCACATCATGGTCAACATAAGCTTGATCAAGAATCTTCTGCAAAGACTGCCTATGAGCCTTAGAGCACATCAAGAGTGATAAAACTGATATCTTCGACGGAGTACGCAACAACTGCTCAGTAACGTTGTACTCGTTCTTCTTTATCAATTTCAACACCTCATCTTCACTATCACCGAACTGGCCTGATTGGGCAACATCATCCATAATTTGTTTACTCGCACTTGTATCTTCAACTCTCTTCGGAGGATCCGAAGCATAAACTCTACCACTTCGAGTAACCTTTGTCACATCAGCAATGCTAACCACAGACCTTGGAGAAGGAATAAGAACTTCCTTACTGTAACACGGTGGGAGAACTAAATTTTTATAAATGTTGTGGATAGCAAGAGTCGCCACCGACTTTTATTTTATCCAAGTGGAAAGGACATAAAAGAATAGGAAATACCTATTTTTAAAAGACTTGAGTTTGGGGGGTAGGTTATATAAAGGGAAGGTGTTAGCACCCTTTATATTCATGGTTATCCATGGGCTCTTAGTTACTTAGCTCACTTAATTTTTTTGAAAGTGTGAAGTGTTTGATTAGAAAATTTTCTAAGTACTTTGTAATGATCCTCGTATGGATGTATACAAAGCCTTGTTTGAAAATGTTTGAAAATATTGTGAGGTGTGAAAAATATTTTTTATTTTGAAGAGTGAGCAAGTAACTATGAGGTACCTACCCTAGACTAAGTCATTCATGTTCTTATATGTCCTTTCAAGGGTAAGACTGTGCCTATTATTAAGGAATATGTAGTCATTACCTTGAATTGTTTAAGGGACGGGCGTATGATCATCGTATGGTCAATGAAGGCAACTTAAGGGGTGTCTTTAGCAATTCATAGGGACTATCATCATTTATTCGAAGGGACAAGATCATTATTCCGTAGGCAACCTCGAAGGGACTTGATCTTTTAAATCTGTAGGGACTTGATGATTTATACTTGAAGGGACTTTGCTTAAGACACCCCTATATTCGAGAGACTTGACCATATAAAGAAGGCAACCAAGAGGAATACCCTAGGAAATGCAGATGGCGATCAAAGATCGACTTACGTGTGTGAGTGTACATTTTTAAATATTTATTCTTTTTATTTAATTTTCTAAGTCCATATTAATTTTCAATTAGTTTTCATTCCCTATTTACTAACCACGCAGTTAAATATTAAAGAATAATAAACAAAAAAAAATCTAAATTATTACAAGGCTTATGTGCACATACAAAATAATCGAATAAAAATAAATAATAAGAATAATAAAGCAAATATAATAATAAAGCAAGAATAGTAAATGTAAATAAGTAATAATAATAAATAAATCAATAAATATTAGAAAATATATATATTAATAAGGAAGTAGTAAAAAGATTAGAATTTATTTAAAAGAAATTATTTTAAGTTAGATAGGTTAGATTTTTAAATATTATTAGAAAAATACAAATTCAAATGATTTAATAATAATAATAATAATACAATATGTTAAAAATTTATTAATATACAAATTATAAAATAAAAAGAGTTATTATAAAAATTAAGTTAATATTTATTTAGGGTTATAAACTTGATTAGGGTTTGAAAATAAAAATTAGATTTTCTAGTGATAAACTAAGGTTTTAAAATATTTAACCTAATATTTAATTAAAATTAATTATAATTAAAATAACATTTACAAACTTTATTTATTTTATTGAAAAAAATATAAATTAAGAATTGATTTAGGAAAATAGTGTGGGATTAGTGGTTTACTTAGATATTAGTTAGATTTTAAAAATAGTTAAGTTCCTTTTAAAAAAAAATAAACAAAAGAAAAGAAAGGACCTGGGATTTGAATCCAGGTTAACCTGGATAAAGAGGATGATAACCAGTTGAGTTGCACGCTGGTGGTGCTTTTGGAATGACTTTGAAAAATAATATATGAAGCTTATTTGAGAAAATAGGAGAAACCAAAAAAAATTGGTCTCAGCCAGATTCGAACCTGCATCCTCATTCTTACAAACCAAATGCTTTGCCAATAAGCCACATGGGGCGCGTCTGAACCTAAAACAACAATAAAGGATTATATAATAAACATGTTGCATATACAAGAAAATGAGAAAAAAAGGAATGGCCTCACCCAGGTTTGAACCCTGATCCTTCCTTTTACCAAGCCAAGTCCATGCCATCAAGCCACATGGGGCGCGTCTGGTAATGAATAACAAGAGATAATTATATAGTAAACAAGCTAAACATCAAAAAATGAGAAAAAAGGAATGCCCTCACCCAGATTCGAACCTTGGTTTATCTCAATACCAAACCCACGCTTCAACCAACTGAGCCAAGCAGCATCTCTGAAACATAACTACAAACAAAACCTAATAAAATAAGTTATTAATTCAAAAAAGAGTTTCCCGTGCATGTGGTCATCTTCAACCTCAAAATTCGCAGGTTTACCTGCGAATTTTATTATGCAGTTTCCTGCGATTTTACCTGCACTTACAAACCTGCGAAATTCAAACTACATCGAATACATACAATTTTGTTCAATTAAACACATCAACATGATCATAAAAACATGTACAATTCATCTATGTCTTCATTATTCATTTATATTTGATGAATTAGAAAACCCCAATTCGATGGAGCAAACCCTAACTATGGCCGAATCCATTTTAGGCTATGGAACTTCACCCAAATCTCCAGAATTGCTCTATGCATCACAACAAACATATAACAAACATCAAAAACAGTTAATAAATGATGGATTAGTAAAATCGAAAATTTGAATTTTAAGAGAAAAAACGCATTCGGGATCCATGTATCATGATGTTTTTGATGGATATGATTGTTCAAACACGTTCTAATGGCCTCAAAGAAGCTTCGTCAACCTTTAAAACTCCTTTTAGATGGTTGAATTGATGAAACCGAATGTCACTTTTTGTTGAAATTTTTTGACTTTGTTCTGTTCTTGGAGGCAGTCAATTCGTGTCCTTGTGCTTGTGTTATGTTTATCATTGGGTCATGCTTGATGTTTTTATGAGGATTGGATTACAAAATTACAAGCCCATTTAGAAAAATTGGATTTAAGCCCTCATTTGCTCAATGCACCCTTCAAAAATCTCCCAACTTTGACAAGTCATAAATCCCTCAATTTTAATGATATGAAGGTGTTTTTGGACTTTTTGGAAAGCTTAAAGAGTCCTCTAACAAACCTCTTTGGTCTCATGTCCATATCTTTTACCATTTTTAAATTATGTTCCTTGGAAGAAGATGACTTTTGAAATGACCTGTAATGTTTTAGCTCATACCTTCCAAATGAAGCATTTTTAGGCTTGGCATGTGAGACACAAAGTTGTATAGAATTCAATTTCCTTCAAAATGAGATTTGGATGGGAAATTTTTGATGAAGCATGTGAAAGTTATGGCTGGTCAAAGTTCAGTTGACTTTTCTTTAGAAAACCCTAATTTAGAAACTCCTAATTCTTGATGATCTGAAACTTCCTTGATGAATCATGATCAACCCTTGATCAAATGATGAATTTTACTTCATAAGCTTGATGTTGACAAAAAAGCTTGAATTTTGACTTTGATTTGACCACAGTTGACCTCAGCTTGACTTTTTAACTGCTTTGACTGATTTTTGTATATTTGATCATTTGACTGTTCAAACTTATTGGGAAAGTCTTGAAACTTGAGATATGTATTATTGAAGTCATATGGGATGCCATAAAGCTCACTTGAAGCCTTGAAAATCATTTTAACCTGAGGAAACCCAAAACCCTAGTTTTGGACACTTTGCTTAGGAGGAGGCATTGTCTGGGGAAACTTCCACACTTCTTGATCAATTGGGAATCTTGAGGATCTTATGATCATTTAGAAGTCTTGGGAGATATTTTTTTGATTGTGGGAGGGAAAATTTTGGGTTACAACACTTACCATTTTCTATCATCGTAGCATTATACCGATACAGAACAGCTTTATCAGACTCATATAGCATTGGACCAGGCAAATTGATCACCAAGGGAGTAACAACATATTTGCGGCTATCAAAAGAAATAACCACCTTCTCAGGAACAACCTTCTCAGGAATATTGAACTGAGGTACAATAACATTCACTTCATTTTCATACTCATCTCTTTTCGCTGTCACTTCAATCAACTTATCATCCATCATCTTTTGAATGTCTCTCTTAACAATCACGCAACCACGAGGGTTCACCGAGAAAATACAACAACCAGCATAATTGTGATCAATATCGTGATATTCACTTGAGAAAGCAAGCATCTCCACCAAAGACCTTCGAATATGGCGGACCTCATAAATCTTGAACAAACCAGGACAACCATCAACCATGTTCACAGACGTATTACCATGCTTCAGAAGCGGATTTGTCTTCACATTTGGATTAACATCATTGAAAGACAGAACATTGCTCCTTATCAATTTATGCACTTCAAACTTCAATGGATAACAGTTTTCAACATCGTGTCCCGGGGCACCTTGATGAAAAGCACAGTGAGCCTCTAGCTTATACCACCATGGGATAGACTCTGGAACTGGAGGAGGAGAACGTGTTTGCATAATATTTTTTTGCAATCAAAGATGGAAGCAAATATACATACATCATTGGAATGGGATCAAAATTCGGCTTAGCACGAACCTGTTGATTACCACTTTGTTGCACAGAAGGTTGTTGATAACGAGACTGATACTTTGGAGCTACTGGTACAGTTGGAGTCACATTAATCATCGGTGTTACAGAAGCTACATGCTGCTGATGACGATTCTCACGACCATGAGGTCTTCTGTAACTTTCACGAGACACAACATTAGTCTCACCTTCTTTCTTTTTACCAAAGTTGAACTTCCTAGAGCTCGAGCCATTACTAATCTCTTGGCTCAACCGTCCTTCACGAACACCTTCTTCTAGTCGCATCCCCATACTCACCATTTCAGTGAAATCAGAAGGAGCACTTGCTATCATCCTCTCATAGTAGAAAGAACCTAAAGTCTTCAAGAAGATCTTCGTCATCTCTTTCTCTTCTAGAGGAGGAACAATCTGAGCTGCTAGCTCGTGCCATCTCTACAGGTACTCTTTGAATGTCTTTTTATCCTTCTGGGACATAGCACCGAGATGATCTCTATATGGTGCCATATCAACATTATAATTGTATTGCCTAACAAAAGCCTCTCCCAAATCATTGAAAGTCTTGATTTGGCTATTATCCAAACTCATGTACCATCTCATGGTTGCACCAGTCAAACTATCCTAAAAATAATGAATCAGCAACTGATCATTGTCTGTCTGAGCAGACATCTTTCTAGCATACATAGTCAAATGACTCAGAGGACAAGTGTTGCCTTTATACTTCTCAAACTCAGGCAATTTGAACTTGTACGGAACTTTGACATTAGGAACCAGACAGAGATCATAGGCATCTTTTCCAAACAAATCCTTATGCTTCAAGGCTCTCATATCCTTCTGTATCTCAACAAAACGGCCTTGAAAATCATCAAGTCTTTCAATCACACCAGCGCCTTCACTGGGCTCAGCATGAAATTCACATCATCATGGTGCGGAGTAGTGTGCATCACAGGCGGTGCAATAGTCATCACTGGTGGAAGAGTAGTCAACACTGGTGGAAGAGTATTAAATGCAGCAATCTCAGGAGGAGGAGGAGGAGGAGGAGGAGGATAACCAGCAGGAATGAAATCAACCAGCATGCCCCACAGTGTGCTAGAAGGCATGCGGTAGCGAGGAGAAATGACAACTTCAGCAGGAATCGATGCAGTGACAATCTCAGAGATGATTGTATTCTGAACAGGAGTATTAGGAGGAGGTGGCTGATTCTGAGCAGCCACCAAGCTTTCCATCATAGCAGTAACTCTTTCCAAGCTTTCCCTCAGATATGCAACTTCTTCGCGCAACTCGCGATTCTCTTGTTGTAAGGTTTCCGACATCTTCTTCCGATTAGCTCGAGTATCAACTTTGTGAATCAGCTTGACAAGAGAACTGAATGAAAACCAAGAAACAACATAAGATCCCTGGATAACACTCAAAAAGCAAGAAAAATGCGGGCATGATGCATGGTATACGTATGCAAATGCAAAGATTTCAAAGGACTATAAGATAAATTGCAATATTTATAAATAAACCCTTTTTGAAGTACTTAAAAGCTCATTCTCATTAAAATCAAATTAAGGATTACAAGTGAAGTACAAGCCTCAACAATCCTAATACATGAGAGAAAAAGTAAACTAGGCCTAGGGGATCACATCCGAAGAAGATCCTAATCCCGGTTGGTACTTCATGCGAATACTCTTAATCTCTTTCTTGTACCGATTCTCCATGTCTTCCTTATCCTTCACCAACTGATCAACAATGGCCTTCCAAGCACCAGATGTAGGAGGAATGGTAGATGGAGTAATAGAGGAAGGTAAATCCTCTCTTGGCCTCTTCGTAACACGCCGCTCAAGTAACTCAATGAGATCATCCTTCTCCTTCAGTTGCTCTTGCATCGTAGTCTTCTCAAGTAGCCATTCTTCTTTCTCTTTCTTCATCTTGTCCAACTCTTCTTGAAGAGCAACCTTCTCATCAACAGGAGGAAGAAAAGCAGACAATGGTAGTATAGGAAACAAAGACTCCTCGTGTGGATAAGGCATCTTGATCTTGGAAGCCCTAGATCGAACCCATTGGTTGTAACACTCGGAAGAAGCAAGGTGTTGTTTTCCCAATTGACCCTTCTCTTTCCGATGAACCGCATTCCAAGAATGAACAATCCTTTTCTTCATTTCTACATGATCTGCACCATCAAGAAAGAAGAATCTGGATAAGGAAAGGTTGTTTGGTATGTCCTTCAAACAATATCCCAACTGTCGCCTAGCAAGAATATGGTTGTAACTAATTCCCCCACGTGTACCAAGAAGAGGTACGTTAGGAAATTCTCCACAACTGTCAATAAGCACTCCAATATCATAATGGGAACAATACCAAGTCATATCCTTATGAGAAAGAGACATAATCCTTTGAGACCATCTTCGCTTCTCTCTATTATCCTTGAAGACGTCGAACTTTGGTAGGTGCGAAAGAAACCGCCTATAGAAAAGAGGCGAACAACACACAATCTCTCCATCCCCTTTGGAAGTCCTATAATGAAAGGCATGATACATGTCTCCAAGCAAAGTAAGTACCAAATTCTCTTCAAGAAAATCTGAATGGCATTCTCGTCCACAATACCATCTAAGTTAGGAAATGAGACAATCCCATAAATGAGCAAAGCAAGAATAGCCTCAAATGCATCCTTATGATCCAAAGTAAGAGAAATAGAAGCTTTCCCCATAAAGAACTTAGCATTAATACCACAGACACTCCCTTTTGGAAGAAACTTCCCATCAAGATCGGACTCCTTGAGAAAAAGGGCTTTGGCGATGACTTTGGTCGTAAGCTCCTTCTCTAAACCACTGAAAATAAATTCCTTGTCCAAAATAGGTAAACCCATCCAATGAGAGTACTCCTCCAAGGTCGGCACAAGCTGATAATCAGGGAAGGTGAATGTCGCTCCCAAAGATTTACATCCCGGTGTAGACGCAAACTGTCAGCGAGAAGAGAAATGAGGTTGAATTGAATAGAGTCGCCAGCTAGGCATTTTTATCCCGAAGGAAAGGTAATGCTGCATAAACCTAGAAAAAGATGGATAAGACGGTTGCGAACCAGAGAAACTGAGAAAGGGGGTTGGTTACGACCTGGGAAGGTATTAGCACCTAGATCGTCCGTCGTACTCGACGGGATCCACGCTTACAAGATTGTGTTTAAAAGGGGTAGGTGTATGTGCTATCTGTGTGCAAAACCTAAGAAGAGAAAGTACAGGTGTCGGTGCAAAAGGGGTGGATTTCTCAGGAACTGAGGCTTAGAAAGAAAGCTGAAGGGGGGGGGGCACAGAGACTTTAGTTCGATAACTGTTAAGTTATGCCTACGTATCCTCTCGTGCAATGAGGAAGTCAGAACACCGTAGTTCGACTCAAAGAGACTGAAAATGAATTGACTGTGAACTGCTTGCTTGTTTATGCTCAAGTGTATGACTCGTCTGCCTCGAGTGCTAACTGTCTTGCATTAGACGGAAGAAGCGAGTTCTAGTTTGTGAGTGAATGAGATGAGAAAAGAATCTCGGAGGAGACGATTATTGTTTGTTTTTATGTTTTCAGTTTTTTATTGCTTTTGGTGTTTTGCATAGGATTATGAGCTTAAGCCTAAATCAAGGGCTTGTAAACTCATTATATCCTCCCTGCTTAGGGATAATGAGCCTACTTAAGTATGAGATTAGCATCTCAACTTAATTACCATGATGATGTAGGATTAAGATCATTAACCTACTTGTGATTATTTAGATGTTTTTTGGTTTTTGTTTAGTGTTAAGTAATGAGTTTAATCTCTAATCACAGATTAGTGAACTCATTACACCATCCTAATAGAAGGATGATAGATGAGAACACTTAAGCTGAGGAAGATACCTCAACTTAATCCATGGTTAGGGATTAAATTCATTATATAACAAGCCTTTATTAAGTGGATTTTAATTAAAGGGTGAGATTAAGAAGTGGATTTTATGGTTTGTAAGATAACTTGAGAGGGACTTGTCCATTAAACACTATGGTTAGTCCCTCTTAACCATAAGGAAGAGATAGAACCCTACTGTAAGGCCCAAGTTACAAGATAAAGTCTTAGTGATTATTAATGTGTTTTGATTAAGATATGTAACCAAATTAATGGTTTAACACTAAGGATTAAGGTTATACACTCCATCCTAAGATAAGGATGCAGGCATAACCCTAATTCCAAAGTCCTAAGACTTTAAGAGTTTAGTCTCTGATTATTGAGATGAGAAGAGAGACTCAAGGAGACTCAAAGGTAAAAGACTAAGGGGGACTATACACAACCCTAAAAGTTATCATGATTGGACATCCTATGGTTTATGAGACTTGAGAAAGATCTTCAAGGAGGCCACCGTGGAAGAAGCAGATGAAAAGAGAAGGAGAAAGAAGAATAAGTTACTTACTTCATGAAGAAGATAAGTAACTTAGGGGAAAAGAAAAGGAACAAGAGAGACATAAGTGAAACAATTTCACTTCAAAGACAACTAAATATGCATGTGAAGAGGAAATAAAAGGTGGGAGGTGAAGGCAAATCCACCTCCTAGATAACTTACCTAAAGTACCTGAAATGTTAGTATGAATGCATAAGATATAAAGCAAAACAAAATGAGATGAAATGAGATGCAAGGACCAAAGTCAGGAGTGAAAATTCAATGTGAATGTCATATGAGATGATGCAAATCCATACAAAATGCATATGAATGATCATACAAGGATGAGATGCAATGAAAGCATGTTTAGAAGCATGAAAACACATGGATGTTCATGAGATGTAATGGATGCAAAGCATAGCAAATGAATTAAGAAATGATCAAGCAATGTTTCAAAGATGTCCTAAGATGTCTAAGATGGCATACAAAAGAATGGAATGACATGGCAAGTTCACACGATGAAGATATGCAAAGGAGAATGCAAATGAAGATGCAAAATTAGGGTTTTAAGACAACATGAGATGCATATGACCGAAACAAAAGCATACTTCAAGATAAAAAATTGCAATTGAGCTAAAACAAACCCTAAACCTATAGAAGATCACATCCCAAATGAGAAGGTCAGAAGCTTAACCTAATGGAAGTTATGAAATTTCTAAGTTTGCTAGGGTTTTTGGGTGCTTCTAAAGGGAAAATGCAAATCAAATTGAAAATGCAAGGTAAAATCATGAGAAAAATAACCTAGAAACTATGTGCAATTTATGGGACAATGCAAAAAGAACAAAGTTCAAACTCATCATGGTTAGGCATAAATGAATTTTTCAAGTTAGGGTTAAAAATGTGATTTTTAAAGAACCATAATTCAAAGAAAATTGTGAAATTATGATCAAACCTAAAAATAAAATTGTATGGTGAGTTTGGAAATGTTTCTAAATGTATTGGAATGCTTCATGAATTTTTTGATGATTTTTAGAAACATAAATGCATTTTTAATTAATTAAAATCCATTAATTAATTAAAAATAACATTTAAATATTTAAAAAATTACTTTTTTAATGCAAAAAATAAAATAAAAATTATTTTTAGGTTAAGAAATATATTTGAAACAACAATGCAAAGTTTGAGAATTTTTTGATATGTTTTACTATTTTTAATAAAATGATCAAAAGAAATGAAAATAAAATGAATTAAAAATTGGTTTAAATTAAAGTATGTTGATCCAAGGCTCCAGATTCAAACTTAGAAGGAGGGAATTGACTGCGCGTGATATTGGATGGATGAGTTTCATTCTGGCATTTTAAATTAATTAATCCTAATTAAAGCTAATTAATCAGAAATTAGGGCTAATGATTCAATCTGGGCCACACACGCGCGCGGGTAAAACCAAATCCAAAGGTCCACATTCAAACTTGCACTAAAACCCTAATTAAAACCCTAATGACTTTCAGGAGACTGGAGCAAGCTCCGGTCATCTTCTCCGGCAACAACAAAACCCTATCTCTCTCCACAGGCCATGAAAACTTCCCAAAATCTCCATAATCAACCCCCAAACATCAAACAACAAGAATCCACAAACAAAAACAATTTATTTTGCATCAAAAGAGAGAATCAAGCAAGAACATGTTTCACAGGCAAAGTTTCAGAAGTTAAATACACACTCATTTCTCAATCATTTTCAAAAGTAAAGACATCAGCATGATCAGGGAAGCATGTAGAATCATTTAAGAACTTAAAAGAGAGCTTCTGGAAAAAAAAGTTCTTGATGGTTACCTGAGATGGAGATTTTTGATTTTGAGCTTTCTGGACCTCTCCTTAGTGCAAATCAACTCCAATGGACCCCCTGAGGATGTTGTGATACTTAGAACAAGCTTATGGTGGCTGGTTTTAGTGTTTCAGTTCTGAGCATGCAGAAATCGTGTTTGCGTTTGGGCTTGTTTCAGGCCATGGAAAAGAGTGGGAAATGATCCTTAGGTTATGTGGAATTGAATGGTGAAAGAAATTTTGAGTTTTGGGTGCTGGTTTAAGAGAATCGAAGAAGGGAAGTTTTTGACAAATTTTGTGCAATCTGACTTGTAGAATGTTTCAGGCTTGTGTGTGTTATGGAATGGGCTCCTTAGGGGTTGCATAAGAGGTCTTGATTGGCCAGAAGGTGGGTGGTGGCATAGTGTAATTGGTATGGGCAAGTTGCAAAAAAGTCAACAACTTTGTACTTCAAGCATGGGCCATGACAGAGCTGGCTTTTGGGGTGTCTTGGCTTCAGCTTGGTTCAAGGATGACCCTAGGATCAAGATTATGCAGCTGGCACAAGTGGATGAAGAGTTCCAAGAGGTTTTACAAATTTCCAACTTTGAGAATTTTGTGAAAATGGCTTGATGAAACTTGCAATCCAAGGCACAATTCTAGTCCAAATGCATTGCACTATGTTTGTATGATGCTTAGAAGTCAATTAGAGGTCATGAAATGGCTTGAAACTTGAATTTGCAAAAATCCCTCTTTGGCATGAACTTGAAAATTATAGGATTTTTGCCAACTTTGAAAGGCCATATCTTGAGTTCTAGGATGAATCAAGACATATTCTTGTACTTTTTGAAAATGAGAAGACATAATCTACAACTTTTATGTCCAAGAATTTTTCATTTGAAGCATTTTTGGTCATGAAAGAATAGGTTGAAAATCTTTCCCAAAATGGAAAGTTTCCATTACAAGTCCAAAAATAGCAAGTTTGCATTTGGCTCAAAATTCTTCAACTTTGTGAGCTTCCAACCACTTCTAAGATCAAATAAAGATCATAGAGACTCAAAATGATGATGATGACCCTTTGGTGCCCTTGATGGAGGCCTCAGATGCCCTGATTTTGACTTTACTTGCTCAAGAAGTTACCCAATGATCAGATGACTTCCATAGTGAATTTCTTCATCAAACTTGGTACGCATGATCCTTATAACATATTAAAACCATTAGAAACAAGAATGGCCAAAAAATATGAGGTTAAGGCCTCTGAAACCAAAACCCTAATTTTGGTCATCTGTGCAGGAAAACCCTAGCTCTGCCTGGACTTCTGTGCAATCCTTTGACATTTTATGACTTCAAAGACTTTTATGAACTTTAGGGAACATATTATGATCATAGAACACACATGGACCCTATCGACAAGCTTCAAGGCCTTTGGGATGGCTCAGATTGCTTCTTGGATTGCTCAGATCACAAACCCTAGATGCAGATGAAAATGGACTATGCAGATGAAACAAATATGCAATGTGAGATGGTATGCTTATGCTAATGCAAAAAGGAAAGGTCACAAGCCATGGTGTGAGAAAAATTGAGGGCAAATTTGGGGTGTTTACAGCTTCCCCTATTCAAGCATGAGTTAGCTGTGTAGGATGTAAGCGCCTGGCTTATAAGACAAACAAGATAACTTGTGGTTGAATACCAAAGACAGTCCGAAATTTGCACTTGCTGGGGAGAAGAAAAAAAGGGATATAAATTGTAAAAGATAGTATAGTATGATTATCAAGTGAAAGCGATGAAGGACGACCATCGAGCAGAGGACGACTGCTGGGGATAAAAAACGGTAAGTACAGCGATGACGGGGACGACCATCATGCTGGAAAATAAAGGGACCATGACGGGGACGGCCATCGGGTAGAAGAAAATAAACTCTCCGGGGATTAAAGAAATGAGGAAAGCACTGACGGGGACAGCCATCAGGTTTTAAAGGGTAAATAACCCGCGACGGGGACGGCCATCGGGTAAAATGATAAGTGAAGTAATGATGAGGGACGATCATCAAAAGGTGAAGGACGATCACCTAGCAGGGGACGGCTGCTGAAAATATATCGCGACATAGGACGAATGCCGGATAGAAAAGCTCAATGATGGGGACGATCATCAAGAGGTGAAGGATGATCACCTAGCAGGGTACGGCTTCTCTGGGGATTATCGCGACATAGGACGAATGCCGGATAACAAAGATCAACGATGGGGACGACTATCGGATAAATATAATGAAGGACGATCATCAAGAGGTGAAGGACAATCACCTAGAAGGGGACGGTTGCTAAAAGATATCACGACATAGGACGAATGCCGGATAGAAAGTTCCAACAATGGGGATTCCACTGGGGAAGGGATGAGGGACGGTCATCCATAGGTGAAGGACGATCACCTGGCAAGGGACGGTCGTCAAAAATATCACGACATAGGAAGAATGTCGGATAGAAAAGTTGTTTTGTCTCTGTAAGGATGTAAACATGAACGAGTGCTTACGCTTTAAAATAAAAGGTATAAGTGTTTGACGGTGTGTATAGACTAAAGATGCGGACGAGCATCCTTAGGACCACAATACGGACGAGTATCGATAGAAACAAATGCTGACACGAGTATCAAGGATGATGATACGGACGAGTATCAATTGGTTAAGCAAGGAACACGAACGAATGTTGAATCTGTCGGGGAAGTGATATATACAAGATACGGACGAGTGTCAGAGGATTGTGTATAAGGATGTACAAGTGCTTGATCTGCTGGGGAAATATGTGCAAGACACGGACAAGTGTCAAAAGATTGAGCAAGGGACACGGAAGAGTGTTTTAACTTGTTGGGGAAACAAGATACGGACGAGTGTCAACAAAGAATATGTACAGGTATGAACAAGTGTTTGAGAATCCTGAAGGAATTATGGCGACCTTACTGGGGAAACATGACATAGATGAGTGTCGAAAAGAGCATGTATAAATATGAACATGCATTTATGTTTGAGAGTGCAAAGGGGATGCTTTGGATTTTATCTGCAGGGGATGAGAGTTTTGTATATTGCTGGTGAAGTGATTTTATATTTACAGGTGACTGGCTCGAACCTGGCTTATAATCATGCAAATGTTTGATTTTTGCCGTAATGCTCCGTTTTTAGATGCAATGCTACGCTTATTTCGGTGAATATGATGCAAATGCTATGATTATGCAAATGTTAAAACCGATCCGAGATCTGAATCCTGCGAGGAGAAAAGATCTTTGGGCGATCTGTTTGGAGGGAGAACTCCGCTGGGGAAAGAGATTATTGGCCGATCTGTGGGGAGAAAGGATCGCCGAACGACCTTTCTATGGAACCTTGTGGGGATCCCTGCTGGGGAAGATTCTTCTTGGGGAAACCTCATGCTGGGGAGGATTGATCTCGGGCGACTCCATTGGAGATAGTCTTGCTGACGACATACTGGGGATTATAATGCTTGATATGCCCCATGTTGTGAAATGGCCCGCCTTGACTACCTGCAACCTGTTAAGACAAAGGAAACACACGAGTGTCCCGAGGCATCCTCAACCAGATTCCTTCATAGGAGTTAGATTTGTCTGAGAGCAACATATTTCCTGCAAGCATTTTATTTAAAAGTAGCTCATATGTTTTATGCAAGTGTTGTACCATGAACTTTGGACATTTTGCAAACGAAACAAAGATGTACAAAATAAAGCGTGACTGAAAATTATAATTTTATTGATTTGTGTGCCATGAATAGGCAAGTACAATCAAAGAAGCGAATCCCCTGAAAGGAGGAGATTACTGAAAATTGAGAAAATAAAAGTGTTGGCAATGTTTGAAGTTGACGCTTCGGTGAGCTTCCTTTGCTATGACTCGTATGACCTTGACGCTCTCCTTATCTTGCTTTCTGAAGAAGGTTGATTATGACCGATGCTTTATCCTTTCGAAGCTTGCCATGTCGCGAGTGATACAGACGAATTCAGAATGCAGTTGTTCACTTATTCCCTAATTTTGTGTGGATCGCCCTTTTGGGTTTTCAATCCACCGGGATACCCATTTTTTTGCCTGAGTTGTCCGATGTGGCTTTTCAACTCAGCGGGTGTACACATTTTTTTTAATTTTTCCCTTATTTTTGCCCGAGTCTTTTATTCTGTTTTTGACTCATCGGGATGCCCTATTTTTGCCTGGATTTACATTCTGTTTTTATGTCCAGCGGGTCTTTTATGCGAAGTATTTTTTAACTGCATCTGAATTCACAGGAGATAAGAAATCCTCGCCATCCATAGTAGTGAGCATCAGTGCCCCACCAGAGAAAACTTTCTTTACTATGAATGGTGTTGTACCCCAAAATTTTCCCTCCCACAATCAAGACAATGTCTCTCAAAATTTCTAAATGATTATAAAGTCCTTAAGATTCCCAATTGGTCAAGAAGTATGGAAGTTTCCTCAGGCAATGCCTCCTCCTAAGCAAAGTATTCAAAACTAGGGTTTGGAGTTTCCTCATGTTAAAATGATTTTAAAGGCTTCAAGTTAGATCCATAACATCCCATATGTATTCAATAATCCCCATGTCAAGCTGCAAAGCTTTCCCAAAGAGCTTGCCCATTCAGATGATCAGATATGCAAAAATCAGTCAAGGCAGTTAAAAAGTCAAACTGAGGTCAACTGTGGTCAAATTAAAATCAAACTTCAAGATTTTTTGCCAACATCAAGTTTATGAAGTAAAATTCATCATTTGATCAAGGGTTGATCATGATTCATCAAGGAAGTTTCAGATCATCAAGAATCAGGAGTTTCTAAATTAGGGTTTTCTTAAGAAAAGTCAACTGAACTTTGACCAGCCATAACTTTCACATGCTTCATCAAAAATCTTCCATTCAAAGCTCATTTTGAAGGAAATTGAATTCTCTACAACTTTATGTATCACAAGCCAAGCCTAAAAATGCTTCATTTGGAAGATATGAGCTAAAACATTATAGGTCCTTTTGAAAGTCAACAAAAAGTCAACTTTTTCCAAAGAGCATAATTTGAAAATGGTAAAATATATGGACATGATACCAAAGAGGTTTGTTATAGGACTCTTTAAGCTTTCTAAAAAGTCTAAGAACACCTTCATAGCATTAAAATGGAGAGATTTATGACTTGTCAAAGTTGGGATATTTTTTAGGGGTGCATTGAGCAAATGAGTTCTTAAATCCAATATTTTCCAAATGGGCTTGTAATTTTGCAACCCAATCTTAACATTAACATCAAGCACGACCCAATTCAAATAATTTTTTATTTTTATAATTTATTTATTATTTATGTGGATTTTATTCATTAAAATTCATTTTAAATCAAAATAAAATATAAAAATACAATTATTTGATTTGATCCTTCTTCTAGAAACTCTTAAAGGTCATTTAAAGTTGATTAAGAAGTTCCAATTTCGTGCAAAAGCATTATGGCATGAATATATTTGATTTTTTGACCAAATTGGTAAGGAGATTTCTTCACACTCAAGGTACCCAAAAAGCCCACAAATCCACCACTTTTCTGACCTAATTCCATTCTTCTATAAGAGTACAAGTAAACCAATGCATTGGGGACGAAAATTTTGCAGCAAAGAGGCATATCCATATTCAAAAAAAGTCAAGAAAACTCAACCTCATATTTTCATATAGAGGCACTTTTACAACAAACCAAAGGTGGTAATACGTTCCTGGGCAATCACTGAACATGTTTGCATCATCCATAGCATTCAAAACGTGACCATAATCCGTGACCGAACTCACATTTACCGTTTTCTTATTTTTTTCGATTCCGCCTATATATGCATTATCATTGAATTTTGTTTGTATAATCTTGTTTGTTTAAAGCTTTAGAAAGATTCTGGATGTTTTGATTTGAGATTTGACGCAGGAATGATCGTTTGCCATTTTTAGGGTTTATACCTCCAATTTAGGGTTTTATAATCTAACAAATATAAATTGATTCCAACGACACAATTGAATCAAGCATGATATAAGGATCATAATGATGTATTCAATTTGAAGAAAAATTACAGGTATCATGATGGTTGAAGAAACCTAGGATTTTCTAGAAATATAAAATCGCATGTAATCTTGTAGCAAAAATCGTAGGTAATTTTGCAGGTACGAAGAAGAAGATGAAGACGTTTGGCGCGCGGGAGGAAATTCAAATATTCAATATAATATTTTTTGATTTTGTTTCTATTTTATTTCAGCAAAGCACGCGCAGTCTGGTGGTAGAAGCTTTATGTTGGTAGAAGCAAGACCTGAGTTTGAATCTTGGTGAGCTCCATCTTTTTATTATTTTTCAGGATATTTCAATATATTTTATATATTATGATTTGTTGTCATTCTATGGACAGACGCGTCCATGTGGCTTGATGGCAAGGATTTGGCTTGGTAAATGGAAGGGCAGGGGTTCGAATCCTAATGCCCACCAAATTTTTTTCTTTTTAATTATACTTTGCAGGTTTAATATATTATGGATTGTTGCTTATTCATATCACCAATGCACACGCAGCTCAGCTGGTCTTGATCTCTTCTCTTCATCATTTATTTGTAAAATAAAATTAATTAACATTTCCTATTGAATAACTTTTTTTTTTAAGTTTGAATATATTTTATTTTATAAAAAAAAATGATATATTAGTTTTATACTTAAACATTTTCTATAATCTTTTTTTTTATATTATTAATAATCAACAAATTAATATGTTCTTACTAACTAATCCTAATTTGTTCATAGCTTTTATTCAAACATTGATTTTTCTTAAAATAATTAAATTCCTTTTATTGTTAATAATTAATTAATAATTTTTAACCTAAATTTCTTTTATTTAATTTTCTAATCTTTAAGTATTATTGCTTTATTATAGTTATTATTATTGTTTTATTATATTCTTGCTTTATTATTATTTTTGCTTATATATATATATATATATATATATATATATATATATATATATATATATATATATATATATATATATTCTTATCGAAATTTATTTGTATCTTACTATTATGTATTTGCACACAAGCCTTGTAATAGTTTAGAATTTTCTTTTCGCTTCTTATATTTTTAATATAAATTGCGTGGTTAGTAAATAGGGAGTGAAAACCTAATTGAAATTAATCAAACTTAGAAAATTAATAATCAAGATAAATAATTGAAAACACTCACACACGTAAGTCGATCTAAGATCGTTGTCTGCACTTCCTAGGGTATTCCTTTTGGTTGCCTTATCTAAATGGTCAAGTCCCTCGAATATAAGGGTGTCTTAAGCAAAGTCCCTTCACTTATAAAATCATAAAGTCCCTACAGATTTAAAAGATTAAGTCCCTTTGAGGTTGCCTACGGAATAATGATCTTGTCCATTCGAATAAATGATGATAGTCCCTACGAATTTCTAAAGACACCCCTTAAGTTGCCTTCATTGCCATACGATGACCCTACGTCCGCCCCTTAAACAAATCCAAGGTAATGACTACTTATTCCTTAATAATAGGGATAGTCTTACCCTTGAAAGGACATATAAGAACATGAATGACTTAGTCTAGGGTAGGTACCTCATAGTTACTTGCTCACTCTTCAAAAATACTTTTCACACCTCACAATATTTTCAAAACATTTTCAAACAAGGCTTTGTATACATCCATACGAGGATCATTACAAAGTACTTAGAAAATTTCTAATCACACACTACACTTTCCAAAAACAATTAAAGTGAGCTAAGTAACTAAGAGCCCATGGATAACCATGGATATAAAGGGTGCTAACACCTTCCCTTTGTATAATCTACCCCCCAAACTCAAGTCTTTTAAAAATAGTTCTTTCATGTTCTTTTATGTCCTTTCCACTTGGATAAAATAAAAGTCGGTGGTGACTCTTGTTATCCGCAACATTTATAGAAAGTCAGTTCTCCCACCGTGTTACAAATGGGCCTTCGTAATTTGGCGTCCATTTGCCCATGTGGTCTGAATAAGGAGGAAGGAGTCTTTTCAGAACAAGCTCTCCCACTTGGTATTCCCGAGATCTGACTTTCTGATCGAAGGCTTTCTTCATTCGCTTCTGATATAACTGCCCATGACAGATGGCTGCTAATCTCTTTTCTTCAATCAGACTCAATTGGTTGTATCGAGACCGGACCCATTCTACTTCATCCAGTTTCACATCCATCATTACCCGTAAGGAGGGTAGTTCAACTTCAAAAGGTAGGACCGCTTCCATACCATACACAAGCTGATAAGGTGTTTCCCCAGTAGATGTTCTGATAGAGGTTCGGTACCCATGCAAGGCAAATGATAGCATTTCGTGTCAGTCTTTGTAAATGACTACCATCTTTTACACAATCTTCTTAATGTTCTTGTTAGCCGCCTCAACAACGCCATTCATCTTTGGCCTGTAAGGAGAAGAGTTGTGATGTTGAATTTTGAAGTCCTGGCATAACTCAGCCATCATCTTATTGTTTAAATTGGAACCATTGTCAGTAATGATTCGCTCGGGAACTCCATATCGACCGATAATATCCCTTTTTAGAAATCTAGCTACCACTTGTCTGGTGACGTTTGCATATGAAGCTGCTTCGACCCATTTGGTGAAGTAATCAATGGCTACCAGGATGAATTTGTGACCATTTGAAGCAGTCGGTTCAATCTTTCCAATCATATCAATGCCCCACATGGCGAAGGGCCAAGGTGAAGACATCACATTCAAAGGATTCGGAGGCACATGCACTTTATCTGCGTAGATCTGACATTTGTGGCATTTTCTGGCATATGCACAATAGTTTGTATCCATTGTGATCCAATAGTAACCCGATCTTAATAACTTCTTTGCCATTACATGTCCTCCGGCATGGGTACCGAAATAACCTTCATGTACTTCGTGCATTAGTAAGTCTGCTTCCTTCTTGTCAACACATCTGAGCAAGACCATGTCAAAGTTTCGCTTGTACAAAGAACCGTCAGTATTGAGGAAAAAACTGCCGGCTAGCCTTCTTAATGTCTTCTTATCATTTGACAATGCCCCAGGTGGGTATGTTTGAGTTTCCAAGAAGCATTTGATGTCATGATACCAAGGCATGTCATCAGTGACAGTGTCCATAGAGAATACATATGCCGATCTGTCCAGTCTGGATACCAAAATCCGAGGTACGTAATTGGCAGTCTGTACTTTGATCATGGATAAAATGGCAGCCAAAGCGTCTGCAAGCTGATTCTCATCTCGAGGGATGTATTCAAGCTTAACTGTTGTGAAGAAGGTCAAAAATCTCCTCGTATAGTCACGGTAGGGAACCAGGTGCTCTTGATGAGTGTACCACTTGCCGTTGGTCTGGTTGATTACCAAAGTTGAATCTCCGAATACATTCAAGGTTTTGATCCTGTGGTCAATGGCTTCCTCAAGACCCATGATACAAGCTTTGTATTCTGCTTCGTTGTTAGTGCAGGCAAAGGTGAGCCTTGCTGAGAAAGGCATATAAACCCCTTTAGGTGTGATAAGCATTGTACCAACTCCACGCCCGTTGCAATTAACTGCCCCGTCAAACATCATAGTCCATGCTTCTTCTGGGTCGGGCCCTTTAGTGTGGATAGGCTCTTCACAATCTTTTGCTTTTAAGAACATGATGTCTTCATCAGGGAAGTCAAATATCATAGGCTGGTAGTCATCAATGGGTTGCTCAGCCAGATAGTCAGACAATACACTGCCCTTGATGGCTTTCTGAGAGGTGTACTGAATGTCATATTCTGTTAGAATCATTTGCCACCTGGCAACCCTTCCGATAAGTGCTGGCTTCTCAAATATGAACTTGACTGGGTCCATCTTTGTGATCAATAAGGTAGTGTGAGTCAATATATACTGTCTTAGTCGGCGAGCAGCCCACGCTAAAGCACATCAAGTTTTCTCAAGTAGTGAATAACGTTGTTCACAGTCATAAACTTTTTGCTTAGGTAGTATATTGCATACTATTTTCGACCAGACTTGTCATGTTGGCCCAACGCACACCCCATTGACTCTTCTAATACTGTCAGATACATGATTAGAGGTCTTTCTTCAACTGGAGGCATGAGAATTGGAGGTTCTTGCAGATATTCTTTGATCTTGTCAAAAGCTTTCTGACAGTTGTCGTTCCACCTGACTGTTTGTTCCTTTCTTAACAGCTTGAACAAAGGTTCACAGGTTGCAGTGAGATGAGATACGAACCTTGAGATGTAGTTCAATCTACCTAAGAACCCTCAAACTTCTTTCTCAGTCTTAGGTGCAGGCATTTCTTGAATAGCTTTGACTTTATCAGGATCAACCTCAATCCCTTTTTCACTTACAATAAAACCCAGCAGCTTACCAGAACGCACCCCGAATGTGCACTTATTAGGGTTCAACCTTAACTGATACTTTCTCAGACGCTTGAACAGTTTCAACAGATTCACCAAATGATCTTCCTCTGTAAGGGACTTGGCAATCATATCATCCACATAACACACGATTTCTTTGTGGATCATATCATGGAATAATGTTAGCATAGGCCGTTGATATGTTGCACCGGCGTTCTTCAGACCAAACGACATTACCTTGTAGCAGAACGTGCCCCAAGGTGTGATGAAGGTTGTCTTCTCCATGTCTTCAGGTGACATTTTAATCTGATTGTATCCATAAAATCCATCCATAAAGGAAATTACCGAGAACTGAGCCGTGTTATCCACCAATACATCAATGTGAGGTAATGGGAAGTCGTCTTTCAGGCTAGCTCTATTCAGGTCCCGGTAATCCACACACATACGCACCTTGCCATCCTTCTTAGGTACGAGTACAATGTTAGCAACCCACGGCGGGTAACTAATTACAACAAGAAAACCGGCGTCCCACTTCTTTTGTACTTCTTCTTTAATTTTCATGGCCATATCTGGGCGAGTACGACGCAACTTCTGTTTAACTGCCGGACAATCTTCTTTCAATGGCAGATTGTGCATGACAATATTCGTATCCAATCCCGGCATATCTTGATAAGACTAAGCGAACACATCGGCGTATTCCCGAAGCATACTAATGAGTTGTTCTCTTACTGGAGCTTGCAGACTAGCCCCGGTCTTCACTTCTTTCACATCTTCCTCGGTACCAAGATTAACATTTTCAACCTCCTCCTGATGAGGAGCAATCACTTTTTCCTCTTGTCTCAACAACCTGGCCAACTCTTCAGGCAAATCATAGTCTTCATCAACCCCTTCTTCTGCTTGATTAATTGGATTGTCGAAGTCATACGAGTTCATAGCAGTGTTGTTGTCGGTGCAATCTAGAGGATTATCTCTGCAAGGGTTGAGATTTGTTCATTTTAGTGATTGGTTTTATCTTATTTAGAAAAAGTGAATGAAGTTTATTAAGAAAAGCATTGCCATTTATTTGTTTTGTGTGAAAATAACAAAAATGAAAGACAGTGAGCGAAAAGAGATTGTTTGCAAAAGATGTCCATTGTTCATTAATTTCCATTTGCACAAAATACATATATGGCCCTATTACAAAATGAGTCCTGACACCTTGGGCAAAATGTAGGACTTGATGCATGCTTAAACAGGAAATAATAATTACTCTACAGCAGTAACCCTTATAATTTCCTAGGAAGACCAGTTGAGGACTTACTGGCCTAGGACACTTGGACGAATCCAGCTTTCCAGATTGAAGTCGCTTTCAGCCTCGTCTTCCACATTGTTGATTGCATCTGGGGTCAGCATTCCCCCATTTATAAACTTGGGAGCTTCAGCAGCCTCCTCTTGGACCTGTCGGGATGGTTTGTAACCCAAACTGAACTTGTCTTCTTTTATCTGGAATTGCAGCAGCTTGCCCCAGCCCTGGGCATTCCCATCTTCAACAACCTTTCGAGCTTGTTTGTAAGAAGAGATTGAAGTACCAGACACTTCAGTTGTTGCTTCATTGACATTGAGGGCCTCAAACGCTTGGCTCATAGTCTCATGGATTTCCCCATCCATCTCAATATACTTGTAAGTAGCTAGATGACTGACGAAGATGTCCTCCTCCCCACATATTGTGATAATTTGGCCTTCCCACTCGTATTTTAACTTCTGGTGAAGGGTCGATGTTACGGCGCCAGCGGCATGAATCCAGGGTCGACCCAACAAATAGTTATAGGCAGGCTGAATGTTCATCACGTAGAAAATAGTTTTGAAAATCTGTGGGCTAATTACCACAGGCAGCTCAATTTCTCCAAGAACCGATCTCTTAGAACCGTCAAAGGCTCTCACCACCAGGTTACTTGGATGAAGTGCAAGACCATCATACTCCATCTTGACCGAGGCTTTCTTTGGTAGGACATTGAGAGATGACCCAGTGTCAACCAAGACATGCGAGAGAACAACACCTTTGCATTCTAAGGTGATATGTAAAGCCTAGTTATGATTACGGCCCTTCGTAGTTAGATCAGCATTGGTGAAACCTAGTCCGTGACTAGTATTGACATTTGAAACTACCGTTTCTAGCTGATTAAATGTAATCTCTTCTGGCAAAAAAAGCTGCATGTAAGACTTTGAGTAATGCATTCCTGTGAGCTTCGGAACACATGAGCAGTGATAGAATGGAGATCTTGGAGGGTGTCTGATGGAGTTGGTCCACAACCTTATAGTCACTCCTCTTGATTATTCTCATGAACTCGTCTACGTCCTGATCAAAGGATGTCTTCTGAGTTTCCTTGGCAATAGGTTCTTCAGGCACCACACTCTTTCCTTTTGCTTTAGCAGCAGCTTCTACTTCAACATTAGTTCTTGGGAGTTGTGAGGCAAAGAGACGTCTGCTTCAAGTGAAGCCTCCGCATCCCCCCCCATATTATCAATCTGTGGTATAGAAGTATCAAGAGTGACTTTCTCTCCGTTGCAATAAAGATCTGAGCCATAGTGCCAAGGTATAGCACTGCAATTGTCATATGGAACTGGTCCAGGCACCGTGATAGTAACTGGACTGATTGCTGCAGAGGAAGGAGTTGCGATAGTTTAAGGATCATAATAAATGGTGACAGGAGGTCTGACTGGAGATGGTGCCGGTGATGAAAGTTGTTGATGTTGATGTTGTTGAAAGTTGTTGAAAGAATCTGGAACATGGATTGTTGTTGGATCATAGTAAATGGTAACTGTGGAAATGTCTTCATTAATGGTTGTTGTTGTTGTAGAAGGAGGTGTTGCAATGATATCTGTTGAAGTTGAAGAAGGGATGGTTGTTGATGTTGTAGAAGAATCTGTTGGAATGATTGTTGTTGATGTTGTAGGAGGAGTGTCTGTTGTATCTGATGAAGTGATATTTGCTGGTGTTGTGGGAGGAATGGTTGCTGATGTTGTAGGAGCTAGAACTGTTGAAGTGATCTGTAAAGTGCCTTCCTTGATAAGATTGTTGATATCGGTCTTCAAATCTACACAACTGTTGATAGAAGTCTTGCAAGCTTTATAATGGGCCTCACAGCCCGTGAACACTTGGCACTTTAAAAGCTGGGCTTTAACCTCATCCAGAGGTGTCTGAATGCTTGCAACATTGTCAATTAGGTTCATCGGTTGATCCTCCTCAATAGCATTTATCCTGGGCACACCATGGCTAGGCATATGATTCTTTGTGACATTAGGAGGGGGTGCAAAATTTAAAGATTTGGAATCAACTAAGTCCTGAACTTTCATATGCAAAGCTTTGCACTTCTCTGTTGTGTGGCCAGGTGCATTGGAGTGGTAGGCACATCTGGCGTTGACATCATAGTTCCTTGGGAGATTATAGGGATCTGGTGGAGCCAGAGTCCTCAATTCGACCAGGTTGAGTTTTAACAATTGTGGTAGCAGAGCTGCATAGGGCATCGGGATGGGATCGATAACCCTATTAATCTGAGATGGCCTTTGCTGGAAAGGACGTTGTTGTTGATTGTTGTTGTTATAATATCTCTGTTGAGGAAATTATTGTTGCTGAGAGAAATGTTGTGGTTGTTGAGGATACTGTTATTGAGGTACTGGAGTGGGAATAATGACAACATCTACTGATCTTGGCATGTATTGGGGCCTACCTCTGGCCATGTGTACTGAGTTGGTCTCACATGTCCTACGAGGTCCTGCAAAAGGTTTCCTTGTATTGCTGGAACTGGAACCGTTGTCTGAAATTTTTCCCATCTTCAAAAGACTCTCTATTCTCTCTCCAACTATAACTACATCATCAAAGCTAGTGGACGAGAAAGCAGCAAGTCTGTCAATGTAAGTCCCCGACAGGGTGTTCATAAACATGTCGGCCATTTCTCTCTCTGACATTGCAGGCTGGACAGCAGCAGCAAGCTGTCTCCATCTTTGGGCATATTCCCGGAAGCTTTCCCTTGAGGACTGAGACATACCCATTAGGAGGGTCCTGTTGGGAGCCATGTCTAAGTTGTATTGATATTGTCGTATGAAAGCTTCGGCCAAATCCCTCAAATTTCTGACTATAGCCCTGGATAGGTGAGAATACCACTCACGGGATGCCCCGGTCAGACTATCTTCGATGTAGAACATCCACAACTTCTCATCCATGGTATAAGCTTTTAATCTCCCCAGTAAGGATTGAAGATGAGTACGTGGACAAGAGGTACCATTATATCTCTCAAAGCAAAGAGGCTTGAACTTTTAAGGAATCCTGACTCCTTCCACCAGTCCCATATCAATAACATCAAATCCCAGTGAGTTATGGGACTCCAAAAATCTCAGCTTTTCTGCTATTTCGTCCAGGCGATCATCATAGGCTTCATCCCCAACACCAATTACTGTAAACTGTTCCTCCTGAGGGTCTTCTTGCAGAACACGACCTCTAGTGTTTCCTTGGGTATTTCTGATAGCGTTGACTTCAGGATTGAGATGAGGCCCAAACTCTAGCGCATCTGCTCGTGGCTGCCTGTGATCATTGTTGCTAGTACCTCCCGTACCTGGATGATTCTCTTCAGGAGTTTTCCGCTCAACTAACTCTCTTAATCTTTCTTGGCTCTCAGCCAACCCAGTTATTACTGCCATGAACTGGTTCATCTGATTTCGCATCTCGATTCTTTCATTAGCCATCTGAGTTCTTACGTCAGTAAAATCTTGCTGAACTTGGTCCATCTGAAAGCTCGGAAGGTTGTTTCTGGTTGGATACCGGTGAACTCTGTTGATGGGGAAACCCCTCCTACGAGCAATGTTTCCTGAAACACGCAGCAAAGTGAGAAACAAACAACAAAAACACCTACAAAACAAAGAATGAAGTCAGTATGCAATGCAATATGTTTATTTGTCTTCCAAGGGTATCCGGTTTGGTTCTTTGGTTTTGACCTTCCAGACCTCGAGGAATGATGATATTGAAGATAAATGAAGCCCAAAAGATAATCCAGGTAACACATAAACCATACATTTCAAATGCAAAAGATACATAGTTTATGATTACAACAAGTCCCCATGGTAGGTCAAAATACAAAAAAGTCGTGAAATACAACCAAATTATCATGAGAAATAAAGTACAACCAAAATAAAATACAAGTACAAAGAAATCAAACATCCAGCACAAAGTCATCCCCTATGACTTCCTTTAGGAGAGCATTAGCAACTGGCCCAAACGGATGCTCTGTGATGGTCCTGATAAGAATGTTCCTGGTGGCAATGGCACTTGTCAACTTCTTATTCTTGTCTTAGTCCTATGATCTCTTCAACCCCGCCCGGAGTCTCAACTCAGAGATTTCCTTCTGTGCTGCTAACAAGGTCTTCCGACTTTTCTTCTCACTAGCTTTCAGCTGCTCTATCCTAGCCTGGGTCTTCTGATCTTCTTGCACACGAGCCTCAATGATCTTGATCCACCTAGCCTGACTCTCCTCTAAGTAGTGCTCAGCTATGGCCTTCTGAATCTTAGCTTCTTTGCAAGCATTCTTCAATACCAACTCCCCTGCTCGGGCTCTTCTGATGTAATCATTTGTCTTCTCAATCTTGGTCATATGCTCGATCCGGAGCTTATCTAACCTCTCATTGTCCAGATGACTATCATTCCTCTCCCATAGGGTCTTCTTCAGAGCTTCAGAAAGTTGGGTATTCCTCTCTTTCAATTTCTCAAACTCCTCTAAACTGACTGTAGCTGCAGGCTCTACTGCTGATGGCCCTGGTACATCCTTCAGGGTGAATGGCATGCGGGTGATCTGTCCTCTGATGCGAGACCAATCAATATATTGAGCTGAAGCTATGTTGTTTCACTTGCCAAGAATAGCAGTCCCTTTTGTCTGAATGTTGTCCCAAGCCCAGGCTGCTTGTCGGACAATGGTGTGAATATTCTGAACATCACAGTAAAGGGTCTCTACTAGATCCTGATTTCTTGGTGGATGTACTAAAGCATACCCTAATTTCCTTTTGAAAAGCAAAGGATTGTAGTTGATGCAACCCTTCACTCCTACAAGAGGTACATTGGGATATTGCCCACAACTTGTAATTATGTCCCTGCCATTGGTGCTCTGAGTACACCATCTGATGTCTTCTGAAGTTAGAGCAATCATTCTCTTAGCCCAATTTCTTGACTGATGAGGACTCAAGAAAGCTTCTGTCTTTGGCAGGTGTCTCAATAACCAATAGTAGAAAAGAGGTGCACAACATCTGACAAGTATTCCCATCTGCTTCTCATTTCTTTGATGCACTGAGTAGTAGAAGTCTCCCAGCAAGGTGGGCACTGGATTTTTCAGCAGAAAGATGTGGATAACATTCTTGCTTACAAACTTAGGCTCGTCTGCAAAAAAGATGATACCATATATGCTGAGGGCCAGGAGAGCACAAACAGATTCCCAGTTCCCTGTTGCAGCTTGACTGGTGGCCTGGGTGATTAAGAAGTCCAAATGGAGGCCTGGGATTCCATCCTTGGTAGTCATATGCTGATCAATGATGGTGGTTTCCAAATACAGAGCCTTAGCTATGTCTTCATTCCTAGGAGCAATCATCTCAGGGTTGAAAGGGATCCCTCTTCTGATAGGGACACCCAACAACATAAAATATTCTTCCAATAGAGGACCAATCTAAAAGTCTGGGAAGGTAAAGCATCTGAGAGAAGGGTCATAAAACTGAAGGCAAGTGTGAATCATGCTCCTCTGTGATGCATCCAAGTCTATGATCATGTCCATAATACCACCATAATGTTCCCCGAATAAAGGGACATGATCAGGAGTGATAAGTGCCTGAATCTATCTGATGCCTGCTAGGGAGGGCTCAAAGAAGTGATAAGTAATGTTGCTCTTCCTGGATGAATCCATACTGATAATGGATGCTGATGAAGACAACTGAGGAGAGATACTGATGGAGACAACTGGAGAAAATATCAGCTGAAGAAGATCTCTGATGAAGATAACTGATGAAGATGGCTGATGCAGATAGCTGAAGGAATCTGAGCAGTAAAATAGGTCAAAACCAAACCAAAGAAGATGTGGATACCCTGTAAAACAAATAGACAAATGTTAAATGATGCAAAATGATGTATGAAGAATGATATGCAAGGGTTTGTGATCAGGTGTTGGATCTGTCATTTGCTTTGATAGGGTCCATGAGTGTTCATAAGTCTGGATGAAGGTCTGAGAACCAGTAACCAGGTGAGGGACTCAAATAAAGAGTCACAAGTCCAGGGTTTCATAAAATCAGTCCAAAATAGTGTAACCTTAAAACAATATCAGTAACAGGGTATGTGGAGGCCAAGGGTTCCTGCAAACCTGTAAACATCCCAACCCACTCACAGGTATTGTTCTAGAACAAGGATCCTCAGACTTGGATCTATTATGAGAAGTGTAAACACTTCTAACCCAGAGGTACAGTGTTTACCCTAATCATAAAGAATCCTCCTCTAATTCACCTCAGATGCTGAAGGTCATCTAAAAGGTCGTCCAGACTTAGCAGGCTTCCCAGATAGCCCTAGTACTATAGGAAATCCGTAGCACATAGTTCTTAAGAAGAAACCCATGTCTGAACCATGTTTCAGATTCCCGCACCAGATCGAAATGGAATGGGAAAAAATATGAAGCCACTCTAACCCTATGTGTCACTCAGGCTCCCAGTGTGGAACCTTACTCACTGAGATACCCCTCCCACCAAAGTAAACCAACAAATCCAACACATGATATGATGACAATAATATGAAATGCATAAAAAACAGTAAATGAAAGCAATAAATAAAGTTGTACAGAAAGCAATAAATAAATCAATAAACAAAAAGCACACATAACACCCCCGTAAACACAAATCAAACAAGCGCTAGGAGAAACCCACAAAAAGAACCAGAAGCCCTGGTTGCAAAGGGTTTTCCCCAGCAGAGTCGCCAAGCTGTTACTCCCAAGGATTTACATCCCGGTGCAGACGCGAACTGTCAGCGAGAAGAGAAATGAGGTTGAATTGAATAGAGTCGCCAGCTAGGCATTTTTATCCCAAAGGAAATGTAATGCTGCATAAAATTGGAAAAAGGTGGATAAGACGGTTGCGAACCAGAGAAATTGAGAAAGGGGGTTGGTTACGACCTGGGAAGGTATTAGCACCCAGATCGTCCGCCGTACTCAACGGGATCCACGCTTACAAGATTGTGTTTAAAAGGGGTAGGTGTATGTGCTATCTGTGTGCAAAAGCTAAGAAGAGAAAGTACAGATGTCAGTGAAAAAGGGGTGGATTGCTCAGGAACTGAGGCTTAGAAAGAAAGCTGAAAGGGGGGAAAACACAGAGACTTTTGTTCGATAACTGTTAAGTTATGCCTACGTATCCTCTCGTGCAATGAGGAAGTCAGAACACCGTAGTTCGACTCAAAGAGACTGAAAATGAATTGACTGTGAACTGCTAGCTTGTCTATGCTCAAGTGTATGACTCGTCTGGCTCGAGTGCTAATTGTCTTGCATTAGACGGAAGAAGCGAGTTCTCGTTTGTGAGTGAATGAGATGAGAAAAAAATCCCGGAGGAGACGATTATTGTTTGTTTTTATGTTTTCAGTTTTTTATTGCTTTTAGTGTTTTGCATAGGATTATGAGCTTAAGCCTAAATCAAGGGCTTGTAAACTCATTATATCCTCCCTGCTTAGGGATAATGAGCCTACTTAAGTATGAGATTAGCATCTCAACTTAATTACCATGATGATGTAGGATTAAGATCATTAACCTACTTGTGATTATTTAGATGTTTTTTGGTTTTTGTTTAGTGTTAAGTAATGAGTTTAATCTCTAATCACATATTAGTGAACTCATTACACCATCCTAATAGAAGGATGATAGATGAGAACACTTAAGTTGAGGAAGATACCTCAACTTAATCCATGGTTAGGGATTAAATTCATTATATAACAAGCCTTTATTAAGTGGATTTTAATTAAAGGGTGAGATTAAGAAGTGGATTTTATGGTTTTTAAGACAACTTGAGAGGGACTTGTCCATTAAACACTAGGGTTAGTCCCTCTTAACCATAAGGAAGAGATAGAACCCTAATGTAAGGCCCAAGTTACAAGATAAAGTCTTAGTGATTATTAATTTGTTTTGATTAAGAGATGTACACAAATTAAAGGTTTAACACTAAGGATTAAGGTTATACACTCCATCCTAAGATAAGGATGCAGGCATAACCCTAATTCCAAAGTCCTAAAACTTTAAGAGTTTAGTCTCTGATTATTGAGATGAGAAGAGAGACTCAAGGAGACTCAAAGGTAAAAGACTAAGGGGGACTATACACAACCCTAAAAGTTATCATGCTTGGACATCCTATGGTTTATGAGGCTTGAGAAAGATCTTCAAGGAAGCCACCATGGAAGAAGCAGATGAAAAGAGAAGGAGAAAGAAGAATAAGTTACGTACTTCATGAAGAAGATAAGTAACTTAGGGGAAAAGAAAAGGAACAAGAGAGACATAAGTGAAACAAGTTCACTTCAAATACAACTAAATATACATGTGAAGAGGAAAGAAAATGTGGGAGGTGAAGGCAAATCCACCTCCCATATAACTTACCAAAAGTACCTGAAATGTTAGTATGAATGCATAAGATATAAAGCAAAAGAAAATGAGATGAAATGAGATGCAAGGACCAAAGTCGGGAGTGAAAATGCAATGAGAATGTCATATGAGATGATGCAAAGCCATACAAAATGTATATGAATGATCATACAAGGATGAGATGCAATGGAAGCATGTTTAGAAGCATGAAAACACATAGATGTTCATGAGATGTAATGGATGCAAAGCATAGCAAATGAATGAAGAAATGATCAAGAAATGTTTCAAACATGTCCTAAGATGTCTAAGATGGCATACAAAAGAATGGAATGGCATGACAAGTTCAGATGATTAAGATATGCAAAGGAGAATGCAAATGAAGATGCAAAATTAGGGTTTTAAGACAACATGAGATGCATATGACCAAAACAGAAGCATACTTCAAGATAAAAAATTGCAATTGAGCTCAAACAAACCCTAAACCTATACAAGATCACATCCCAAAGGAGAAGGTCAGAAGCTTAACCTAATGGAAGTTATGAAATTTCTAAGTTTGCTAGGGTTTTTGGGTGCTTCTAAAGGGAAAATGAAAATCAAATTGAAAATGCAAGGTAAAATCATGAGAAAAATAACCTAGAAACTATGTGCAATTTATGGGACAATTCAAAAAGAACCAAGTTCAAACTCATCATGGTTAGGCAGAAATGAATTTTTCAAGTTAGGGTTAAAAATGTGATTTTTAAAGAACCCTAATTCAAAGAAAATTGTAAAATTATGATCAAACCTAAAAATAAATTTGTATGGTGAGTTTGGAAATGTTTCTAAATGTATTGGAATGCTTCATGAATATTTTGATGATTTTTAAAAACCTAAATGCATTTTTAATTAATTAAAATCCATTAATTAATTAAAAATAACATTTAAATATTTTAAAAAATACCTTTTTAATGCAAAAAATAAAATAAAAATTATTTTCAGGTTAAGAAAAATATTTGAAACAACAATGCAATTTTGAGAATTTTTTGATATGTTTTACTATTTTTAATAAAATGATCAAAAGAAATGAAAATAAAATGAATTAAAAATTGGTTTAAATGAAAGTATGTTGATCCAAGGCTCCAGATTCAAACTTAGGAGGAGAGAATTGACTGCGCGCGTTATTGGATGGATGAGATTCATTCTGGCATTTTAAATTAATTAATCCTAATTAAAGCTAACTAATCATAAATTAGGGCTAATGATTCAATTTGGGCCACACACACGCGCAGGTAAAACCAAATCCAAAGGTCCACATTTAAACTTGCACTAAAACCCTAATTAGAACCCTAATGACTTTCAGGTGACCGGAACAAGCTCCGGTCATCTTCTCCGGCAAAAAACAAAACCCTATCTCTCTCCCCAGGCCATGAAAACTTCCCAAAATCTCCAGAATCAACCCCCAAACATCAAACAACAAGAATCCACAAACAAAAAACAATTTATTTTGCATCAAAAGAGAGAATCAAGCAAGAACATGTTTCACGGGCAAAGTTTCAGAAGTTAAATACACACTCATTTCTCAATCATTTTCAAAATTAAAGACATCAGCATGATCAGGGAAGCATGTAGAATCATTTAAGAAGTTAAAAGAGAGCTTCTGGAAAAAAAAGTTCTTGATGGTTACCTGAGATGGAGCTTTCTGATTCTGAGCTTTATGGACCTCTCCTTGGTGCAAATCAACTCCAATGGACCCCCTGAGGATGTTATGATGCTTAGAACAAGCTTATGGTGGTTGGTTTTAGTGTTTCAGTTCTGACCATGCAGAAATCGTGTTTGCGTTTGGGCTTGTTTCAGGCCATGGCAAAGGGTGGGAAATGATCCTTAGGTTATGTGGAGTTGAATGGTGAAAGAAATTTTGAGTTTTGATGGCTGGTTTAAGAGAATCGAAGAAGGGAAGTTTTTGACAAATTTTGTGCAATCTGACTTGTAGAATGTTTCAGGCTTGTGTGTGTTATGGAATGAGCTCCTTAGGGTTTGCATAAGAGGTCTTGATTGGTCAGAAGGTGGGTGGTGGCATAGTGTAATTGGTATGGGCAAGTTGCAAAAAAGTCAACAACTTTGTACTTCAAGCATGGGCCATGGCAGAGCTGGCGTTTGGGGTGTCTTGGCTTCAGCTTGGTTCAAGGATGGCCCTAGGATCAAGATTATGCAACTGGCACAAGTGGATGAAGAGTTCCAAGAGGTTTTGCAAATTTCCAACTTTGAGAATTTTATGAAAATGGCTTGATGAAACTTGCAATCCAAGGCACAATTCTGGTCCAAATGCATTGCATTATGTTTGTATGATGCTTAGAAGTCAATTAGAGGTCATGAAATGGCTTGAAACTTGAATTTTCAAAAATCCCTCTTTGGCATGAACTTGAAAATTATAGGATTTTTGCCAACTTTGAAAGGCCATATCTTGAGTTCTAGGATGAATCAAGACATGTTCTTGTACTTTTTGAAAATGGGAAGACATAATCTACAACTTTCATGCCCAAGAATTTTTCATTTGAAGCATTTTTGGTCATGAAAGAATAGGTTGAAAATCTTTCCCAAAATGGAAAGTTTCCATTACAAGTCATTTCCAAAAATAGCAAGTTTGCATTTGGCTCAAAATTCTTCAACTTTGTGAGCTTCTAACCACTTATAAGATCAAATAAAGATCATAGAGACTCAAAATGATGATGATGACCCTTTGGTGCCCTTGATGGAGGCCTCAGATGCCCTGATTTTGACTTTACTTGCTCAAGAAGTTACCCAATGATCAGATGACTTCCATAGTGAATTTCTTCATCAAACTTGGTACACGTGATCCTTATAACATATTAAAACCATTAGAAACAAGAATGGCCAAAAAATATGAGGTTAAGGCCTCTGAAACCAAAACCCTAATTTTGGTCATCTGTGCAGGAAAACCCTAGCTCTGCTTGGACTTCTGTGCGATCCTTTGACATTTTGTGACTTCAAAGACTTTTATGAACTTTGGGGAACATATTATGATCATATAACACACATGGACCCTCTTGAAAAGCTTCAAGGCCTTTGGGATGGCTCAAATTGCTTCTTGGATTGCTCAGATCACGAACCCTAGATGCAGATGAAAATGGACTATGCAGATGAAACAAATATGAAATGTGAGATGGTATGCTTATGATAATGCAAAAATGAAAGGTCACAATCCATGGTGTGAGAAAACTTGAGGGCAAATTTGGGGTGTTTATAGTGAAACAATGATGCAACGGATCATAAAACCGAGCTAAGGTAGGGAGAATCCCCTCTGGTACATCGGTATCCAAAATAAACAAGAGCTTTCCATAACACTTCCGGAACTCCTGGGTATCAACCACCAATGCTCCTAGCTTTCTCAGCTCTACTATATTAGGATTCTTAAAGGTGTACTTCTTTGTGTTTCTCCTTTCAAAATTCATAACCATAGACATCTGAAATTTTGCAAAAGTTCCTTATGAGTCCCTTGAAATCTCAAAAACAATGCTCATGAATGCATGAGTTCGTGTATGCAACAAACACAAACAAGATCACACAAAGCAAACGAGTTTAGGTTCCGAGTCACAAGCATGAAGTCAAGGTAATAGAACACCAACCCACACAAGTAAGTACTAAGGTTTTGTCTTCATTGTACCTGCAGAAAACCAAAAGGGTGCTAACAGAGGTGCCCTGAGTTAACAACCATCTTTAGAATATCATCGGTACGTTGGATTACTCCCCAACCAATAAAATTCTTAAAATAGACCTCGTCCGAATGTAGTTTCGCGTGACAACCACCTTAAGTTTACACCCAGATAGTTTCCGCACTACGTTCCTAAATTGGCTTGGATGGGTTAAGGGTTCTACAGTCCTCAGTATGATCAGCTCAAGGTCGGAAAATAATGCCACGTATGATTACTCATCATGACATTGATAATCCAAGAGAGCCTAACTGAGTGGAGATTATCAAATTGATATAGCTTTGGACTACTCCATCGCTTATCGCTTCGAATATCGTCGTCCTATCATAAGTTCAACTCAAATCTAGGTTAGAATATATCTCACTCACAGAGGATCACCAAAACCGAAATAGAACAAACAAATCAAACCAAAGCAGTAAATAAATCAAAGTAGGCCGAATCCACTTAGAGATTTTCCCCAGCAGAGTCACCACTTTTCTGTAGCGGTAAAAACATGAGTATACGCTATTGGTTAACTTAACTCAAAGTAAATAGAGTCGCCACCGCGCTTTTATTTTATTCCAAGAGGAAAAGGAAAAAAGAGCGAATAAAACCTAATGAATCTAAAAGCAAAAAGCTAAGGAAACACATTAGAGAACGGGTAAGGGGATAGGTTACAAAATGGGAAGGTTTTATGCACCCAAGATGTCTGTGGTACTCCACGGGAGCCCTTTGAAAAATTTAATGCTTTTGGTTTGAAAATGGTTTGTAAAATATGAGTGGAAGGATGAGAAAAGATTTTTTATATATATTTTTGTGTTTGGAGATGTTTACCACCTCATGCCTACGTACCCACAAAGTGAAATGTGAGATCAAAACCCCGTAGTTCGTGGTACAAATAGTGCAAAGGGTGGGTTATGATTTATTTTATTAAGTGAAGAGAATTTGTCATCTTCAAGTGGATAGCCAAACAAATCTACCATGATAATGGTGGCATGGACACATACATCATTATGGGGAGGGCGCCAACTCGGATAAAATCGACGAGTATGCCACTAAATCCCCACGAATGACAAGAGGCTCAATTATATCAAACTACAACCATGGAGATTGAAAGACTTGCACCCGACTAAAGAATAATGACTCATAATCGGCACTTTTTAAAAGAAAATAAACAAAAGTGCACAAAGGCACAAAACAACTTGAATGAGTTTGATTCTTTTTATTTTTTTGAATTAAGGTCAACATAATTAGATTCATTGATTTTTTAAGAGAGAATAAAAAGGTAAAATTCTCTTGACAAAAGTCAAGGTTTTGTTTATCAATGAGGTGATGATTTTAAAAAAAGAGAATAATTTGAAAAAAGGGAGAAAGTTTTCAAAATTAAAGAATGGGAGGAGATGAAGAGACTATCCTAAAAAAATAAAGAGATAAGGGAAGAAAGATCTAACCAAACTTGATGACACATCAAATTATGAGCATATGAGTTTCATCCTTATAAGCTAGAAAATGGCCAAATAAAGGCAAATTCCAACTTCATGAAGATCAAAGCAAGGGAGAGGGATCCTAAAATCTAAGTCCAAAATCTCCATTCCAATGCCAAGGATAGTAACCAATAAGTCCACAAATTAAAGTCACAAGTTTTTTTTAGAGGTTTAATCCTTTATTAATGTTTTTGTGTCCAAATGGACAAAAGGAAAATCAACAACAAAATAATAAGAACAAATAATAAACATGATATGGATGAATAAAGAATAATAAAGCAAAATAGAATAAAAGCAATAAAAGTGCAAGAACTTAAATGTTAATAGAGAAATAAATAAAAATGCAAGAATCTAAAATATTAATAATAATAGTATAATAATATTTACATAAGAGTGGTATGGTGAACTTAATCAACCACAACCAAATGAGTAACCAAAATCAAGAGGCAACCGGATCCGCTTAGCATCTTACACTATAGCGATTGATCAAGGCAAACCGAATCAAATTCGATGAAATTTAAAAGGTGATTGGGAGACCCAAAGCACCTATGCATAAAATATTCATAAGTCTTGATTCAAAATGCAAAATGACCAACCACTTTGGGATTACGCGATCAACAAGAGATTTGGTCCATGAAAGTGCAAGTACCCTATTAGATTTTTATTCCGAAGTCGGGACACATTTAGGTCTATGTTAAGCAATCGCCGAGTAATTTACGAAGTAATTACCCTACAAATGAGGTCGGCCACCACCAACTAAGGTGAACAATATTAGTGCTAATGCAAGCGAGATAAACGATATGTAAATAGCTATCCGGACGCTATACCGCACAAAACTAAAGATGAATACCAAATTGAGTCCAACTTATGGTACTCTTTCATCTTTAATTTCAATCACGCATCTCGATGGATTCAAGCATGAAAATGTATCACTAATGCAAAGTACCCTAAATGGATTAAATAATCCAATTAAAGGTAGTTTTGGATTAATGAACATTAACTACTCTAATCAACACCCAAAGTCCATTGAGATTAAAGAGAAATTTCTCCCAAAAGTGCTTCCCAAGGTAAAAATAAAAAGGAGGAAGAAGAAGAAGAAAGAGGAACCAAAAAGGGCTTAAAACAAGCCAAAAACAACATTCTGTCTTGTGTTAACCGGTTAACCAATTGGTTAACCGAATAACGCAAGCAGATTTTGAACATTTTGCGCTGTTTTTAAACTGGTTAACCGGTTAACCAATTGGTTAACCGGTAACACTGTACTAGTAGCAGAAAAATGCAGAAAATTCAGCATGATCCATTTTTAAACCTTTTCACAAACATTTGATGATCATGATCTGAATTTGCACGAATTTTAAAACCAAAATACAGTGGAATCCCTGCAATCAAACAACAAATAAAGATCCAAAGGATCTATAATCAAAGGCACCAAAGAGCTACATCTTGAATGTTGATGGTGAATATGGGTTTATGGAAGGAGATGAATTACCAAAAACACTTCTTCAAATTGAACCAAGCCAAGCTAGATCTACTGTAATTGGTGAACAAAAGAAGAAAAGGATGAAGGTTTTAGCTCAAGTTGATCAAGAATTCAATGTGAATTCTTGATAACTTCAAGAGAAAGAAAGTGAGCTTTTTATGGATTTTGGTTTTGGGGGAGTATTTTGCAAGAGATTTGTTGGCTATCAAAAGCTTGTGGAATGAATGAAATTGGAGTCCTATTTAAAGGCCTTAGGTATGGAAATTTGGTGGAATGGAGCTTGCTTTGGTAATTTGCATTTAGGTTTGGTAATTGAAATTTTGGTGGGAAATGGAAAAGAGTGGTGATTAGTGAGGGTTTATGGTAGAAAATGATCAAAGTGATGTAGAGAAATCAGAAACCAATGGATCTAGAATATTCCAAATGAATTAAAGATCTAAGGGTGCTGAATTTGAATAAAAAATTCAAATTTTGCACTGGTTAACCGGTTAACCATCCAAATGGTTAACCAGTTAACCAAGCTGAAATTTGAATTTTTTTTTCAAACATGGTTGCTTGGTTGTTTCGGCCCGATTCTTGTTGTACGTCGAAGAAATAAACACATGAACCTTGGAAATCCTTTGAATGAATCAATTAAATTGGGAAATCCTTGATCAGATAAATTTAAATTATTTGCGGATCAACTTCGACTTTTGTCTGTGAGATTTACTCAAGCTGCAGGACTGCTATTTTTGGCATTTTCAATGGTTCCTCTTCCTGGAAAAGGTTAGTAAAAGGAAACACAAATTTTTTATTTATTAATGGTTAGTATAAACAAATAAAGTAATTAAAGACAGCGGTGATCCCCTATGAGGCATAAACCTAACCCGAGAAGAACCAAACAACCAGTGCGATCTTGTTTGCATGCAAGATGCAGATGAAAATGCGAAGAAAAATTAGGGCAAAAATTAGGGTGCAACACACACTCAAGAGAAATGAACGAATGAGTTGCTCCCGTATCAATAATAGTAACTAAAGGCGTACTATTAATAAAGCATGTACCTTTAATCAAACGGTCTGCACTAGTAGTGTCCTTTCCTGCTAATGCAAACACCTTTCCGTCCGCTTGAGCTTGCTTCGGCTTAGTACACTTAGTACTAATGTGACCCACTTCTCCATAATTGAAGCACTTCACAACATTCCTTCTACACTCGGTAGTAGCATGTCCAAGGCCTCCACAGTTTGAACATTTCACTATGTTCTTCCCACACTCAAAAGACTTATGACCCAAATCGCCACACTTGTAACACTTAACAGGACCAGAACTACCTCCACCGGATCTTTTATCAAAGTTTCCCCTATGTTTGCCCTTATCAGCGGGTGTCACATAAGGTCCACTTTTAGCTTGTTGCTTTCCTTTCCTCTCATTCAAACTCTTGTAATGTGTAGAATGAGCTTTGATATCTTCCTAAAAAATTCTACAACATTCCGTCAAATCCGAAAACCTTCTAATTCTTTGGTACCCCACAGCTTATTTAATCTTAGGACGCCCATTCTCATACTTAATACACTTCGAAAACTCAACAGTAGCAACAGCATAATGAGGATGAAATTGAACCAACTCCACAAACTTAGCAGTATAGTCCACCACTGACATACTACCTTGTTTCAGTTCAAGGAATTCCATCTCTTTCTTCCCTTTCACACTCTCAGGGTAATACTTCCCTAAGAACTCAGTACGAAAAACTTCCCAAGTTATCTCTTCATCCTCTTCCTCAAGATCTTGACTTCTACCGACCCACCAATCATCGGCTTCTTCCTTCAGCATGTGAGAACCAAGCCTCACCTTACTCTCTTCAGCACAGTCCATGACTCTGAAGATTCTTTCAATCTCTTTCAACCAATTCTGAGCACCATCGGGATCAAATCTTCCTTTGAAGACCGGTGGTTAATTCTTTATGAACTCACCATTAGCATTTACATTCGGCGCTCCCTGCACCGCCCTAGCCATTGCTTCCAAAGCAACAGTCATCGCATTGTCATTTCTACCAGCCATATTCTGATTATTCCCAAAAACAACAACAATGGTAACAATAGTTCAACTGTTACAACAACAAGACAGACACAACTGACTCGAACACTGGCTCTGATACCACTTAATGTAACACCCCATTTCTATACCCCCAATAATCAATTAAATCATTCAGGCACATATTAAAATTTTCATCATAGTATAATTAAAACATGATATAAAAAGGCATTCCATATTATACGTGAAATTAAAACATCCAATACCTGCTCATACAATAGATATGCAACAAACGGGGTAACTTGGAACAGAAGGATTTCATCATTACACCCGTATTCAAAAGTTTCAAATAACAGCGAAAACTAACATTTAACAACATCAAACTTATATACTTATAGATATCATCAAGTTTGATTCACCAAATATTTCATGTTTACATAAACATTCATCACCAAAATACATATACAAAATGTATCACAAAAGGAATCAAGCTGACCCTAGCTACCCGGTGCTACATATCAGAGCCGACCGACCAAAAGAATGAATACAAACTTCACAAAAGACCTCCAACAACCTACTCTGCAATGCCTCATAGAGCATCATAAAACAGCATAAGGGTGAGAAATATTATCATAATAACAATGCATATAATTATATATATATATATATCAATATAAAAGTACACATATACATATTCTCACCACAATTCACTTCTCATCACACATATACATCACAATATATATATATATATATATATATATATATATATATATATATATATATATATATATATATATATATATATATATATATATATATATATTCAAACTAGCATATTCATCATGCACAATTTCATATTATCTCACATAAACACACACACACACGCATATATATATATATATATATATATATATATATATATATATATATATATATATATATATATATTCATGTTTATTCACCAATATCAATCATTCTGCATAAACATACATTATTCATGTTTATTCACCAATATCAATCATTCCGCATAAACATACATTATTCATGTTTATTCACCGATATCAATCATTCCGCATAAACATACATTATTCATGTTTATTCACCAATTCTCAATTATAGATGATAAATGCAAATCATAGAGACCGACTCACGACTCTATGCAGATGCAATGCGGTACCGACTCAATCATCTCAAGTTCACTCAGGAACTATTGGAACCATCGCTTATTACCTAAAGTAACTCCCCGTTGGGCATACGATGTTCACCCATTGCTCACACCCCACATAGGACCAAAATGTTTATGGATTGCTCACACCCCACACGAGCACACAATCCGATTGCTCACACCCCACACGGGCATACAATCATTTGTGAATAAATCACCCATTGCTCACACCCCACATAGGCACACAATGTTTATGGATTCCTCACACCCCACACAGGCACACAATCTGATTGCTCACACCCCACATGGGCACGCAATCATGTTGTAATCATCGCTCACACCCTACATGGGCACACGATGTTACAATGGATTAACATAGAATCCCACAACACAAGAATGCATACATTATGCTTCACATGCAAAATGACACACAACATTCTTGAAAATGCATACATATTGACAATATAATTATGCATTCATCTCATACAATCACAAACAATTCATACACATTCATATTAATTATGCCAAACGACAACGAATCTTTCACAATCAACATGCATTCGTATTCACTTCACGAAATACATCTACTTGCCAAATGGCCACTATACCACAAACAATCCCAAAATTCCTTAACTAATCATAATTACATTTTATCGGAAAAGTCGGGAAAAAGTCGGCTAAAAATTATATATTTTAGCATCAATAAATTCTACATGTTTTTAGCTTCGAGTCGATATAAAGAACACTAAAAACGGATAACCGAAACTCAAGTTACGAATCAAAACACCAAACTCAAAAACCCCCAGGCTCGCTGAGCGACCTGCTCGCTCGTTGAGCGAGAAAATCTATGGAAAACTCGTTGAGCGAGGGATTGCTCACTGAGCGAGAGCTCCAATTTCAGAACATCCCAAAACTCCAATAAACTTCCATAAACATGATCAATAACATGTATTCAACATCATACTTTGATTATAACAAGTTCTAACCGATTAATCTACCATTTTAATAGATTTTCATCAAAAACCCTAAACCTAACATTCTCTAAACTCTTCCAAAACAAAAACCCAATCAATCCGACACATACATAATCATACACAATGTTAAGATAACAAGATTTCACACCCGTACCCGATTGTTTCGATTCCTAGGAGAAATCTTGATGATTTCCAAGCTTTTCCTCTTTTTCTCCTCTTTTCTCTTCTCTCCCTTTTCTTTTTATTTCTATTCTCTCTTTTCTTTCTCTTTTCACAACTTATAACTTTCTATTCTATTTCTATTTTCTCAACAAAAATATCATTTTCTCAGAATTTCTAATTCTACCTAATTTCTAACTTATCATTAATTAGTAAATGTCTAAAATATCCTCCAATCTAATTTTACCCGAAAATTCTCAAAAATGGTAAAATAATGCAACACATCAACATATCACATAAACACACCAATCTCACAATTGAAACAATTATCATTCAATTTAAATAAAAGACTCAACAAAATGGGAAATAATCGAATCGGGGCGTTACAGGTGACATGTTCGGGCGACGATGACAAAATTTTCTAAGACTTTGGGGGTAGAAAATTATCTATGTATGAGTATGTTATTTCAACCTTGGGGATCAGGTTGTCGTTCAGTGATTTGGTCTGCTCAGTGCTCGGTCACCTAGGAGTAGCGCCCTCGTAGTTGCATCCTGTTGCACCCCAAAATTTGCCCTCACAATACAAGACTTTGTGTGCTAAGAAGGTTCACAAGGTTCACAAGTTTCTCAATGCTTATATAACCTTTCATGAGGTTCATGAAGTCTACAAGTCACTTCTTGAAGGTTCACAAGGTTCACAAGATTCACAATGATTACAAAGCTTTCCTGAGGTTCATGAGGTCTACAAAGCCACTTCATGAGGTTCACAAGGTTCACAAGCTTCACAATACCTCCCATGAGGTTCACAAGACATTTTATGATGGTTCACAAGGTTCACAAAGTTCACAATTGGTCAAAAGAGTTGACAATTCCCTCAGACAATGCACCTCCTAGGCAGTGCATCCAAAACTAGGGTTTTGACATTAATCAGGCTAAATGGACTTCCAATACCTCAAGTGAGCTTCATAACATCTTATATGTGTATAAGAACCCCCATGACAAGTTTCAAGACTTTTCTCAAAAGTTTGCTCAATCAGATGATCAGATAAGTCAAAATCAGTCAATGCAGTTAAAAAGTCAAACTGAGGTCAACTGTGGTCAAACCAAAGTCAAACTTCATGATTTTTTGCCAACATAAATTATATGAAGTAAAATTCATCATTTGATCAAGGGTTGATCATGATTCATCAAGGAGATTTCAGATCATCAAGAATCAGGAGTTTCTAAATTAGGGTTTCCTCAGTAAAAGTCAACTAAACTTTGACCAGCCATAACTTTCACATACTTCATCACCAAGTCTCCATCCAAAGCTCATTTTGAAGGAAATTGAATTCTCTACAACTTTTATGTTGAAAGTTAATCCCAAAAATGCTTCATTTGAAAGATATGAGCTAAGACATTATAGGTCATTTCAAAAGTCAACAAAAAGTCAACAACTTCAAAAGGGCATAACTTGAGATTGGTAAATGATATGGACCTGAAACCAATGGGGTTGTTTAGAGGACTCTTCAAGCTTTCCAAAAAGTCCAAGAACACCCTCATACCTTTAAAATTTAGGGATATGTGCCTTTGCAAAGTTGGGCAATTTTGTGATGGTTTATATTGAAAATGGGGGTCTAGAAACAATTCCTTCCAAATGGGCTTGCTAAGTTGTGATCCAATCCACCTCATATCATTATGCACGACCCAATTGACCAAAATTCAGCATTTTTATTATTTTATTTTTATTTAATATTGATTTAATTCATAAAAATCATTTTAAATAAATATAAAATATGAAAATCTATTTTTGGAGGAAGATAATGCTTCTAGAAATTCTTAATTGTTGATTGAATTTGAAAGAGAAAGGAATCATGTGATTAGTCCAAGAATAGCAAGTCTTCATGATCAAATATTTGAACTTTTACACCATGATCTTTTTCAATATTTTTTGGATCAAATCTTCACACAACCAATCCATATTTCTGACCTAATTCATTCTCATATAAGTAGCAAACACAACCCTAGCCTCAAGGGACGAATCCAGCAGCCTATAGGTAAGTTCCAAAACTCAAAAATTCATCAAAAAAGTGAGATTCGGATTCTTCAATCCAAGAGGTTTCAAGGTAAACTAAGAACATAGACGTGTTCTTTAGACATCACTGAAGCTAAAGCATCACTCATATGCATCCCATGTGCACTGTATTGGCCGACCCGAATCCAATTTGTTCTTGAATGAATTTTTTTCGATTCCAATGATTCCTTGCATATTATTGAAATTTGTTTATATAACTTTGTTTGTTGATGATCATAGATGGAATCTGGATAATTTGATGAAGTTCCATGGCCTAAAACGAAATTCACCATAGTTAGGGTTTTAACCAAGAATTGGGGTTTCGTGATTTACGAAATATAAATGACTTCTAAGATCATGGCTTGACTTGAATGGACCTCTGGAACATGTTTATGCTTTCAATTTTATGAAATTGTACATTTTTGTTGCCCATTGTGTTTCGTAGGTTTTGTTGGGGTTTGTGTTTCGCAGGTAAATTTCCAGCAATTTTCGCAGGAAAAAGTGCAGGTATAAGGAAGAAGATGAAGCTGTTCGCGCGTTTCTGGAAATTTGAATATTGGTTGTAATATTTATTGTATTATTTCTGATATTATTCACCAAAACACGTTTGGTCCAGTGGTGGAAGTGATGCGTGTATAACCTACGAGACCTGAGTTCGAATCTTGGTCTCATACATTATTTTGTCTATTTTTTCAGGTTAAAGGAAAACTTAATATATTATTATTTCTTGCCATTATACTTTCAGATAGGCTCTTCCAGCCAGGCGGTCAAGCATGCGCGTATACATCCCAAAGGTCCTGGGTACGATTCCAACACCAGGCCTTTTTATTTCTTCATTTTTCTGGATTCCTCAAAGCAAGGCACAAAACAAATCTCACTCTCTCATCTCTTGCCTGCGCATGGGCAGCCCAGTGGTGTGTATTGTTGGCTGCAAGCTTAGGGGACTGGGTTCAAACCCCAGCCCCATCAGGTTTTTGATTTCTTTTTCTCTCTTTTGTTTTATTTTCTATTTTTATTAATATTATATCTAAAATAAATTATATTATCTTTTATATTATAAAATATATATATATTATGTATATTATTTTTCTAAAAAAAAATCTAACTCTTGTTTTCTCAATTTAAACTTTTATTTGTGTAATTAAATTATATATTAGTTAAAAATAATTTTGGTATCTAAATAAACCCTAATTTTCTAAACAAACCCTAAAAAAAATTTCTAAAATAAAATTTAATTCTATTTTCTTAATAATAATTTTATTTTCTAATTCTTAGTGTAATTATTATTGTATGTTTATTTCTTTAATATGATTCTTATAAATTTTATAAATATAATTATTTTTGTGAATATGATACTTAAAATGTATAAATGTTTTTTTTTTATAAATAATTAAATTTTTGTAAATGATTAAAAATTTATAATTATGTTATATTTAGAACTTTATATTATAGTAATTATTTAATTATCTATGTTTCTAAATTAAAATCAAATTTTGTGTTTAATCATGTTATTATAATGTTTTCTCTATTTATTTCTATTAATTATTATTGCTAGTCATACTCTTATTGTTTGTTTATTATTATCTTAAATTTTTATCTTATTTTTCTAACCTTGTCTATTTTTATAATTATTATTGTTTCATTAAATTTAATTATTTTTACTAACTTTATTTATTCTTAATATTTTTACTAATCCTATTTCTTAATCTTTATTACTACTAACCCATTATTTATTTATTGTTAAATTATTATTATTTGCTTATTATTTATTTTGCTTATTATTATAATTATTATGTAAATGCTCCTGGATGTAAATTTTGTAATTATTTAATTATTTTTGTTATGGTTAGTAATTAGGGAGTGCTAATATGTATTTTATTTAAAATAAATTAGATCACTTTAATCATAAGATAATTAAATTAAACACTCACACACATAAGTCGATTTTAATCGCCGTCTCACTTTCTAAGGTTATCCCTCAAGTTGCCTACTAATAAGGTCAAGTGGGGTGTATAAAGCAAGTCCCTTTAAAAAGAAAAAATCATCAAGTCCCTCTTGGTTGCCTTTACGAATCGAGTCCCTTCGAATAATGATGATGGTCCCTCATATATGCTTAATACACCCCACAGTTGCCTCCATACAAATATATGTCCCTCTCATGTCCCTTACATCCAAGGTAATGACTACCTACTCCTTAATAGTAGGGATAGTCTTACCAAGGAAAGGATAAAGAACAAGAAAGACTTTAAACTTTAGGGTAGGTTCCTCTTATGTACTTGCTCACTTTCAAAAAACTTTTCAAACTTTCCACAATTTCAAACAAATTTTCAAACAAGTTTTTACACATCCGTACATGGATTATTATCAACTATTCTGAAAATTTTTCTATTCACACACTACACTTTCAAAAACAATTTAAAGTGAGCTAAGTAACTAAGAGCCCATGGATAACCATGGATGTAAAGGGTGCTAACACCTTCCCTTTACATAACCTACCCCCCGGACCCAAAATATTCTCTTAAGGTCTTTCCTGTTCTTTTATACCCTTTCCTTTTGGATAAAATAAAAGTCGGTGGCGACTCTTGCTATCCGCAACATAACTTAAAGTCAGTTCTCCCACCGTGTTACAGAACTGGCGACTCTGCTGGGGATTTAATTTAAGAGGGGTACCCTTAGGAATTAAGATCACTTTAAATTGTTTGCCTTGTTTGCTTTATATTACTTGTTGGGGTTTGCTCTTATGTGTGAAAGGTCCTAACCCGGATCTAGTGTACCTTAGGTAAATGGCAATAGACCAAGGAAACTGTACGACGTATATCGATACGGTTGATCTGGTGGCCATAGTTAGTGCGACTTCTTGGTTGGTGCTTATGTTCCTTAAGTCAAGTTGAGGATAATATGAGGCTGCCATATGTTGTCAATGCACTAACTAACTTTTAGAACCCTAGTTAACTCATCTTGGCCTTTAGAAGGTAGTGAGGTAACCGGCTTTGGTGCAGACTGAAGTTGGTTGACACTCGATACTACGCTCATTGAGATCTTGAACTTGGAGGGTTTTGGTTGACAAGTAAGTTGCCTTCTGATCAACCACCCTTGTGAAGGATCAATGATATTGAGATCCCTTAGAACCCGGTTACTTTTGTAGGACAGGATGAACCATCTAACTTCAGGGGAGGGTACTTACCTTTAAACCTCATGCAAGCCTTTAAACCTAGGGCTATGGTGTGACTTGTTTGTGTGTGCCACATGTTTGTGATTGAGCATAACATCATGACATCATCATGCATCATGAGCATATCATTTTCCCTAACCATTTCAAGGACCAAGGGATTTATTTTTGTTCTTTGTTGCAGGTCATGGCTTCTGCTCGTAGAAACACCATCAGGATCAACTTTGTGGGGATACCTCTCAAGCTTAAAGAGTTGGTTTCTCAAGTGTCTGATCACTCCCAGTTCAACAAGAGACATGGTCATTTATTGGATCTAGTTACTTCAGGGTTCAGTGAAGACATGATGAGTGTGCTGTTTCAATTCTTTGACCCTAAGCACCATTGCTTTACATTCCCTGACTACCAGCTGGTTCCTACCATGGAGGAGTTCTCTAAGCTTCTGGGTATACCTGTTCTTGATCAAAGACCCTTCACAGGCTTGGAGAAAGAGCTTAAACCAGAGGTTATTGCTGCAGCCCTACATCTGAAGAAGTCTGACATTGTTCTAGAGACGAGAAGCGGGGTCAAGGGTATTCTTGCCAAGGTACTAATGGATAAGGCTCAAATGTTCTTGAAGGCCATGAGCTATGATGCTTTTGAGGAGATCCTAGCCTTGCTGATATATGGCTTAGTATTGTTCCCCAATCCAGATCAGTTCATAGATGTTCATGCCATCAACATTTTCCTGAGTCGCAATCCAGTGCCTACATTGCTTGGAGATATCCTACATTCTCTTCACACCCATACTACAAGGGCAAGAGGAACTTTGATGTGCTGCATACCTTTACTTTCTAGGTGGTTTATTTCTCACCTTCCTCGCTCAGTAATGAAGAATGAGCAAGGGTTCAGATGGTCCAAGAGGATCATGTCACTTTCTCACTCAGACATCCATTGGTGCTCCAGATATATGGAGAATGTCACCATCATTGACCGTTGTGGGGAGTTTCCTAATGTGCCACTTCTAGGCATAAGAGGAGGCATCACCTATAACCCCTCTCTAGCTTTACGACAGTTTGGTTACGCCCGGAGTGATGGTCCACATGACATGTTGATTCAGGGCATTGTGTTTGATTACGACAACGATCATCAGGGTTACCGTCAGAGATTCATACGAGCTTGGGGAAAGGTAAACAGGATTGACAGCAAGACACTGGAGCCTAAGTACACTATTCCTATGGAGGCTTATCTCAGATGGGTACGATCTCGTGCTCAGACACTCATGATGCCATATCCTGCCATCCTACCAGTTACCATGGAACCTGTTGCTGAAGGAGACACTGCTTATACCATCCTTCACCCAGACATGCCCACTGATATGGAAGACTTGCAGAGATCATGGATCCAACTGAAGGAGCAAAGGGATACTTTCGAGGCTCATTACAAAGCAAGCCAAGAAAAGATTCTGGAGCTAACAAAGCTACTTCACGAGGAACGAAACCTCAACTCATACCTCAACACAAAGAGGAAACGTCCATGGGAGACTTAAAACCCCATCTTTTGTACTTATTTTATTTTCATTTTTGTAAGCCTAAAAGGCAAAACAAGTTATTACTAATAAAAAGTTACTTTCTTGTTTGTTTAAGCAAATTTAAATCCTGCGGTCCTTGAAAACATTGCATATGCATTCCCATATCATTTCATTGCATCACAGGTTTATAATTGTGCACAGGTTTCTCATCTTCTCGCTGTTTATTTCAGCAATGGCTCTTGAACAATCAGTTAAGGATCTCCAGGCACAAAATGCGCAGTTCCAAGAGCTGATCTTGAACCTGTCCAAGGGGCAGGATGAATTGAAGGCACTGCTGGCCAAGAAGACTAAGAAGACTAGAAGGTCTGCTGGTTTGATCAATATGAGAAGAAGGTTCAAAGGTCTTGCCAAGACCAAAGAACCAGTTGAAGAAAATGAATCTGAAGAATCTGACAAAGAGGGAGGCAGTCTCCACAACACTATGGGGGACTCTGATTCTGAGGCTAATTACTACCATGAGCCTAATGAAGACAAATTCAAGATGCTGGTGGATAGAATGGATGCTATGGAATTACAGAAATCATCTGGGCTGGATTTTGAGGATTTGAGTTTGATATCTGGGGTTGTGATACCCATTGGTTTCAAGGTTCCTACCTTTGTTGTTTATGATGGGGTCTCTTGTCCCAAGCTGCATTTGAGGTCGTATGTCAGAAGGATTCAACCTCATACTGCTGATAAGAAGTTGTGGATCCATTTCTTTCAAGAGAGCTTATCTGGAGCTCAGCTGGAGTGGTATTATCAATTAGAGAGTGTTAACATCAGGGACTGGAATGATCTTGCTGAAGCTTTCTATAAGCAGTATCAATACAATGCTGACTTAGCCCCCACTCGCATGCAGCTTCAGAGCATGTCTATGGGTGCCAAAGAAAGTTTCAAAGAGTATGCTCAGAAGTGGAGAGATTTAGCTGGAAGAGTTCAACCCCCTTTGACTGACAGGGAGCTGGTTGATATGTTCATGTGTACGCTGAATGGTCCGTTTTACAGTCATCTCATTGGAAGCTCATCATCTGGCTTCACTGAGTTGATCATGACAGGAGAGCGGGTAGAGAATGGTATCAAGAGTGGTAAGATCCAAGTGGGCACTTCTTCATCAGGTGCAGCAAAGAAGCCTCCCACTGGGAAGAAAGAATCCAATGCTATTTATGGTCAACCTGATCGTAACAGAAGGCATCAGTCTGTTAGTGTAGTTCATATTTCAAACCCAACTCCTGCAACAACAGAGCAGCCTCAAGGCAACCAACAGAGGGCTAGAAGACAGTTCACGAAGATCAACATGTCAATGGCTCAGGCATTGCAACACTTGTTGAAGGCTGAACTTATTACCCTGAGGGAGGCTCCTCAGAATCCCAATGTTACCTCTCCCAAGTACAATCCCAATGCACGATTTGCATATCATTCAAACTGTCCAGGACATGATACTAATAACTGCTGGGTCTTGAAGAACAAAATTCAAGATATGATTGATGCTGGAGAAATTGAGTTTGATCCACCAGGTACTCCAAATGTGATTACAGCTCCAATGCCAAATCACGAGAAGACTGTCAATGTCGTTGATGAAGACCTGCATGTCTATTCAGTAATGGAGTTGAGTACACCATTGTCTGTTATCAAAAAGAGGTTAGTACAAGCTGGGATCTTTCCAGGTTGTCGTGAAGATTGTCTGTATTGTACCTATAAGCCGGATAGTTGCTTCATTTTGAGAGATGGGATTCAACGTCTCATGGATAAGTATACTATAGTGTTTGAAAGAAGACCAGCATCTGTAGAAAGTATGGTGGATCATCTGACTCGGGGTAAGAAGATTGAAGAGGTTGATATGGTTGACAAAGTACCGGTGAGAATCACTTCAAAGGGTCCCATTAAAATCACTCATCAGGGCCCAATCAAGATTACTGCTGAAGGTCCTGTGAAAGTTGTTGCTGAAGCCAGAGTGGCTCCTCTGATCATTACTACTCCTGGTCCTATTCCTTATACATCTGACAAAGCTGTGCCTTGGCACTATGGGTCTGACGTTTACATCCATGGTGTTAAGCAGGAGCCTTTACCTGATGTGCCTGTTGACATTGATAATATTGCTGGATCTAGCAAGATCACTCGTAGTGGAAGAGTCTTCTCTCCTCCAGTTGCTTCTAAGAGTGCAGTTACTCCTGCTGCTACTTCCACCACTGATGCTCGGGGCAAAGGTCCTGTTATTGAGCCTGTATCTATTGATGTGCCAGTTGCTGATGATCTCTCTAAGCAGATGGAAGAAGTATTGAAAATCATTCGCAAGAGTGATTATGACATTGTTGATCAATTGGGGCATACTCCCTCAAAGATTTCTATGTTGTCCTTGTTGCTGTGTTCTGAGGCTCATGCCAAGTCCTTGATCAAGTTTCTGAAGTCTGCTCATGTGCCCAATGCTATTTCTGTTGACCAGTTTGAGAATTGTGTTGCCCACCTGACCTATGATAATAGGTTAGGATTTTCTGATGCTGATTTGACCCCTGCCAAGAGGGATCATAACAGGGCCTTGCATATTTCAATTGAATGCAGGGGCACTACCCTGTCACATGTGCTGATAGACAATGGTTCCTCTCTGAATGTGTTGCCCAAGGAAGTCCTGAATAAGTTGAGTCCTGAAGATGCTGTGCTGAAGCCCAGTAATATTGTGGTAAAGGCTTTTGATGGTTCCAGAAGAGTAGTGCATGGGGAAATTGATCTTCCAATCAAAGTTGGTTCTCAGGTGTTTACTGCTACATTTTATGTGATGGATATTCGTCCTTCATATTCTTGTCTTCTTGGTCGTCCCTGGATCCATGGGGCAGGTGCTGTGACCTCTACATTGCACCAAAAGTTGAGATATCCGGTGAATGGAAAAGTTGTTACTGTCTTTGGAGAGGAAGAATACTTTGTCATCCATGTAAACACTTTCAAGTATCTGGAAGTGGAAGGTGAATACATTGAGACTCCGTGTCAGTCATTTGAAGTGGTTCCCTGGGTTGTTAATGATTATGTAGCTCCTCCTGCTGTGAAGAAAGTTCCTGTTGTCACCAGAAAACCTCCAACAATGGCAATGGCCTCCCTCAATGATGCTAGAGCTGTGGTGGATGAAGGTGGTTGTACTATTTGGGGTCAGCTTCCTGATATTCCATACAAGTCTGACAAGTTTGGTTTGGGTTTCACTGCAGAGTCCCAGAAGGCTGTTCGTCGTGCTCGTGCTGCTCGTATCACCAATCAAGGGGTTATCAATGCTGTGGGAGACTATGATGAAGACTACAACTTGGATGCATGGATTTTTCCTACTGTGGGTGCTGGACTCAATAATTGGAAAGCTGAAGATGTTATCCCTATCTCCTTTAGTCAGGAGTAAATACTATTACTGTGTTATGTTTTTAAATTTGTAATTTCTTGAACAATTAAAACTCTCAAGCCTTGTGCCTTACCCGGGGCACAATGGTGTGCTTGTTATGGGATGTCATTTCATTTGCATACTTCATTCAATAAAAATCAGTGGACGTTTCGTTTTCGTAAATATTGTGTTCCTTGTCTTTCTTTTCTTTATTTTTGCTTTATCAGCTATGTGTTCTTACACACACCCACATCACTAAAATGCAGATCCTCATCCACTCTGGATCCTGTTGATAACAGTTCTACTATTGCCAATTATGATTTCGAGAATCCGATCTATCAAACTGAAGACGGAAATGAGGACGATTGTGAAATACCTGTAGAGCTTGCTAGGTTGTTACAACAAGAAGAGAAAGCTATACAGCCACATGAAGAGCCAGTCGAAGTTGTGAATCTGGGAACTGAAGAAAACAGAAAAGAGGTCAAGGTAGGGGCTGATTTAGAGGACAGTGTCAAGAGCAGGTTGATTCAGATGTTACGTGACTATGTGGAGATCTTTGCTTGGTCTTATGAAGATATGCCAGGGTTGGATACAGACATTGTGGTTCACCGTTTGCCAGTGAAAGAAGATTGTCGTCCAAAGAAGCAGAAGGTTCGTCGTATGCGTCCTGAAATGTCAGAAAAGATCAAGGCAGAGGTAATGAAACAGTTCAATGCAGGGTTCTTAGCAGTGACTTCTTATCCTCAGTGGGTTGCAAATGTGGTACCAGTTCCTAAGAAAGACGGTAAGGTACGTATGTGTGTAGACTACAGAGATTTGAACAAAGCCAGCCCTAAAGATGACTTTCCACTCCCTCATATTGATATTCTGGTAGACAACACTGCTCAGCATAAGGTATTCTCTTTCATGGATGGTTTCTCTGGTTACAATCAGATCAAGATGGCACCTGAAGATATGGAGAAGACAACATTTGTGACACAGTGGGGCACCTTTTGCTATAAGGTAATGCCATTTGGTTTGAAGAATGCAGGGGCAACATATCAGCGTGCTATGGTGGCTTTGTTTCATGATATGATTCATCACGAGATAGAGGTATATGTAGATGATATGATAGCCAGGTCTCAGAATGAAGAGCAACATCTTGATCATCTGCACAAGTTGTTTGAGAGGTTGAAGAAATACAAATTGAGATTGAATCCAAACAAGTGTACTTTTGGAGTTAGATCTGGAAAGCTCCTGGGTTTCATTGTCAGTGGAAAAGGTATTGAAGTGGATCCTGCAAAAGTGAAAGCTATACGAGAAATGCCAGCTCCCCGTACTGAGAAGGAGGTTAGAGGTTTCTTGGGACGATTGAATTACATTGCAAGATTTATCTCCCAATTAACTACCATTTGTGAGCCAATCTTCAAGTTGTTGAAGAAAGATCAGGTGATGGAATGGAATGATGAGTGTCAGACTGCCTTTGATGAAATCAAGAGATATCTGCTGGAACCTCCAATTTTGATGCCACCAGTAGATGGAAGACCCTTGATTATGTACTTAACAGTGTTAGACAATTCAATGGGGTGTGTGTTGGGGCAACATGACGAGTCTGGTCGAAAAGAGCAGGCAATATACTACCTTAGCAAAAAGTTTACCGACTGTGAAACAAGATACTCACTGCTTGAGAAAACTTGCTGCGCTTTGGCATGGGCTGCTCGCCGACTAAGACAGTATATGTTGACCCATACTACCTTATTGATTTCGAAGATGGATCCAATCAAGTACATATTTGAGAAACCTGCTCTCTCCGGAAGAATTGCAAGATGGCAAATGATCTTGACAGAGTATGACATACAATATACTACTCAGAAGTCCATTAAAGGAAGCGTTGTTGCTGATCATTTGGCTCATCAAGCAGTGGATGATTATCAGTCAATGAACTTTGAGTTCCCTGATGAAGACATTATGATTATTACCCAAGAACCTGGACAATATGACGGACCTGAACAAGGATCCCGATGGACTATGGTTTTTGATGGTGCCTCTAATGCACTTGGTAATGGTGTTGGTGTTGTGATTAGTTCCCCTGAAGGTTGTCATACCCCGATTACTGCCAGACTTTGTTTCCATTGTACTAATAACATGGCTGAGTATGAGGCATGTATCCTGGGTATTAAAGCTGCTATTGATATGAAGATTCAGGTCCTTGATGTGTATGGAGATTCAGCCCTGGTAGTAAGTCAGATTAAAGGAGATTGGGATACTAAGCATGATAACCTCATTCCTTACAGAGAGCATGTGTTATCTTTGATCCCACAATTCAAAGAGATTACCTTTGGACATATTCCACGGAGAGAGAATCAGTTGGCAGATGCTTTGGCCACCATGGCATCCATGTTTGAGATCAGTTGGGATGATGAAGCTCCCAAGATTACCATTGATAGATTTGAAAAGCCTGCATACTGCAATGAGATTGACACTGAAGGGGCAGAGGAGAAGCCTTGGTTCTATGAAGTGAAAAGATATCTTGAAGATCAGGAGTTCCCTGAAGGGGCATCTGTCAAAGATAGGAAGTTTCTGAGAAGGTTTGCTGCTAAGTTCTTCTTGAGTAATGGGATTCTGTATAAGCGCAATCATGATTCAACTATGCTTCGTTGTGTGGATAAGAAGGAAGCAACTGAGATTATGGAGGATATGCATGATGGAATTTTTGGCACTCATTCTAGTGGACATACTATGGCAAAGAAGATATTGAGAGCAGGTTACTATTGGTCTACCATGGAAGCTGATTGCTATCAACACTCCAGAACTTGTCACAAATGTCAAATTTATGCTGATAAAGTCCATGTACCTCCATCACCATTGAATGTGTTGACTGCTCCTTGGCCCTTTGCCATGTGGGGCATTGATATGATTGGTGAGATCAAGCCTACTGCTTCTAATGGGCATCGTTTCATCCTGGTTGCTATTGATTACTTCACGAAGTGGGTGGAGGCAGCTTCATTTGCATCTGTTACTAAGAATGTTGTGGCTCGGTTCATTAAGAATAATCTCATATGTAGGTATGGCATCCCTGAGAGGATTATCACTAACAATGGCTCTAATCTGAACAACACTATGATTACTGATCTCTGCACGCAGTTCAAGATTAAGCATCATAACTCTTCTCCGTATCGTCCAAAGATGAATGGGGCAGTTGAAGCTGCTAATAAGAACATTAAGAAGATTGTACAGAAGATGACTGTTACTTACAAGGATTGGCATGAGATGTTACCATTTGCTCTTCATGGTTATCATACTACAATACGTACTTCAACAGGGGCAACCCCATTCTCCTTAGTCTATGGTATGGAAGCAGTTCTGCCCATTGAAGTTCAGATTCCCTCCTTGAGAATTATGAAGGATGCAGGCTTGAATGAAGATGAGTGGATTCAGACTCGACTTGACCAGATAAATTTGATTGATGAGAAGAGGTTAGCAGCAGTTTGTCATGGCCAGATGTACCAGAAACGAATGATCAAAGCTTTTAACAAGAAGGTTAAGCCAAAGGTATATCAGGCTGGTGACTTGGTAATCAAGCGTATCATATTACCACAGGGTGATCCTAGGGGCAAGTGGACTCCGACATATGAAGGACCATTTGTAGTCAAGACAGTATTCTCAGGAGGTGCCATGATACTGACTACAATGGATGGTGAAAACTTCCCACAGCCTGTAAACGCAGACATAGTTAAAAAATACTACGCATAAAAAGAGACCCGCTAGGTTGACAGGCCTAGGCAAAAATAAGGGCATCCTGGCAAACCAAAAGGGTTTGGGCAAAAATTAGGGATATATATAAAAAGATGTACACCCGGCAAGTCGAAAACCTGAAAAGGCGGCTTGGGCAAAAAAGGGTATCCCGGTGGATTGAAAACCTGAAAGGGCAATCCAGGCAAAAGTTAGGGATTAAAGCGTATGACTATGTCTCGTTTGGGTCACCCAGGAAACTGCAACCAGTTGTACTACTTATTCAAGCTCGAACAGATAAAGTTCAATTCAATCGTTTCCGTCTCAACAGCAAGAAGATGAGATACTTGAGTGGCAATAGTAGAATTGAAACTCAATAGGATTGTTTCCCACATAGCTGATATTCTTTGTTTTGCAAAAACTTTATGACAAAATCCTCTTACTAGGGTTTATGTCTCCGTGTACAAAATTACCCGTGTATGGGTCACTTTTTGATATAAATAAATTCCATCTTTTGAATCCAGATTTACTTTTACCCTATTTACATAAGCGAGATGTCCATTGGTTGTGTTTGAATGTATGTATGCTTTTGAATATGATTAATGTTTACCAAAAATGCATGTATGTTTTTTAATATGATTGATGTTTACCAGAAATGCATGAAAATGCAGTAATAGTATTTACTAAGGACGAACGAGAGGAGGATTTCAACGAAGCTGCGCCCGTTCACCTTTACAAGACAGTTACAAACTCTCAGTAGGACGAATCCATCTTCACAAAGACTTATCTCCCCTGGAATTTATATCCATCTCTTTTATCCTCATACGGATATATGGGAAATTACTTTCCAATAAGGGCACGACGAACGAAGACGGGAAGGTTATATCTACCCTACTATTAAACGAAGATGAAGGTGATATATACCTTACTATCCCCAGCATCCGGGAGGTTATATCTACCCTATTATCCCCAGCATCCGGGAGGTTATATATACCCTGTTATCCTCAGCAGACGGACGGTTATGTATAATATATTCTTCAACAACGAATCGGGATTTATTTTCCCTGGCCAGCAGTTATTATACAAAGATATCCAGACGCTTCCGGCAGTATCATATCATACATACATCATTTACATCATACCATAGCATATATATCCATAGACATATAGTATATCACCTAAGTGCATCATATCATACATGCATACATAAAGCATAAACTAATGTTATTATACATAATGCTACCTTGTTTTCAGGTTAATTACCCAACAAACAAATTTATGATCATCAGGACTGCTTTATCCTCCTGATAAGCTTCTTATTACTTTGGGACTGCTTTATCGTAACCTCAGGGTTACTTTATCCTCCTGATAAGCTCCTTATTACTTTGGGACTGCTTTATTGTCACCTCAGGGTTACTTTATCCTCCTGATAAATTCTCATGACTTCAAGACTGCTTTAGAGTTATCATTATTGATTGCTCTATCCTCTTGAAATTATATTATTACTTCAAGACTGCTTTAGAGTTATCATTATTGATGGCTCTATCCTCCTGAAATCATTACTTCAAGACTGCTTTAGAGTTATCATTATTGATTGCTCTATCCTCCTGAAATCACATTATTATTTCAAGACTGCTTTAGAGTTATCATTGCTCTATCCTCCTGAAATCATCTTATTACTTCAAGACTGCTTTAGAGTTATCATTATTGATTGCTCTATCCTCCTGAAATCACATTATTATTTCAAGACTGCTTTAGAGTTATCATTATTGATTGCTCTATCCTCCTGAAATCATCACTTCAAGACTGCTTTAGAGTTATCATTATTGATTGCTCTATCCTCCTGAAATTATATTATTACTTCAAGACTGCTTTAGAGTTATCATTATTGATGGCTCTATCCTCCTGAAATCATTACTTCAAGACTGCTTTAGGGTTATCATTATTGATTGCTCTATCCTCATGAAGACATGTTGTTACATCAGTATTACTCCAGTATCCTGAAAGCATATCATCAATACCTCAGGACTGCTCCAGACTCCTGACAGCTTTCATTATACCTCCATATTTTGGACTGCCTTATCTTCCAAGAAATATATCTGAAGAACTTTCCCCTAGTGGCATCTTTAAGCCCACTCAATCATATTCAACCAACCATCAATATCACTCTATGCACTGGTGAGCGCAAATTTTTGGGCTTTTGTGTTCAATCCCCTTCAACCTTCCAGGTCACGACTGGCAAATATACCAATCTAACCCCTCAGGTTTCAGAAAATTGAACAGGGGCAGCTGTTGCACCCCAAAATTTGCCCTCACAATACAAGACTTTGTGTGCTAAGAAGGTTCATAAGGTTCACAAGTTCTTAATGCTTTCAACACCTTTCATGAGGATCATGAAGTCCACAAGTTACTTCTTGAAGGTTCACAAGGTTCACAAGGTTCACAAGATTCACAATGATTACAAAGCTCTCCTGAGGTTCATGAGGTCTACAAAGCCACTTCATGAGGTTCACAAGGTTCACAAGCTTCACAATACCTCCCATGAGGTTCACAAGACATTTTATGATGGTTCACAAGGTTCACAAAGTTCACAATTGGTCAAAAGAGTTGACAATTCCCTCAGACAATGCACCTCCTAAGCAGTGCATCCAAAACTAGGGTTTTGACTTTAATCAGGCTAAATGGACTTCCAATACTTCAAGTGAGTTTCATAACATCTTATATGTGTATAAGAACCCCTATGACAAGTTTCAAGACTTTTCTCAAAAGTTTGCTCAGTCAGATGATCAGATAAGTCAAATCAGTCAATGCAGTTAAAAAGTCAAACTGAGGTCAACTGTGGTCAAACCAAAGTCAAACTTCATGATTTTTTGCCAACATCAAGTATATGAAGTAAAATTCATCATTTGATCAAGGGTTGATCATGATTCATCAAGAAGATTCCAGATCATCAATAATCAGGAGTTTCTAAATTAGGGTTTCCTCAGTAAAAGTCAACTGAACTTTGACCAGTCATAACTTTCACATACTTCATCACCAAGTCTCCATCCAAAGCTCATTTTGAAGGAAATTGAATTCTCTACAACTTTGATGTTGAAAGTTAAGCCCAAAAATGCTTCATTTGGAAGGTATGAGCTAAGACATTATAGGTCATTTCAAAAGTCAACAAAAAGTCAACAACTTCAAAAGGGCATAACTTGAGATTGGTAAATGATCTGGACCTGAAACCAATGGGGTTGTTTAGAGGACTCTTCAAGCTTTCCAAAATGTCCAAGAACACCCCCATACCTTTAAAATTGAGGGAGATGTGCCCTTGCAAAGTTGGGAAAGTTTGTGATGGTTCATGATGAAAATGGGGGCCTAAAAGCAATTTTCTCCAAATGGGCTGGCCAAATTATGACCCAACCCATACAATAATATCATGCACGAAATTTCCATAATATTTTCATAATTTTTATTTTATTTAATTAATTTATTATGATTTTTTATTCTTAAAATCATTTTAAATTTAAATAAAATATTAAATATGAAGACTTATTTTTGTGATTGATTCTAGAAAGTCATAAAATCAGTATGGAATAAGTTGATACAAGAGTTATGTGGAATGGCTTGAAATAGAAAGCATTGGTACAAAAATATTGAACTTTCAAAGCATGATCAATCTCAATCTTTTTAAATCAAATCTTTCACATAACCAATGAAGTTTTTGACCTAGATTGATTCACCTATAAGTATTGATCATAATGCAAACCCTAGGACACGAATCCAGCAGCTTCAAAGGTAAGTTTCATAGCTCAAAAATTCAAAAAAAACACCAATTCGGATTCCAAAATACAGGCACTTTCAAGACAATTTGAAGGTTGATTCTTCTTCATTGAACTTCATTGATCATGTTTGGATCATAAACAATATATGAAACATCCTCATTCGCATGAATCAAACCCGTGTTCATACCACATTTAAATTTTTTCGATTCCACGATTCTATTGGTTTTCAGTTGATTTTGATTGTTTAACTATGTTTGTTTCATTGTATTAAAGCTTCCTGGATGGTTAGATTGGAGTTTCACTGCCGAATCCATGAATCACCATGGTTAGGGTTTACCAACTGTGAGTTTGGGGATTCTATTATACAACCAATTTCAGACCAAATTAATGACTTATTTGGAACCTACGGCCTTCATATAGTTGATCTGGGCATTTAAAATAAATTTATTGTATGTATTTTTCATGATTTGAGATGCAGGAGTTCTAGTGACGGGAAAAATCCGTCACTATAGGCTATTGTGACGGACCAACTGTCACTAAAGGTTAAGACGACGGGCAGAGGAAGAAGAAGGTCTTTGGCGCGTTTCTGAAATTCAAATATTACTTTATATTATATAGTTTTGTTTGTGGATGATATACAAACGTTGCAGGTGGCCTAGTGGTAGGAGGAACGCATATGTGATCTGATGGCATGAGTTCGAACCTTGCCTCCAGCAAGTTTTTTTGATATTTTCCATTTAATATGCGTGTTTAATATATTATTATTAGTAGTTGTTTGGTCATCAGGAAGGCTCTCCCAGCCAGGCGGTAAGGCGCGCGTATGAATGATCAAAGGACCTGGGTTCAACACCACCCCAGGCCTTTTATTTTTCTCATTATTTTCCTGGTTCATTGGTTTAAGGCACAAAAGAGAATGGATTTCCTTCTTCTTGCAGCATATGCAGCGTGGCCTAGTGGTTGTCCTTCTCATCATTCAGGTAAAGGACCTGGGTTCAAATCCCAGGTCCTGATTTTTTTGATTTTTATTTTCTTTTAATTTTCTTATATTTAGTCATTATCCTATTTTCATAAATAAATTCAAATAAATAAATTTTATTATTTTTCTACCTTATAATATATGTATAGTATGTTTTCTAGTGTCTAAATATTTATTTTAATTAGAAAAAAATAGTTTTCATTATTATAAATTTCAAAAATGTAAAATATATATGTATGTACTATTTAAATAAATTATAATTATTAAATTAAACCTTAAATATTTTTCTAACTAAACCCTAATTTTTTAAAACCCTAAAAATATTTTCTAAAATAAAACCTAATTCTATTTTTTCTAAAATAATTTTATTTTCTAATTATTAATATAATTATAATGTATATTTATTTATTTATTTAGTATGATTCATGAAAATATTGTAAATATAATTATAAATTATTTTTCTCATATAAGATATAAATATATTTCATACTATTAGAAATTAAATCCTGTAAATTAAAATAATTGTTTGTTCATTTTTTTTTCCTAAATATAATTGCTTATATTAAAAATTGTTAATCTCTTATTCTTATAATATTTTGGTTATTTATTATTGTTATTACTAACCATATCATTTATTTTTGCTTTACTAATTTTATATATTATTATTATCTCACTAATTTTATTAATTTTTATTATTTACTAACCTCCCTTATTTTATTATTACTAACTTTTTGCTTATTATTTAAATATTATTATTTATCACTAACCCGATATTTATTTATTTATTGCTTATTATTTTGCTTATATATTTTTTTATTTGCTTATTATTTATTTTTGCTATTTATTTTAATTTGTTCATTATTATAATTATTATGTAAATGCTCCTGGATGTAAATTTTGTAATTATTTAATTATTTTTGCTATGGTTAGTAATTAGGGAGTGCAAATATGTATTTTATTTAAAATAAATTAGATCAATTTAATCAAAGATAATTAAATTAAACACTCACACACGTAAGTCGATTTTAATCGCCGTCTCACTTTCTAAGGTTATCCCTCAAGTTGCCTAAATAATAAGGTCAAGTGGGGTGTATAAAGCAAGTCCCTTTAAAAAGAAAAAAAAATCATCAAGTCCCTCGTGGTTGCCTTTACGAATCGAGTCCCTTCGAATAATGATGATAGTCCCTCCAGTATGCTTATTACACCCCACAGTTGCCTTCATAAAACAAAATGTCCCTCTCATGTCCCTTACATCCAAGGTAATGACTACCTACTCCTTAATAGTAGGGATAGTCTTACCAATGAAAGGATAAAGAACAAGAAAGACTTAGAACTTTAGGGTAGGTACCTCTTAGTTGCTTGCTCACTCCATTTTTCAAACACTTAACAAATCTCAAACAAATTTTCAAAAACAAGTTTTTACACATCCGTACATGGATTATTATTAACTATTCTGAAAATTTTTCTATTCACACACTACACTTTCAAAAACAATTCAAAAGTGAGCTAAGTAACTAAGAGCCCATGGATAACCATGGATGTAAAGGGTGCTAACACCTTCCCTTTACATAACCTACCCCCCGGACCCAAAAATATCTCTTAAGGTCTTTCCTGTTCTTTTATACCCTTTCCTTTTGGATAAAATAAAAGTCGGTGGCGACTCTTGCTATCCGCAACACATAACTTAAAGTCAGTTCTCCCACCGTGTTACACCACCGTGGCTGCAGTAACACCTAACTGTGAGTTATGTGGAGTCCCAGGACACGAAGTTTCTGATTGTCAACTATTGACAGGAACTCCCACTGATCAAGTGAATTATGCTCAAGGAAACCCATACTCAAACACATACAACCCATGTTGGAAGAATCATCTGAACTTCTCCTATAAGAATAACAATGCTTTATACGCACCAGGTCAAGCACCAGCTACATCACCAGGATATCAAAAGACTGCTCCTAATGTCCCTAGAAAATCGAACCTTGAGTTGATGATGGAGAACTTTATAGCTAACCAATCTCAAACAAACAAGGACTTCTTAAACCAAAACATTCACACTAGTGAGCAGATTAAACAATTAGTGAGCAAAGTAGATGCATTAGCTACACATAACAAAATGCTTGAAACTCAGATTTCACAAGTAGCTCAACAACAAGCACCTACTGCTGCACCAGCTGGAGTATTCCCTGGACAACCTCAACCTAATCCGAAAGGACATGCCAATGCCGTAATATTAAGAAGTGGCAAGGAACTTGACGGACCTACCGATCCAAGACTTGACAATCCAGCCATGTACCAAAAACCGGATAAATCGACTGAAGTGGTGAATGATCCAGAAGAAAAGGAAGATGATAATCAAGAGGTAGTGGAGAAAGAACAACCTTATGTGCCTCCACCACCCTATAAACCACCAATTCCGTACCCTCAGAGATTAACAAATTCCAAGACGACGGGTCAATTTAAGAAATTTGTAGAACTTCTGAAACAGTTGAATATTACTATTCCGTTTACAGAAGCTATCACCCAAATACCCTCGTATGCTAAGTTTTTAAAAGAAATCTTATCCAATAAGAAAAAGATAGAGGATAACGGAACAGTTACACTTACTGTCGAGTGTAGCGCCATAATTCAGAATAATATGCCTCCTAAGCTAAAAGATCCAGGAAGTTTCTCTATACCCTGTGTAATAGGAAAATTCGTCATTGACAAAGCTCTATGCGATTTAGGAGCCAGTATCAGTGTTATGCCCTTAACGATTTGCAAAAGGCTAGACATGGGAGACCTAAGACCAACTAAAATGTCTGTTCAACTAGCTGATCGCTCTGTTAAATATCCTGTAGGCATACTAGAAAACGTCCCAGTACGTATAGGACAATTCTACATCCCTACTGATTTTATAATCATGGACATCTCTGAAGACTCCACTACACCTATCATACTAGGAAGACCATTCTTAGCTACCGCCGGAGCTATAATAGACGTAAAAAGAGGAAAGCTGACCTTTGAAGTAGGTGAAGAGAAAGTTGAATTTATTTTAACACAATTCTTACAATCACCGGCTATAGATGATACATGCTATCTATTGGACGTAATTGACGAATGTGTAAGAGAAATGGAACTGAAAGAAACTACCTATTCTGAAATAATGAAAATTCAAATCCCTCTGATTTTCGAAGATGATAATTGGCGTGCACCGTATCAGGATGATAGTCTAAGCGAAAGTTCAGCACTTACACCGGATCCCATGCCAAGTAAAGATAAACCTACATTAGGATTAAAAACTTTACCTCATAACCTAAGGTACGAATTCTTAGACATTGAATGTAAAAGACCAGTTATAATAAATTCCAGTTTAGGAACTATAGAAACAAAGAAACTTTTAGATGTCTTGAAGAAATATCCAACTGCATTAGGATATAACATATCTGATCTCAAAGGAATATGCCCTTCAGTCTGTATGCATCGTATTCTGCTAGAAGAAGATTGCAGAACCTCCATAGAATCTCAAAGAAGAATTAACCCAATCCTTAGCACCGTAGTAAAAGAAGAAGTTAAGAAACTACTAGATGCCGAAATAATATATCCAATCTCAGATAGTGAATGGGTTAGTCCAATACATGTAGTGCCAAAGAAAGGAGGTATCACTGTTGTGAAAAACGCTCAAGGCGAATCGATATCGCAAAGAGTAGTGACGGGACATAGAGTATGCATAGATTATCGTAAACTAAACAAAGCCACTCGAAAAGATCATTTCCCACTACCCTTTATAGATCAAATGTTAGAACGATTAGCCAAGCATTCATACTTCTGTTATCTTGACGGTTACTCAGGATTTTTCCAAATCCCTATCCATCCAGATGATCAAGAGAAGACTACATTCACATGCCCATATAGAATGTTTGCTTATAGACGAATGCCCTTTGGATTATGCAACGCTCCTGCAACCTTTCAAAGATGTATGATGTCAATCTTCGCAGATTTTATAGACAACGTCATGGAAGTGTTCATGGACGACTTCTCTGTATGCGGGCAAAGTTTTGAAGGATGTCTATCAAACTTAGAAATGGTGTTAGAAAGATGTGTAAAAGTAAACCTCGTGCTTAAATGGGAGAAATGTCATTTTATGGTCAAAGAAGGAATCGTATTAGGTCACGTAATATCCGACAAGGGAATTGAAGTTGATAAAGCTAAGATTGAAGTCATAAAAGATCTTCAACCCCCTAAAACCGTTCGAGAAATACGAAGCTTTTTAGGACACGCCGGTTTCTACCGACGATTCATCAAAGATTTCTCGAAAATCACTAAACCCCTTACTGGTTTATTAATGAAAGACGCTGAGTTCATATTCAATGAAGATTGTCTTAAAGCGTTCAAAACTCTAAAAACAGCCCTCATCACCGCACCAATCATGCAACCCCCTGACTGGAGATTACCTTTCGAAATCATGTGCGATGCGAGTGACTATGCTGTAGGCGCAGTTCTAGGCCAGAGGAAGGAAAAGAAACTTCATGCGATTTACTATGCCAGTAGAACCTTAGATTCTGCCCAGATGAACTACGCCACTACTGAAAAAGAATTGTTAGCAGTTGTCTTTGCGCTTGACAAATTCCGTTCTTACCTAGTAGGAGCGAAAATAATCGTTTACACAGACTATGCTGCTATCCGATATTTATTAACTAAGAAAGATGCTAAACCGAGACTCTTGAGATGGATTTTACTCTTACAAGAATTTGATCTCGAAATAAAAGATAAGAAAGGTACTGAAAACGTCGTAGCGGACCATTTATCTAGATTAGAAGGTATTAAACCCGAACAAGTGCCGATTAACGATGATTTTCCGTATGAACAGCTGATAGCACAAATAGGAAGCGACCTAGTTCAGTTAGACATAAATGAACCAGAACCCGTGGAAACAATCCAGACAACTGTAGGACTGCCATGGTACGCTGACATTGTCAACTACCTAGCTGCAGGAGCTCTTCCACCCGATCTAACCTATCAGCAGAAAAAGAAATTCTTTCACAATCTAAAACATTACTATTGGGATGAACCATTATTGTTCAAAAGAGGACCCGATGGAATCTTTCGCCGATGTATTCCCGAAGAAGAAATAGAAGATGTCATTGCTCAATGTCATTCATCTCCTTATGGTGGACATGCAAGCACTTCCAAGACTTGTGCAAAAATCTTGCAAGCCGGTTTATTCTGGCCTAATCTATGGAAAGATGTCCACATCGCTGTTATAAATTGCGATCGGTGTCAACGCACCGGCAATATTTCAAGAAGAGATGAAATGCCTCAAAAAGGAATATTAGAAGTAGAAATCTTTGACGTCTGGGGAATAGATTTCATGGGACCATTCCCATCATCTTTCGGTAATAATTACATACTCGTAGCTGTTGATTATGTTTCGAAATGGATTGAAGCTATAGCTTCTCCTAAAAACGATACACGAGTAGTAATAAAGCTTTTCAAAAATATAATCTTTCCCAGATTTGGTATGCCTAGACTCGTCATAAGTGACGGTGGCTCGCACTTCATTTCAAAAATCTTTGACAAATTACTATCTAAGTATGGAGTAAGACACCGTGTGGCAACACCATATCACCCACAAACAAGTGGACAGGTCGAAGTCTCAAACAGAGAAATTAAACAAATCTTAGAAAAGACTGTCGCCATATCTCGGAAAGATTGGTCATCTAAACTTAATGAAGCTTTATGGGCTTATAGGACCGCTTACAAGACACCCATAGGTACTACACCTTTCAAATTAGTTTATGGAAAATCTTATCACCTCCCGGTAGAACTAGAACACAAAGCTTATTGGGCGATTAGAACTCTCAATATAAACTATAATGCTGCAGGAGAAAAGCGAATCCTAGACATTAACGAATTAGAGGAATTAAGGCTAGATGCTTATGAGAATGCTAAGATATATAAAGAAAGAACTAAGCGATGGCACGATAAACTCCTATCTAGGAAAGAATTTAATGTGGGAGACGTTGTACTCCTCTTTAATTCAAGACTTAGGCTCTTTCCTGGAAAATTAAAATCTAGATGGTCAGGACCCTTCGAAATAACTAAAGTATTCCCGAGTGGAGCAATAGAAATTAAGGGTAGGAATAGTGAACCATTCATAGTAAACGGACAACGTTTAAAACATTATCATAAAGTTGAAAATAGAGATTATGCAAATAATCTAAGGCTTTTAGAGTTATCCACTAATTCCCCTGATTAATCTAAACCTAAGCATTACGTCAGGCTTTTGACGATAAAAACAGCGCTTAGTGGGAGGCAACCCATTTACTCATTTAATTATTTAAACTATTCTCTTTATCATATTGTTATTTATCGTTTTACTATTTATTTATTTGTTTTTTTTTTTCATTTTATAGTTTTATTTTATATTACTATTATTGCCTTTAAATTATGCATTTCATTTTCTTATTTTTATCTTAAATCACTTTTTACAGATTTTCTAAAAGTCTTTTCCACTTTCCTTCTCCCCCTGATTTGTTTCCTCCATATTTGCACTAACCATGGCTAACCAACCCATAAACCATATGGAAACCAAATTTAGAGGTAGAAACCAAAGAATGAAGTTTGAAGAGTTATCACAGAGGCAAATGGATTTGACCCTGTACCCGGATGATCAGACTATAGAAACCCTAGGTATACATGATAGCATCCTGTACTTGTTTAACCGACTTGGATGGGAGAATGCATTGATTCAACATAAGTTTGTGACTTACCGCGAGCTCACCCTTGAGTTCCTTAGCTCCTTAGTTTACCTACCTGAGCGCGGTTTTGGATTTAGGAAAGGATTTATCAGTTTCCGCCTATTTGGAATAGAATATGACTTTAACCATAAAGAACTAGCTGACTTATTAGGATTCCCTAGTGGACCCTTTGCTTTTACTACCACACAGGTAGAATTGATGGATATTGAGCTAGATTTCTTTTGGGGAACTTTAACCGGAAACTACCACCCTGAACCAAATAGCATGAACAATGATGAGATCCATAACCCTGCTCTCCGTTACTTCCATAAAATCCTAGCCCACACCTTCTTTGGAAAAGGAGAAAACATTACCGGAGTCTCTAAAGATGAGATATTCATTATGTCATGTTTCACTAATGGACAGCCTGTTAATGGTGTACCTTTCATGATGCAAACCTTCACCCGTATCCAAGAAGAACCTGAATTACCTATATTAGTAGGAGGTCTTGTAACCATGATTGCTGATGCCTTAGGACTTAGATACCAATTGCACAGGTGCAACCGTTTAGGTACCATCCGTCCTATGAATCTTAACTTCTGCTTTAATCGCCATATCATAAGGAATTTAGGACATCCACCTTTCGAGTACCTAATCCGGAATGAGGTAGTAACCCTGTTCACACTGCCAAACCATGCTAGAGTAAGTGTTCACAATAAGGATAACTGGCTTTATGAGTTAACCCCACCTGATTATCCATCCACTCCTGAAACACCTCAGTCTTACAAGATAAAAGATGATATAATGACCGATGTCGAAACTGACCCTGAGACACCTCCTGGTTACCATGACATTGACCACACTGACGAAGTTATTGAAACCCCTGAAGTGAATCAAGGAGATTATGCTAACAACTTACAGAACATCATGAACACTCTTGAAGCTTACCAAACTGATATAAATTCATTTAAGGAAAACATTAAGAGCATGCGATTGGACATTATAGGTTTGACTGACATAACCTGCGAACAATTCTATCACTTGAACTCCGCAATCGAAGATTTGAAGAAACGCTTTTGAAAATGCTATACGTGGTTTAGTTTATTTTTTCTCATTGTTTTCGTTTCTAGTTAGATTTATTTTTCGCAAACAATTTCGTACCGTATTTTCATTTATGTAATTTCAATTTCAATTATTATATGCAATGCACTTCTAGTTCCAAAATTTCTCCATTTTAATCAATTTATATATTTTTAATTCTATGTACTGTTATGCTTGCATTTATTCCTATTATATAAAAATCTCTCATGCCATGCAAGTTAGAAAAGTATTATGTTGAAATAAATTATTATATGGTGTTTAAAAGTATTATTGAGTGAGAAGTGAAGAAAATAAATTATTATAAAGTATGTGAAATATATGAGATAGTGCTTTCTGGAAATTTTTCAACGAAGCAAGCCCTCACGGTCGTCACGTCCCCCTAACGATCGTGACGTGCTCATTTAGCGTGTCACGACCGTCACCTCCCTGTCACGACCGTGACAACCCTAATTATAGGATTCGTGAGAAACAGAACTGTTTCTTTTCGTGACCTCTTCTTCTTCTTCCTCCATAACTTCCAAAAACCACCCATTTTCTCCATAACTTCCGTAACCTCCCATTACCAACTTTAAACTCATTAACCCCCCATTATCACCACACCTATCATATTCTCACCTTCCAATATTTACCCGAATCATTATTTCTCTCATTCTATCACTTTTTCACAAATATCAAAAATCTTCATCTTTCACTCTAGCTCTTGCATGCAATGGATACCATTCAATTTAGAGAAGGTGATGCTGGAGAAACCCAGAGAGAAAGATTTATCCGATTCCAGAACCGCGGTTTGCAACCTACGCGTTATATCGACATTGAATGCTTGAGAGAGCTCGGAATGCTCAACAGTGTCAAGAACCTGCTTAAGAAGGTTAATCTATGGGTTCTATGCAGTCAGCCTCAACCAACATTCGAGTTGCTGACACTGGAGTTCTTAAGCTCGTTCTGTTACATCACCGGTTCCGGTTCTCAGAGTCAGCTCACCGGCGTTGCTAAATTCAGATTGTTTGGCCGGGAGTTTGAACTTTCACAAACAAGGATAGCCGAGTTGCTAGGCTTCGCTCACGGAAATGAAGCTCACCTCCGCGTGCCGGATAATTTTAGTGAAACCGCTTTCACTTTATGGCACGACATAACCAATACCCGTGCCTCAGCCTTCCAAAGCCTCAATGCTACACACATCCACAACCCGGCAATCCGTTATTTCCACCGAGTCATTTGCAACACCATATTCGCTCGAGAAAGTAACCATAAGCTCAACTCCAAGGAGCTTCTATTCTTGCACTGCGCTCTAAATGACGAGCCGATCAACGCTGCCCCGTTCATGCTTTCTCACATCCAGGCTATTGCGCACAGAGGCTCCACCCCATTTTTCATTGGCGGCATTGTCACCACCCTCGCCTTTCAGTTAGGGCTCAGTGACTTGCTCGACAATTTTCCTGGCATAGCCGCAGAATTCCTCACCAAGAGCTATTGCAGGTCCGCTCACTTGATTGCGCAGTGAGAGGATGGCAGGTATAGCCCTGTTGTCCATGGCACCATTTTTCACCATATCATTCTGCCGTCCCGTGACCGCATCGACCCATCCAGCCGAGCCAACTGGCTCTTTATTTCACCAGATGCTACCGAACACGCCCCTATTCATGATGATCAGGCAGATCCTCCAGCGGATGAGATGCAGGACGCTATGGATGCAGCTGATCCTGTCCAGGATATACCAGAGTCATCTACCCGACAGCCTCCTGCACCGGAAATCACACTTGAGGAAGTCCTCCGTGCGATTCATCAGCAGAACCAGATGAACGCCGCACTGGAGCGAAGGCATAAGGAGCAGTATGATGCTTTACTCAGCACTATTGCAAGCAACCAGACATCTACTAATGAGAAGCTCGACGAAATTTTCAGCGAGCTAGAAGCCTTACGCATTGACATCACTGCTGCCACCGGCACCGGTTCTGATCCTGAAGCGACTCCTTTCAGATGCTCCCGCACCAGAAGCCGACCCCGCGGTCCTCAGCAGCCTTAGTTCTAGTTTTGCTTATGTTTGTTTTTCGTTTTTGTCGTTTGTACTGTACTTTTACCGCATTTATATCACAACATTGAGGACAATGTCTGATATAGTGTGGGAGAGGTACCTTTCATTTCCGCATTTTTCCCTTTTCGCATTTTCCCATTCTGTTGTATTTCTTTTCGCAAGTTAATGAAACAAGCAATATTTGTGCTATTTTCTTTAGTTTCGAACTTTCCCCGTTTATTTAGCCATACCAGAAAAAAATCTTTAATTATTCGCATTACCCGACTTACCTACGGAATCGTAATTAGGAAGCTGAGAACGATTAAACAAGACCAATACAATCTTGACACCTTTGACTTCCCACTTAAGCGATTCCATTCCGATTATCATTACGAGTACACTTTAAGTTTCAGTTCAAAAGTAACCCCTAGTAGTTTATACTAGCAGTCAACACCGTCTGAACACAAACCACGTGGGGAGCCGATGAATATAAGCGTTTGATGCCTAATCAATAATGATCCTTCATATCTCGATGCAAATGAAAAGAAATTGCACCAAAGTACACGGTCACATATAAGAAACGAGAAATATGAGAAGGAGTCCATTGCGGGTTGGTTCAGAGGTACTGGTTCTGAACTTGGTAGGGCGTGCTACGACTCGATCCCCCACAACCTCCAAATCGGATAATATATGTAGGGTTACCACACTCGTGTACCAGACCCCGTGCTTAAAAAGGATCAAAGTCGCTAACCGGCTACTCCACTACGTGCGTGCTAAGGCAAAGGGCTTAATGTGATTGCGCTAGAATGAAACCGGGCGAAATAAGATCGAAAAACTCTAGGTGAAATCGTAAAGAAATTACCGATTGTTTCGTTTAACGGGAAGTCGACGACATAGCTTGTTGCTTGTGTCATTAGTGTATCGGTAGTGTTCTATCAAAGTACCGGATTATCCGACAAAACGATCCCTCGTACGGTTTGTTATGTGTATGTGTCGATAAAAACTTGTCCGCCGATTTTCAACCGACTATTTGCTTGAGGACAAGCAAAGGTTTAAGTTTGGGGAAGTTTGATAACGAGAAAACATATCGATTATATTGCTAAGTTTCATTGACGTTTTATCGCATAATCATCGTTTTAACACTCGATTTCTCGAGTTTTCCTTACCGTTTTGCAGGTACATCATATATGGAGCTAAATCATGAATTAAGAGCAAAAGGAACAAAAGCAACCATAAAAAGATGAAGAAATGAAGAAGCCTGCAGAACTGCATAATTTGTTGCAGTCACGGTCGTCACCAAGGTGTCACGACCGTGACACCCCAAAAGAAGCCATCACGACCGTGAGCACATTGTCACGACCGTGACACTTAAAATGCAAGGGACACGAGCGTGAAGACCTTGTCACGACCGTGACAAGTGTAAAAATAGGTTTTTGACTGAGATCACGTCAAAACCTTACGTGAAGAAGCTTTTGCCTATTTTTTAGCCACGTTCCTATATTTCCTCCACCACTTCAGCAAGGCCCAATGCAACAAGTCCAAAATTGAAGCCCATTAATTGTTCTATAAATACCACAAGTTTTATGAAGAAACTACAGAGCATTTTTTATTCATTTTTCTGCGGAAGCTCTGCCGATTTATTTTACGACCCTGTTTTTATTTCTGCATTATTTTCAGTTTTTCATTCTTATTATATCCCAACCCAACATATAACAATTTCCAACATCAGGAAATTGTTATACATTTACTTGTTTCTAAACCTTCAGAATTTGTTTATTTTCGATTTCCGCCAATTACTCCAAGCTTTCCGGTCTGTGGAAGAAGGAGTCTGCTATAATATTTGTTAACCAGGTTTTTATTATATTGCAAATTTAATATTTATAATGTTTATTTATTTTTCTGCCATGAGTATTCTATTATTTGTTTTTCTGTCTCTGTCTGGTTCAACATCAATGAGTAGCTAATTACCTTAGGGCGGTATGTAGTTAAAACAAACTTAATCGGTAAAATTTAATCATAGGCTTAAAATAATTAGTAACTTAACATTCTGGCTGATACTTTTTAATTAAAATCGACATTTTCGTTACGAGAGTAAGGAAAGAGTATTAGGTTAGGTCAAGACCACGAGAGTGTGAGATTTTAATCAGATAGCTAAAGTTAGGCATTTAAATTAAACACAGCGAGAGCGCTTTAAAATAAATTAGAATTACTAAGTTTCCAAAAATTATCTCTAAACACTTATGGGCTAGCGAGAGCAGGCATAGGGCTTTAGGGGTAAGATCTGAGATAAGACCACGAGAGTGTGAGTTGAGGGTATTTAAACTGGTAACCTCTACCGAATAGATTAAGTAAACACCTTTATAAGCCTAGGTTAGATTGACCCACCTAAGTTAGTATAATTACATACCGACCGCCTTAGTATTATTTTATTAAAACTTAAATTTAATTCCGCCTTTAATATTTTAAAATCAACAAAAAATCGTGACAACCCTTCACCTTAGCTAAACTAGAAGTCCATCTAGCACTAAGTAACCATAGAGTCCCTATGGATCGATAATCTTAAATATTACTTCGATAGGCTGTGCACTTGCAGTTCAGATACCGCTAGACACATAATTAGACACGTCTTTAGCCCATCAGTTGTGACATACAAGGACTGGCATGAGATGCTCCCTTTTGCTTTGCATGGGTATCGTACATCTGTCTGCACTTAAACAGGGGCAACCCCTTTCTCACTTGTTTATGGTACAGAAGCAGTGCTCTCCGTCGAGGTTGAGATCCCATCAATGAAAGTTCTGATGGAAGCCAAGTTGACTGAGGCTGAATGGTGTCAGAGTAGATTTGATCAGTTGAATTTGATTGAGAAAAAAAGAATAACAGCTTTGTGTCATGGTTGGTTGTACCAGCAAAGAATGAAGAAAGCTTTTGACAAGAAGGTCAAACCTCGTTGTTGCACCCCAAAATTTGCCCTCTATTTTTTAACTCTAACCAATTTTTTTGTTTCACATTCATTTGCATCATCATCATAGCATAACATTTTTTTTTCTGTCTTAATATTAGCCGAAATAATTTCTCGGAATTTACAAACAGACTGGTCAAATTAACTTTTTAACTATGCCTAAAATTAGTCGACGAAAAAATGTCAAGTTTAAGTTTGCAAATGTCGGTAACATTAATCTGCGGTTCACGTGGTTTAATTTGACATGCTAAAAATATTTTTACGACTATTTTTGGTCATATGTTGATCAGTCTGAGCAGTTTAAACGGTCATAATTTTTATTTCAAAATCCGACCAAACGCTGTATTTTTCCGAGTCATTTATTTCGCGCTGATTATTTTGACGTATTCATTTTATTTTTTCGAGCATTTTGGTGCCCGAATTTTATTTTTTTGAGACTATTTATTTTTATATTGGGTCTAGAATAAATAAATAGGATTATTAGTTTTTTATTTTATTTTAACTAATTTAATTATTAAAACTTTATTTGTTTTTTAAATTAATATTTTATTGGGTCTAGAATAAATAAATAGGATTATTAGTTTTTTATTTTATTTTAACTAATTTAATTATTAAAACTTTATTTGTTTTTTAAATTAATATTTTATTGGGTCTAGAGTAAATAAATAGGTTAATTAGTTTTTATTTTAGTTTTAACTATTTTTATTAAACTTTATTTAATTATTTATATTAATATTTTATTGGATTACAAAATAAATATTTAGGCCCATTTACATTAACCCTAATTGGTCCCTATATATACCTAACGTGTTATTGCTGTTAAGAGGAGACCGAAGAAAGACAGAAAAGAGAGAAGAAAAACATTCCTGCAACAACTTTACTTTCCAATTGCACTTTGATTGGTACGTCATATATATATATATATATATATATATATATATATATATATATATATATATATATATATATATATATATATATATATATATATATATATATATATATATATATATATATATATATATATATATATATATATATATATATATATATATATATATATATATATATATATATATATATATATATATATATATATATATATATATAAATTCCTATAACATTCATATGTTTTATATATACATATATATTTGTTAATATATAAATTTGTTGTTTTTGTTACACTTTGTTAATATCTTAACTAACGTTGCTTTTGTTAATATATATATTTGTTGCTCTTATTTTGTTAATACATCACAGGTAACAAAGAACATAAAACGTTGTTTTTATGTATACATATATAGAATTGGCTGCATATTCGTTATATATATATATATATATATATATATATATATATATATATATATATATATATATATATATATATATATATATATATATATATATATATATATATATATATATATATATATATATATATATATATAAAGTTTTTATTTATTTTGTTTTTACAGTTTTGTTTTACTATTGTTAATTCTAATTTTTTTTTATGTTCAGATCGGATCGTGTCGATACGCTGTTCGCACATTTTATGTGTATGAGGCGTGACACTTATGTTGATCCGATCCAATTGCGATGATCGCATTTTTTGCGTTAGCAACGTCGTTTTTGTTCTTTCCATTTTCTTTTATGTTATATATTTAGATCTGTACAGATAACTAACTACCTTGATTTTTTCCTAAACCTTGACAATTCTGCCACAAACTCTAAATTTCAAACCTAAAACTTTAACCGTGTTTAACCGTATTATTTCCTTTAAACCATAAACATTTTCACAAACCTTAACAACCCTGTTATTATTTCTTATTTTTGCTCATGTTTATGTTATTCATACATTGTAATTGCTTCGCCCTTGTAATATTTTAAGTTTTAACTTGTAATATTTTCAGTTTTACTTTTCGCCATATAATTATGTAACTGCCTCAGCCATGTAATAGTGTAGGAATTTTTATTTTCTGCCTTTAAATTTCTGCCTTTATTTATTTTTATTATTCCCTGCGTGGTTAGTAATTTAGGGCGTGCCAAGAACTGAATGAAAATCAATATGGACTTAGATCATTAATTTTAAAAAAAAGACTAATTAATCAATAAACTTTTTCTTATAATAATAATAGTATTTTGTATATAATTTTTATCATAATTATATTTTGTAAGTAAATAATCAAATAATCAAATTTGCTAATTCTTCTTTTAACTTCTAAATTTTTTGTCATTCTTTTATACAATTGTAAATAAAATCTAATTGACTCTTTTTTTATAATTAAATAATTATGATTCTAAAATATAGTATATAATTTATAAATAACCTACTAACTTAATAATTTAATAGTTTTCTATGATATTTATTTAATTTGTAAATATTATTTTAATTTCAATAATTATTTTACTTTATGTTTTGTATATTAATAATATTATTTTCTTAATTGTACTATAATAGTAATAATCATATAATGTAAATAATTAAAAGTTTTCTTAATAATCTTTAATTGTTTTTCTCTAAACTTAATTTTTTTGTTTACTAATTCTAATAACTTCTAAAAAATCTAACTTGTCTAACTTAAACTTTTTCTTTTTAATTAAATGTTTAATTGTTATTTCTTTAATTTATTTTAACTTTATTATTATTATAATTACTTTATTATTATTATTATTATTGCTTTATTGTTAATATTGCTTTATTATTTTTGCTTCATTATTATTATTATTGCTTTATTGTTAATATTGCTTTATTATTTTTGCTTCATTATTATTATTATTATTATTATTGCTTATTTATTATTTTATTATATCTATTATTCTTGCTTTATAATTTATTCTTATCCGACTATTATGTATCTACCAAAGCCTTGTAATAATTTGTAGATTTATTTTTCCGTCTTTATTTTCTTTGTAAATATTTAACTATATGGTTAACAACCTTAGGGTGTGTATAACTTATATGTAATTAAATTGAACTTAGATAATTAAAATAAGATAAATACCTGAATATAAACACTCACACACGTAAGTCGATCTTTGATCGCCATCTTGCACTTCCTAAGTTACCCCTCTCAGTTGCCTTAAACATGGTCAAGTCCCTCGAATATAGGGGTGTCTTAAGCAAAGTCCCTTCGAATATAAATCATCATAGTCCCTACGGTTTAAAAGATCAAGTCTCTTCGAGGTTGCCTACGGAATAATGATCTTGTCCCTTCGAATAAATGATGATAGTCCCTACGAATTGCTAAAGATATCCTTTAAGTTGCCTTCATTGACCATACGATGACCCTACGTTTGTCCCTTAACACATCCAAGGTAATGACTACCTATTCCTTAATAATAGGGATAGTCTTACCATTGAAAGAACATTCAAGAACAGTAAAGATTTAACTTAGGGTAGGTTCCTCTTAAGTACTTGCTCACTTTTTTCATCAAATTACTTCATTACACTTTACATTTTAAACAATTTTCAAAACAAAGTCTTTATATATATCCGTACAAGGATCATTATAAAGTACTTAAGAAAATTTTTAATCACACACTACACTTCTCAAAACAATTTAAAGTGAGCTAAGTAACTAAGAGCCCATGGATAACCATGGATGTAAAGGGTGCTAACACCTTCCCTTTACATAACCTACCCCCCGAACCCAAAAATCTTTTAAGGTCTTTCCTGTTCTTTTATACCCTTTCCTTTTGGATAAAATAAAAGTCGGTGGCGACTCTTGCTATCCGCAACATTTAACTAAAGTCAGTTCTCCCACCGTGTTACAGAACTGGCGACTCTGCTGGGGAATGATAAAAGAGGGGTACCCTTAGGAATTAGATCACTTTAAAATTGTTTGCCTTGTTTGCTTTATACTTATCCGTTGGGTGCTTTTATGTGTGAAAGATCCTAACCCGGATCTAGTGTACCTTAGGTAAATGGCAATAGACCAAGGAAACTGTACGGCGTATACCGATATGGTTGATCTGGTGGCCATAGTTAGTGTGACTTCTTGGTTGGTGCTTATGTTCCTTAAGTCAAGTTGAGGATAATATGAGGCTGCCATATGTTGTCAATGCACTAACTGACTTTTAGAACCCTAGTTATCCCATCTTGTCCTTTAGAAAAGTAGTGAGATAACTGGCTTTGGTGCAGACTGAAGTTGGTTTATACTCGATGCTACGCTCATTGAGATCCTAAACTTGGAGGGTTTTGGTTGGCAAGTAAGTTGCCTACTGAACAACCACCCTTGTGAAAGATCAATGATATTGAGATCCCTTAGAACCTGGTTACTTTATAGGACAGGATGAACTATCTAAACTTCAGGGGAGGGTACTTACCTTTGAACCTCATGCAAGCCTTCAAACATAGGGCTATTGTGTGACTTGTTTGTGTGTGCCACATGTTTGTGATTGAGCATAACATCATAGCATCATCATGCATCATAAGCATAGCATTTTCACTAACCATTTCAAGGACCAAAGGATTTATCTTTGTTCTTTGTTGCAGGTCATGGCTTTTGCCCTTAGGAACACTATCAGGATCAACTTTGTAGGAATACCTCCTAAGCTTAAGGAATTGGTTTCTCAGGTTTCTGAAAACTCCCAGTTTATCAAGAGACATGGTCACCTACTGGATCTAGTCACTTCAGGGTTCAATGAAGACATGATGAGTGTTTTGTTTCAGTTCTTTGACCCTAAGCACCATTGCTTCACATTCCCCGACTATCAGCTGGTTCCTACAATGGAAGAGTTCTCTAAACTTCTAGGTATACCTGTTCTTGATCAAAGACCATTTACAGGTTTGGAAAAAGAACTTAAACCAGAGGTTATTGCTGCAGCTCTACATCTGAAGAAGTCAGACATTGTTCTAGAAACGAGAAGCGGAGTTAAGGGTATTCTTGCTAAGGTGTTGATAGAGAAGGCTCAAGTGTTCTTGAAGGCCATGAGCTATGATGCTTTTGAGGAGATCTTAGCCTTGCTAATTTATGGCTTAGTGTTGTTCCCCAATCCAGATCAGTTCGTAGACGTTCACGCCATCAACATATTTCTGAGTCACAATCCAGTGCCTACATTGCTTAGAGACATATTACACTCTCTTCATACTCGTACTACGAAAGCACGAGGAACTCTGATGTGTTGCATACCTTTGCTATCTAGGTGGTTTATTTATCACCTTCCTCGCTCAGTGATGAAGAATGAACAAGGGTTCAGGTGGTCTAAAAGGATCATGTCACTCTCTCATTCAGATATCCGTTGGTGCTCCAGATCTATGGAGAATGTCACTATCATTGACCGTTGTGGGGAGTTTCCTAACGTGCCACTTCTAGGCATAAGAGGAGGAATTACTTACAACCCTTCTTTAACTTTACGACAGTTTGGTTATGCTCGGAGTGATGGTCCACATGACATGTTGATTAAGGGTATTGTGTTTGACTACGACAACGATCTGCAAGGTTACCGTCAAAGGTTCATACGAGCATGGGGAAAAGTGAGCAAGGTTGACAGCAAGACTCTGGAACCCAAGTACACTATTCCTATGGAAGCTTATCTCAGATGGGTGCGATCTCGGGCTCAGACTCTTATGATGCCATATCCTGCTATCCTGCCAGTTACCATGGAACCTGTTGCTGAAGGAGATACTTCTTATACCATCCTTCACCCAGACATACCCACTGACATGGAAGACTTACAGAGGTCCTGGATCCAGTTGAAGGAGCAAAGGGATACTTTCGAGACTCATTACAAAGCAAGTCAAGAAATAATCCTGGAGTTAACGAAGCAACTTCACGAGGAGCGGAATCTCAACTCATACCTCAACACAAAGAGGAAACGTCCATGGGAGACTTAAAACCCCATCTTTTGTATTTATTTCATTTTTATTGTAAGCCGAAGTGGCAAACAAATTTATTACTAATAAAAGTTTACTTTCTTGATTGTTTAAGCAAATTTAAATCCTGCGATCCTTGAAAACATTGCATACGCATTTACATATCATATCACTGCATCACAGGTTTATTGTGCACAGGTTTCTTATCTTCTCGCTGTTTATTTCAGCAATGGCTCTTGAACAAACAATCAAAGATCTCCAGGCACAGAATGCACAGTTCCAAGAGCTGATCCTGAACTTGTCCAAGGGGCAGGATGAATTGAAGACACTGCTGGCTAAGAAGAAGAATCCTGAGGACAACAAGGATGATTATCTGGAACAATTACAAGCTGAGATGACAGAAATGAGGATCCAGATGAATGACCAGGTGGTTCTTATTCAAAGTTTAGCTCAGGGGCAAGAAGAGTTAAGAGCCTTTGTCCATAAACTTCAAAGTAATGGCAACAAGAATCTAATTGTCAGTCAACCTCCGTTAAAACAAGCTGATTTGTTTGAAAGGAAGATGAGGATAAAAGAAGGTAAAAGACCAATTGCCACTGATTGTTCTTCAGTTGAAGAAGAAAGGTCTGATAAGGTTAATCCACCTTAACACAAGGAATGTAGAAGGCAGTTTATCAAGTTCAGCACTCCAATGTCACAAGTTCTGCAATGCTTGTTGGAGATGAAACTAATTTCTTTGAAAAGTCCTCCTCAAAATCCTAAAACTTCCTCTCCTCACTATAATTCCAAGGCAAAGTGTGAGTATCACTCCAACAGTCCTGGACATGATACTAATAACTATTGGGCATTGAAGAGAAAGATTCAAGACATGATTGACGAAGGAATCCTAGAGGTTACTCCAGAAGGTCAAATTGAGTTCTACTATCGTCCATCAAACACCGAAGCTGCAAGACAAGTTGCCCAAGGTAGCAAGAAAGAAAGCCTACCTATTCCTGTTGAGATATGGGGCACCTTGGGATATCCAAGTGGTAAATTTGATTTCATGGTGAAGTATACTGCTCCTCAAAGTTCACATATTGCAATTGAAGACATTCAGCCAACTGGATGGGACAACATATGAATTTTCATTTGTAATTTCTTTTATTTGTTTAAACACTTACTATTATGTTAAAACTTTTGTTTTCATTAATGCATTGCATATGTTTGTCTTGAATTAATCCATTCGTTTCACTATGTTTTGAAGTATGTTTCATATTTCTATTTTGTGATATTTAACTCCTGATAAAGCTATAAGCCTGTAGAGAGAGGATGACGAAAACAATACCATAATATTAGTCAGTATGCTTTTGAACAGACTATGCTGACGATGTACAGGCATTGTTTCAATTCCTAAACAGTGGATATATATAAGGAAGTTAATCCCTAGTCAACCCTTTTGAGCCTATGAAGTAGGAGTTTTTATTCTCGCAAATTAAAACCCTTATTCATAACCTGGGGCAGGGTAGTTACTTGGTTAACTCAAATATGCCAATTATTTGGGTTGTATACAACTAATGATGGTTCTCTGTAGTCATTAAACCTGACAGTCAATATCCAGCAAAAGAAAAACCCACTAAGTCAAAACCTATGAAGGAGACTTAGTAAAAAAATGAGAAATCCCGCTGACTGTAACCTTGAAATAAACAGTTCAGGCAAAAAGAAGATATAACAAAGTCAAAAGAAAAAAAGAGGTCACTATGAATCCTCGACAAAGAAAGATGACTGAATATTCAAATAAATTTTGGGTTTCTGAACCATCACAAATGTCAGTGTTACAATTCCAAACTCCTTTGAGCCTCAATGCATAAGTTAACTGAGTATAGGACTGAAGAACATCATGGAGATTGGGTTGGGTACAAATAAAATTTGAGCCTTTATCCTTTGTTTCTTAAACCGTGAACCAGGCCATGTTACAACCCTTTAAAAGTCCTAACTGAAGCATGGTTAGTTCGAAAGCGTACTGCTACAAAAAGGTATCCTGACTCCTTTAGGGCTTATTATAAAACTTGAGTTAATATCACAGTTTTCACAAAAATTGTTTTTCTAAAATAACTCTTTTTCAAAACTTCAAGACAGACATAAGCATTGCATTTTTGAATATATTTGTTTGCATATACCTGAATGTTTGATAAACAGAGAAACTTACAGGATGAATGTTCAATAAACCAAAGTCCTTCCGATAAACAAAGTTGCTTCCTGGATCAAAGTCCATGTATACAAAGGGGCATAGTCATTATCTCCCAATCAAGGGGGCAGGCCATGATACTGCCTAACTCATTTGGGGCAATCAGGACAGGATTCAACTATGTTTAAGTAGCCAGGGAAAGATCTCCTCATCTATCTAAATTACCAAGGGTAACATTACAGAGTTCATAATGCTAGGGGCATAGTCACTGTTTCCCAATCAAGGGGGCATACCAAGTTACTGTTCAATTCATTCGGGGCAATCAGGTCCAGATTCAATAGTGCTTAATAGCCATGGGCAGCTTGCCACATGTATTTGAATTACCAAGGGTAACATTATAAAGTTCATGATGTCAGGGGCATATTATTGTGGGGCATTCTGCTTATTTCTCTTGAGGTAACTACATTCAGATACTTCCATTATGGGACAATTCATCCTCAACCATGGGGCAATGCTTTCTTTTCAAATCTAATACCCGGAGCATATATGGTCCATCACAATTTGAAGACACGTTCCTCTCATTGTATTACCTTGATATTGGATTCTCAGCAGAAGCCATTATGGAAATTAATTGTCTACGCCAGTAGTATCAAATGGTGTCAGTATCATGTCTTCAGATCCAGCTATGAGGATTTCTGGGAAGGTATTCAGGAAAGTTAAGAATCTCAGGAGCTCTAAATCCAATTGGTTATACACTCTCAAAGTTGAAACGGTTCTGTTTTCGAGTTCAGCTTTACTTTTCCCTCTTTATTCAGGATTACTTTTCCTTTTTTACATAAGCGAAATGTCCATTGGTTGTGTTTGAATGTATGTATGCTTAATATAATTGATGTTTACCAGAAATGCATAAATGCTTAATATGATTGATGTTTACCAGAAATGCATGAAAATGCAGTAATAGTATTTACTAAGGACGAACGAGGGAAGGAATTCAACGAAGCTTCGCCGGTTCATCCCCACAAGACAACTACAAATCCCCAGCAAGGGCAAATCCATCTTCATAAATACTTCGAGTCACATCTCCCCTGGAATTTATATCCATCTCTTTTATCCTCAGACGGATAGTCGGGAATTTATTCTTTCAATAGGAGTACGACGAACGAAGACGAGAGGTTATGAATACAATACTACCAAACGAGACAGGAACAAGTTCCTCATATTCTTCATTATATTATCAAACGAGGCGGGAACGAGTTCCTCATATTCTTCAGCTACAAATCGGGATTTATTTTCCCTGGCCAGCAGTTGTTATACGAAGATATCCAGACGCTTCAAGCTGCATGATGCATACATACATCATTTACATCATACCATAACATATATATCCATAAGTACATAATACATTACTTAAGTGCATCATACTATGCATGCATACATAATGCATAAACTAATATTATCTTGCAGAATGTTATATACATCATGATATTTGCATCGAACTAATCTTGTTTTTCAGATTAACTCTCCAGCAGACAAACTTCATCAACAACTTGTTACCTTGGGCCGTTGTTTATCTACCCAAAGGTTATCTCATTATCTTGGGACGTCGTTTATCTTCCCGAAGGCTATCTTGAGACGTCGTTTATCTTCTCAAAATCCATATTGGTACCTTGGGCCGTTGTTTATCTTCCCAAAGGTTATCTCATTATCTTGGGACGTCGTTTATCTTCCCGAAGGCTGTCTTGAGACGTCGTTTATCTTCTCAAAAGCCATATTGTTACCTTGGGCCGTTGTTTATCTTCCCAAAGGTTATCTCATTATCTTGGGACGTCGTTTATCTTCCCGAAGGCTATCTTGAGACGTCGTTTATCTTCTCAAAAGCCATATTGGTACCTTGGGCCGTTGTTTATCTTCCCAAAGGTTATCTCATTATCTTGGGACGTCGTTTATCTTCCCGAAGGCTGTCTTGAGACGTAGTTTATCTTCTCAAAAGCCATATTGTTACCTTGGGCCGTTGTTTATCTTCCCAAAGGTTATCTCATTATCTTGGGACGTCGTTTATCTTCCCGAAGGCTATCTTGAGACGTCGTTTATCTTCTCAAAAGCCATATTGGTACCTTGGGCCGTTGTTTATCTTCCCAAAGGTTATCTCATTATCTTGGGACGTCGTTTATCTTCCCGAAGGCTGTCTTGAGACGTCGTTTATCTTCTCAAAAGCCATATTGTTACCTTGGGCCGTTGTTTATCTTCCCAAAGGTTATCTCATTATCTTGGGACGTCGTTTATCTTCCCGAAGGCTATCTTGAGACGTCATTTATCTTCTCAAAAGCCATATTGTTACCTTGGGCCGTTGTTTATCTTCCCAAAGGTTATCTCATTATCTTGGGACGTTGTTTATCTTCCCGAAGGCTATCTTGAGACGTCGTTTATCTTCTCAAAAGCCATACTGTTACCTTGGGCCGTTGTTTATCTACCCAAAGGTTATCTCATTATCTTGGGACGTCGTTTATCTTCCCGAGGGCTATCTTGAGACGTCGTTTATCTTCTCAAAAGCCATATTGTTACCTGGGGCCGTTATTTATCCATCCAAAGGCTAGATCTTCATATTTGGCATTGCTTTCCTCTCAAAGAAATATATCTGAAGAACTTTTCTCCGAATGGCATCTCTAAGCCCATCTCCAGTTCCTCCAAGTGGCATCTTTAAGCCCACTCAAGCATATACAACTAAACATCAGTATTATTCTATGCACTAGTGAGGGCAAATTTTTGGGCTTTTGTGTTCAATCCCCTTCAACCTTCCAGGTCACGAATGGCACATATACCAATCTAACCCCTCAGGTTTCAGAAAATTGAACAGGGGCAGCTGTTGCACCCCAAAATTTGCCCTCTATTTTTTAACTCTAACCAATTTTTTTGTTTCACATTCATTTGCATCATCATCATAGCATAACATTTTTTTTTCTGTCTTAATATTAGCCGGAATAATTTCTCGGAATTTACAAACAGACTGGTCAAATTAACTTTTTAACTATGCCTAAAATTAGTCGACGAAAAAATGTCAAGTTTAAGTTTGCAAATGTCGGTAACATTAATCTGCGGTTCACGTGGTTTAATTTGACATGCTAAAAATATTTTTACGACTATTTTTGGTCATATGTTGATCAGTCTGAGCAGTTTAAACAGTCATAATTTTTATTTCAAAATCCGACCAAACGCTGTATTTTTCCGAGTCATTTATTTCGCGCTGATTATTTTGACGTATTCATTTTATTTTTTCGAGCATTTTGGTGCCCGAATTTTATTTTTTTGAGTCTATTTATTTTTATATTGGGTCTAGAATAAATAAATAGGATTATTAATTTTTTATTTTATTTTAACTAATTTAATTATTAAAACTTTATTTGTTTTTTAAATTAATATTTTATTGGGTCTAGAATAAATAAATAGGATTATTAGTTTTTTATTTTATTTTAACTAATTTAATTATTAAAACTTTATTTGTTTTTTAAATTAATATTTTATTGGGTCTAGAGTAAATAAATAGGTTAATTAGTTTTTATTTTAGTTTTAACTATTTTTATTAAACTTTATTTAATTATTTATATTAATATTTTATTGGATTCCAAAATAAATATTTAGGCCCATTTACATTAACCCTAATTGGTCCCTATATATACCTAACGTGTTATTGCTGTTAAGAGGAGACCGAAGAAAGACAGAAAAGAGAGAAGAAAAACATTCCTGCAACAACTTTACTTTCCAATTGCACTTTGATTGGTACGTAATATATATATAAATTCCTATAACATTCATATGTTTTATATATACATATATATTTGTTAATATATATATTTGTTGCTTTTGTTACACTTTGTTAATATCTTAACTAACGTTGCTTTTGTTAATATATATATTTGTTGCTCTTATTTTGTTAATACATCACAGGTAACAAAAAACATAAAACGTTGTTTTTATGTATACATATATAGAATTGGCTGCATATTCGTTATATATATATATATATATATATATATATATATATATATATATATATATATATATATATATATATATATATATATATATATATATATATATATATATATATATATATATATATATATATATATATATATATATATATATATATATATATAAAGTTTTTATTTATTTTGTTTTTACAGTTTTGTTTTAATATTGTTAATTCTAATTTTTTTTATGTTTAGATCGGATCGTGTCGATACGCTGTTCGCACATTTTATGTGTATGAGGCGTGACACTTATGTTGATCCGATCCAATTGCGATGATCCCATTTTTTGCTTTAGCAACGTCGCTTTTGTTCTTTCCATTTTCTTTTATGTTATATATTTAGATCTGTACAAATAACTAACTACCTTGATTTTTTCCTAAACCTTGACAATTTCGCCACAAACTCTAAATTTCAAACCTAAAACTTTAACCGTGTTTAACCGTATTATTTCCTTTAAACCATAAACATTTTCACAAACCTTAACAACCCTGTTATTATTTCTTATTTTTGCTCATGTTTATGTTATTCATACACTGTAATTGCTTCGCCCTTGTAATATTTTAAGTTTTAACTTGTAATATTTTCAGTTTTACTTTTCGCCATATAATTATGTAACTGCCTCAGCCATGTAATAGTGTAGGAATTTTTATTTTCTGCCTTTAAATTTCTGCCTTTATTTATTTTTATTATTCCCTGCGTGGTTAGTAATTTAGGGCGTGCCAAGAACTGAATGAAAATCAATATGGACTTAGATCATTAATTTAAAAAAAAAGACTAATTAATCAATAAACTTTTTCTTATAATAATAATAGTATTTTGTATATAATTTTTATCATAATTATATTTTGTAAGTAAATAATCAAATAATCAAATTTTCTAATTCTTCTTTTAACTTCTAAAATTTTTTTCATTCTTTTATACAATTGTAAATAAAATCTAATTGACTCTTTTTTTATAATTAAATAATTATGATTCTAAAATATTGTATATAATTTATAAATAACCTACTAACTTAATAATTTAATAGTTTTCTATGATATTTATTTAATTTGTAAATATTATTTTAATTTCAATAATTCTTTTACTTTATGTTTTGTATATTAATAATATTATTTTCTTAATTGTACTATAATAGTAATAATCATATAATGTGAATAATTAAAAGTTTTCTTAATAATCTTTAATTGTTTTTCTCTAAACTTAATTTTTTTTTTACTAATTCTAATAACTTCTAAAAAATCTAACTTGTCTAACTTAAACTTTTTCTTTTTAATTAAATGTTTAATTGTTATTTCTTTAATTTATTTTAACTTTATTATTATTATAATTACTTTATTATTATTATTATTATTATTATTATTATTATTGCTTTATTGTTAATATTGCTTTATTATCTTTGCTTCATTATTATTATTATTGCTTTATTGTTAATATTGCTTTATTATTTTTGCTTTATTATTATTATTATTATTATTATTGCTTATTTATTATTTTATTATATCTATTATTCTTGCTTTATAATTTATTCTTATCCGACTATTATGTATCTACCAAAGCCTTGTAATAATTTGTAGATTTATTTTTCCGTCTTTATTTTCTTTGTAAATATTTAACTATATGGTTAACAACCTTAGGGTGTGTATAATTTATATGTAATTAAATTGAACTTAGATAATTAAAATAAGATAAATACCTGAATATAAACACTCACACACGTAAGTCGATCTTTGATCGCCATCTTGCACTTCCTAAGTTACCCCTCTCAGTTGCCTTAAACATGGTCAAGTCCCTCGAATATAGGGGTGTCTTAAGCAAAGTCCCTTCGAATATAAATCATCATAGTCCCTACGGTTTAAAAGATCAAGTCTCTTCGAGGTTGCCTACGGAATAATGATCTTGTCCCTTCGAATAAATGATGATAGTCCCTACGAATTGCTAAAGACATCCTTTAAGTTGCCTTCATTGACCATACGATGACCCTACGTTTGTCCCTTAACACATCCAAGGTAATGACTACCTATTCCTTAATAATAGGGATAGTCTTACCATTGAAAGAACATTCAAGAACAGTAAAGATTTAACTTAGGGTAGGTTCCTCTTAAGTACTTGCTCACTTTTTTCATCAAATTACTTCATTACACTTTACATTTTAAACAATTTTCAAAACAAAGTCTTTATATATATCCGTACAAGGATCATTATAAAGTACTTAAGAAAATTTTTAATCACACACTACACTTCTCAAAACAATTTAAAGTGAGCTAAGTAACTAAGAGCCCATGGATAACCATGGATGTAAAGGGTGCTAACACCTTCCCTTTACATAACCTACCCCCCGAACCCAAAAATCTTTTAAGGTCTTTCCTGTTCTTTTATGCCCTTTCCTTTTGGATAAAATAAAAGTCGGTGGCGACTCTTGCTATCCGCAACATTTAACTAAAGTCAGTTCTCCCACCGTGTTACACTCGTGTATTCAGAGAAGGCGACCTTGTTCTAAAAAAGATCCAGTCTTTCATTACAGATTCTTGGGGCAAGTGGACTCCAAACTATGATGGCCCATATGTTGTCAAGAAAGCCTTCTCTGGCGGTTCATTAATTCTTGAAACTATGGATGGTGAGGAGATCACTCGTCTTGTGAATGCGGATGCAGTCAATAAATACTTCGCCTAAAAAAATAAAAGAACAGCTCGCTAAGTTGAAAACCCGAAAGGGAGGCTTAGACAAAAATGAGCGTCTCAGTGGATTGAAAACCCAAAAGGGCGGTCCAGGCAAAAATTAGAGACATAAACAGAAATAATTATCCCGGTAGATTGAAAATCCGAAAGGGCAATCTAGGCAAAAGTTAGGGATCATGGCAAGTAACTGCATCGACAGACTAAATCACTTGTAACGACCGAGGATTTCAGATTATATCCCTTTGAAGAATTGCCCATCAAAGATTCTTATTCACTCATCCTTGATTGAAGTTCCAGACACAGTGGAGTTCAAAGTTGATTGGGAGAATAATGATCATTATATTTCAATGTAGCCATTTTCCATGTATTTACCATTTTTCAAACTTGTAATGATCCATGGAGTCATGCCATTTGCTGACTACCATTCTATCAATGAATTTGAGCTTTTATCCAATTGTTTGTAACTCTTTATATTGTTTCTGTTTACAAAATTTCAATTTATTGTTGATGATGATTTTTGAAACAAATTTAATAAATTTAATCTTTGAAGATGATAAAAACATTTTTCTCTTGATTTGTGAACAAAGAAAGGATATCAATAGTGACTCCAGGGATGGTAAGGTCCGGATGTGTGTAACTTGTCTCTCCCAAAGCAAGGTTTGATTCGGTTGTATCCATGTGAAATTCCTGAATAGTCTTGGCAGGTTGATGTTAATGATGTTTTGTTCCCCAACAGTAAGCATGAACGAAGATTGTGTGAATGTTCTTAGTTTGAGTTCCAATGTCTTCCCCAGAAGAATTGTTGGAAGGGATATCCTAGAAAATCCCCAACTGAGTTTTGATCTCTTCCTCAACAAGTTATCTTTAACTCTAGGAGCATTGGGAATCCTCAGCCTAGTTCTTGTTTCTCATATTGAGTTGGTTGCATCCCTGAGCAGAAGTATCGATATAGCAGTCAGTTTAGAGGTTTTCTTTCACCTGATGGTGGTTATTAATTTAAAATCCCTCGTAACTGTGTTTTGGTTATGGTGTTAACTTCTGGTGTTCCCATGTGGGACAGCAAGTCCGAAATTTTCAGTGATGAATGATCTTCCTAGATCTTTCCCACAGATCCCCAGTAGGTCTGCATGTGATGGTTGCCAACAGGTTCCTATGTGATCTTCAACGAGTCTTGTACCCTTTCCTCAAGCAGAACGGGAGTGATATGACAGTTATTCCTCGCAAAGTTTGATTTTTATAAGAATACTTATGTCCCTAGCAAGGATTGTGGAAGCTTTTCCCATCTCTGGCAGACTATTACGTTTCCTCAGCAGGGTGATATCCCTATGCAGAGCTGATGTTTGATACTCCAATAGGCTATGTTGTATTTGCATCACTGGTAGATCTTTACCTTGTTTTCCCATACCGAGTTATGAAGATATTTGTCCCTATTGGAGTTTAGGAAGGACTTTTCCCTCCATCCCCAGAGCGTGGAAGATTTTGTGTTGTTGAGGTATCTCCGACATGTTGGAATTTATGGTGTTATCCTTTTTACGGATTATTAAAGTTTGCTTTGTGGATTGGATCCCTAGCAGATTCTTCCTCAATCTGAGTTATGCCTTGTAGCAGGATTTTATTCCTTCAATGCTTTTGATGCCCCCTGCAGGATTTTAATTCAAATCACCAGCATGTTTCCTGGCCTTGTTACCCTGATTAGCTGAGTATCTGGTTGTTGTGGTGTTTATGTCACCCGTTTCTTATCTTTATGTCTGTTTTGTTAGCATATTCATAGGCATATCCATACGCATAAGCATAACATCGTTTGCTTGCATTCTTGCACTTATCTTTATTCCCCGCTCTTTGGTGGAATCTTTTCCCCACGGAGTGTGTGTGTTGTCTAACTCTCAAGTTTAGAGTGTTGACCCTTAAGCAGAAAGTGTTTATCCTTTCTATTTCCCCACTGAGTTTGTTTCTCGTGGATGATTTTGATTTAGTTTCCTCCCCAGTTTATTATCTGGATGGAATTTCCCCAGTTGAGATGTTTCCTCCTCGGGATGAATCTTGTTTGACCGTTTCTCTCCAATTTGTTCTTGGATTGAATTTTGGTCCCTTTTGATGAGTTAATATTTGCTTTGGAATTAAGCTATCATTGTTTGATAGTGGGAAATAGTTTCTCCGACTTGAGTATGTTACTTTGGAATTAAGCTATCCATTATTTGATAGTGGGTAACGTTACCAAGCTAATCAAGCTCTTTTGCTTGTATTTCTACCCAGTAAATACGGTAGTCGAGAGTTCTTCTTTCTACCCAGTAAAAAGGTAATAGAAGTTGTTTCCATTTGCTTATACTCCTACCCAGTAAATCTGGTAGTTGAGAATTTTTTTCTACCTAGTAAAAAGGTAGTGGAGTTTATCCTTCTTTGTTTTGCTCCTATCCAGTAAATTGATAGTTGAGTCCTTTATCTTCGTATCTTCTACCCAGTAAACCGGTAGTTGATGATCCTTTTCCAACTCGGTATTCCTCCATCTTTGGACTCGAATACTTTGATTGGTTATTATTCCATGGCAGAGTGTTTGCTCTTCCTCGTTGAACCTTTTACCTTTGATTATATCATTGAACTTTTCCCCATGTAGAGTCAGTTATCCAGTAATTTATTTTCCTGGTAACTCTTTTGGTGTCTTTTGTTTTCCCCGGTGGGATTTTCTTCTGTGTCACCAAGCTTTTGCTTTCCTCTGGTGGTTGTGTTTTCCCCACAGAGATCTTGGGTTTGCATATCATATCATATCATATTCATATCATGTTCTCTTAGGACAAAAATTGGGTTTTCTGTATTTAAGTATCTCCCATCTTGAAGAGACGAAGATGTTAATCTTCATATCTTCAGATTGAAGAAACTTAAATAGGGGCAGCTGTTGCACCCTAATTTTTGCCCTAAGTTTTCTTCGCATTTTCATCTGCATCTTGCATGCAAACAAGATCGCACTGGTTGTTCGGTTCTTCTCGGGTTAGGTTTATGCCTCACAGGGGATCACCGTTGTCTTTAATTACTTTATTTGTTTATATTAACCATTAATAATAAATAATAAATAAAAAATTTGTTTCCTTTTACTAACCTTTTTCAAGAAGAGGAACCATTGAAAATGCCGAAAATAGCAGTCCTGCAGCTCGAGTAAATCTCACAGACAAAAGTCGAAGTTGATCCGCAAATAATTCAAATTTATCTAATCAAGGATTTCCCAATTTAATTAATTCATTCAAAGGATTTCCAAGGTTCGTGTGTTTATTTCTTTGACGTATAACAAGAATCGGGCCGAAACAACCAAGCAACCATGTTTGAATTAAAAAAATTCAAATTTCAACTTGGTTAACCAGTGCGAATTTGAATTTTTTATTCAAATTCAGCACCCTTAGATCTTTAATTCATTGGGAATATTCTAGATCCATTGGTTTCTGATTTCTCTACATCACTTTGATCATTTCCTACCATAAACCCTCACTAATCACCACTCTTTTCCATTTCCCACCAAAATTCCAATTACCAAACCGAAATTCAAATTACCAAAGCAAGCTCCATTCTACCAAATTTCCATACTTAAGGCCTTTAAATAGGACCCCAATTTCATTCATTCCACAAGCTTTTGATTGCTAACAAATCTCTTGCAAAATACTCCCCCAAAACCAAAATCCACAAAAAGCTCACTTTCTTTCTCTTGAAGTTATCAAGAATTCACATTGAATTCTTGATCAACTTGAGCTAAAACCTTCATCCTTTTCTTCTTTTGTTCACCAATTGCAGTAGATCTAGCTTGGCTTGGTTCAATTTGAAGAAGCGTTTTTGGTAATTCATCTCCTTCCACAAACCCATATTCACCATCAACATTCAAGATGTAGCTCTTTGGTGCCTTTGATTCTATATCCTTTGGATCTTTATTTGTTGTTTGATTGCAGGGATTCCACTGTATTTTGGTTTTAAAATCCGTGCAAATTCAGATCATGATCATCAAATGTTTGTGAAAAAGTTTAAAAATGGATCATGCTGAATTTTCTGCATTTTTCTGCTACTGGTACAACGTTAACCGGTTAACCAATTGGTTAACCGGTTAACCAGTTTAAAAACAGCGCAAAATTTTCAAAATCTGCTTGCGTTAACGGGTTAACCAATTGGTTAACCGGTTAACACAAGACAGAATGTTGTTTTTAGCTTGTTTTAAGCCCTTTTTGGTTCCTCTTTCTTCTTCATCTTCCTCCTTTTTATTTTTACTTTGGGAAGCACTTTTGGGAGAAATTTCTCTTTAATCTCAATGGACTTTGGGTGTTGATTAGAGTAGTTAATGTTCATTAATCCAAAACTACCTTTAATTGGATTATTTAATCCATTTAGGGTACTTTACATTAGTGATACATTTTCATGCTTGAATCCACCGAGATAAGTGATTGAAATTAAAGATGAAAGAGTATCATAAGTTGGACTCAATTTGATATTCATCTTTAGTTTTGTGCGGTATAACGTCTGGATAGCGATTTACATATCGTTTATCTCGCTTGCATTAGCACTAATATTGTTCACCTTAGTTGGTGGTGGCCGGCCTCATTTGTAGGGTAATTACTTCGTAAATTACTCGGCGATTGCTTAACATAGACCTAAATGTGTCCCGACTTCGGAATAAAAATCTAATTGGGTACTTGCACTTTCGTGGACCGGATCTCTTGTTGATCGCGTAATCCCAAAGCGGTTGGTCATTTTGCATTTAGAATCAAGACTTATGAATATTTGATGCGTAGGTGCTTTGGGTCTCCCAATCGCCTTTCAAATTTCATCGAATTTGATTCGGTTTTCCTTGATCAATCGCTATAGTGTAAGATGCTAAGCGGATCCGGTTGCCTCTTGATTTTGGTTACTCTTTTGGTTGTGGTTGATTAAGTTCACCATACCACTCTTATGTAAATATTATTATACTATTATTATTATTATTAATATTTTAGATTCTTGCATTTTTATTTCTTTTGCTATTAACATTTAAGTTCTTGCACTTTTATTGCTTTTATTCTATTTTGCTTTATTATGCTTTATTCATCCATATCATGTTTATTATTTGTTCTTATTATTTTGTTGTTGATTTTCCTTTTGTCTATTTGGACACAAAAACATTAATAAAGGATTAAACCTCTAAAAAAACTTGTGACTTTAATTTGTGGACTTATTGGTTACTATCCTTGGCATTGGAATGAAGATTTTAGACTTAAATTTTAGGATCCCTCTCCCTTGCTTTGATCTTCATGAAGTTGGAATTTGCCTTTATTTGGTCATTTGCTAGCTTATAAGGATGAAACTCTTATGCTCATAATTTGAGGTGTCATCAAGTTTGGTTAGATCTTTCTTCCCTTATCTCTTTATTGTTTTTAGGATAGTCTCTTCATCTCCTCCCATTCTTTAATTTTCAAAACTTTCTCCCTTTTTCAAAGGATTCCTCTTTTTTTAAATCATCACCTCTTTGATAAACAAAATCTTGACTTTTGTCAAGTGAATTTTACCTTTTTCTTTTCTCTTAAAAAATCAATGAATCTAATTATGTTGACCTTAATTCAAAAAAATAAAAAGAATCAAACTCATTCAAGTTGTTTTGTGCCTTTGTGCACTTTTGTTTATTTTATTTTAAGAAGTGCCGATTATGAGTCATTTTTCTTTAGTCGGGTGCAAGTCTCTCAATCTCCATGGTTGTAGTTTAATGTAATTGAGCCTCTTGTCATTCGTGGGGGTTTAGTGGCATACTCGTCGATTTTATCCGAGTTGGCGCCCTCCCCATAATGATGTATGAGTCCATGCCTTCATTCTCATGGTAGATTTGTTTGGCTATCCACTTGAAGATGACAAATTCTCTTCACTTAATAAAATAAATCATAACCCACCCTTTTCACTATTTGTACCACGAACTATGGGATTTTGATCTCGCATTGTACTTTGTGGGTACGTAGGCATGAGGTGGTAAACCTCTCCAAACACAAAAATATAAATAAAAAAAAGAATTCTTTTTCTCATCCCTCCACTCATATTTTACAAACCATTTTCAAACCAAAAGCAGTAAATTTTTCAAAGGGCTCCCGTGGAGTACCACAAACTTCTTGGGTGCATAAAACCTTCCCATTTTGTAACATATCCCCTTACCCGTTCTCTGATGTGTTTCTTTAACTTTTTGCTTTTAGATTCATTAGGTTTTATTCGCTCCCGGGATTTTCATCCTAGTACAAACGCGAAAGTGGCGCGGAAAAAGAATAGAGTCGCCAGCCAGGCATGTTTATCCCGAAGAAAGGGAATGGTAATGCTGCACAAACCAGAAGAAAGAAAGAGGAAGGACACGGGTCCTATGAACCAAAGAGACTGAGTTCGGGAGTCGGTTACGACCTGGGAAGGTATTAGCACCCAGATCGTCTGCCGTACCCGACGGGATCCACGCTTGCAAAAGAAACTGTTTCAAAGGGTGAGGGTATGAAAACTGCAGCAAAAGAAATGAAAATGAAAAGAAACTGGAACTGGAAAAGAAGTGAAATAAGAAAGCGAAAGGAAAAATGTAGGAAAAATAAAGATTGTGCTCGAACGGGCCCTACCCCGCTGCCTACGTACCTTATCAGGATAATGAGGATCAGAGACGCCGTAGTTCCCCTAACTAGGGGTAGAAAAGGGAAACTTCTTGTGAATTAAAGGCTTGAACCGCCTATGCCATTGCTCAGGTGTTGCAGACTCGGACGACGAGTGCGTAACCATCTCGCAAGATGACAAGTAGGAGCAAGTTCGCGGACGGAGCGAAGGAGATGAGAAAAGAATTCCCGAAGGAAAGACGCTTATTGTTTGTTTGTGTTTTTTAGAAGCTTTTAGAGTGTGTCACAAGGAAGTGAACTCAAGCTCTTTTCAATGGAATGTGCACTTGTCACTACATTCCAAGATGGAATAATAGAACAAGCACACTCAAGTAAGGAGAAGATCCCCAAAACTTGAACCCAAAGGCTAGGGCTTAGGCTCACTAACTTGTTTATTTTATTAAGTGTTTTGGTTATTTACAAATGAAGAAGTGTTTTTTATGTTTTTCTTTTATGAAGAAGATACCTTGATCAGACTTGTGCATCACAAGGTAAACTTGTACTATCCCAAGATGGGAAGACTACAAGCATACCTCATGGAATAAGGCTATGGATCAAATGCATCACTTCAAAATTATTAAAGTATTTTTTAGAGTTTTGAGATGAGAAGAGAAGAAGAACCAAAAGGATCTCAAAGGAAAAATTCTAAAGGGGGACTAAAATAATCTTAAGTATTCACATGCATGGATGTCCTAAGGGTTATTGAGGTTTCTATCCTAATGAAGAAGAAAAGAAGAAGATAGAAGAAGGGATGAGAAAGGCCTAGGCCCAACAAAAAGAGGGTTAGTTCACATAAACATAAAAGGAAGAGATAAGAATTAGAGATGTGGAACTCAATTCCCACATCTCACACTTACCATAGCCCCTGCAAGGTTAGTATGCACAAATGAAACAAAAATGAGCCAATTAACATGACATCATCCAACAATCAGAAGTGAAATGAAGTAAACAAATGTTTAATGCTAATTCAACTCAAAGAAATAAAGATGAGGAGCTTATGACTTAAAATGAGGCAACATAGATACATATGGAAACAAATGCGCACTTATGAAAGATATAATGCAAAACATACAAAATAAAAGCACAAAGATCAAAACCAGAATCAAAATGATATGAAGAATAGCCTAGGAGTCCAGCAAGATTAAGGGAGAAGGCACACCATACCAAACAATATCAAAATAAAAGCAACGGAACCAAAATATGGGATTTAAACACTTAAGGAAACAAAATGACTTGAATATGAAGCAAACTCAAAAATTCAGAAGAACCAAGACCTATCCTAGGACCAGGAAGGTACCCATACCCCAAAGGAACCCCAAATGAGAAGAATAAGTTGGCACAAGTGCCCTTCTAAGTCTATAAGAGATCTAATGAACCAAAAGAAGCAAAATGGGACAAGGTGAGAACAAAAATCCACAAATAAACAACCAGCCATCTAAAAATTCTATAACTGGAACCAAATGATCTTCAAACACATTATATCAACTTGCCAAAAGGACTTGCAAAAATTCAGAAAGGAACCAGGTCAAATGGAGGTACAAACACAAGTTGGGACAGAAAACTTATATCACAAGATACCAGACCAAAACTCAAGAAATAATTTTCTAAAAATTCTGAGAAAAATCACATGAAAACTATAAGATCTTAGGAACACAATGCAAAAAGAATGGGATCAAAACTCCAAATATTGAAAACTATAGAAAATGAACAAGACAGACTGGTCAAGAAAAGAAACAAATGAAGCTATACACTTTGGTGATTTATTTCTGGCACGTGGACCAATGAGAAAAATACACTAAAAATATGATAAAAAACTAGAGACATAAAGGAATATCTATGATTTATTTGAGAATTTTTGAATGAATAAAACCATTTTTAATGGATTAAATGAAAACTGAATGATAAAGGAAAGTAAATGAAGAAAAGAAAAAAATGAGATGAACTTGGGAGGTGCATGAAGTGTATGCTGGTCGTGAGAAACGGGGTTGGGCCTGGTGAATGGGGTACGAATATCATTCTGGCATGGGCCCAGGTCTGCGCTAGCCCATGTTATATGGTGGAGGTGTGAGAAGCAAAGGTTTCAAGCTGAATTTGCTCGGGCTGAAGGTGGTGGGGGGTGCGGATAGGAATCTACCTTAGGCCCAGGTCCAAACACACAAAACAACTCCTCAAACTTCTCTTATTCCCTAAACATCATCATTATGCTAATTAATCCTTTTATATTTCCTAAACATTTTTAACTAATTAATCTTTACATTAAATCCTAAACATTTTTAACTAATTAATCCTTATATTAAATCCTAAACATTTTCGAAGAACTAAACATACAGCAAGAATATTAATAAGCTTCCTCTCTCTCTCTCAAAAACAATCTCCCCCTTTCTAACCCTAGAGCCGCCGCCGAAGCCCCTCCTCCTTCAACCTCGAGATGGTGATGGAACACCTCCTTCTTCTCCCTTCAACCGCACCTCACCCCGGCGCCGCCTCTCCTTCGATTTCCGCCTCAATCCGAAGCTAAACCTAAAACGCAACAGTCCAACACCCTGCTTCTTCTTCTCACACTTTCAAATCCCGCCGCCGCCGGAGCTTCCCTCCTCCTCTTTTCGTTCGGCCTCCCTTCAATTTCTCCATGACCTAGCCTATCGCCGAATCCTTCTTCGCCTCTCAACATCTCTATCTCACCGGCAACTAACCGCCATCATCAACGGCCCTAATCTAAGCCTCGACGCTCCTACGAAACCTCCTACCACCTCCACAACCTAAACCCGATCCGCTCTCTCCATTATCAATCGGACTCACCTCAAACAAATCTAACCTAACACTAACATGCCTCTTACCAAAGGAAACGAACCTAGCTCAAAGAAAACCTCCCTGCAATTTCGGACTCGCACAACGAACGCAACGCAACCAATCGAAAATCACAACCAGCTACACTAAATTCAGCATACAGCCAGCAATTGCGTTGAATAAAGGAATCGAAAACATACCTGTTACGCGATGATACGACACAAAACGCGAAAGTCCTCCTTGATTCGGTAATGCTTCCCTTTCGCTTTAGCTTCTACTTGAATCTTCTTTCTCTTTTGCGAATTCGGCTTGTTGCGGTTAATTCATAATCCGCTTGTTGAATCCGCTTGCAGGTAAGTTGATGGTGTTGCGGAGACTTCGGCCAATTGAAGATGCTGAAGCGATTGCAGAGGCTGAAGAAGATTCGAGTCTAATCTTGTGAAAAAGAATCGATGAAGAATAATGCAGATTCTTGATGAGAATTATGCAGAACTGTTTGAAGATTGCATCGGTTATGCGTTGTTGGTGATGAATTTCGTAGAGAATCGATCAAGATGGAAGTGAATTCATGAAAATTATGAAGAATTGCTTGAAGGTTGATGAAGATTCAAGAGAAAATGGAAAAAATTCTTGCTGGATTCTTGAGAGATTCAGAGAAGGATTTCTCTTATTTCTGCTATTTTTTGATTGAAGATTTCAAAGAGTTCACATGAATGAATCCGTTTCTGTATCTTGATGGAGATCAATGGAAGAATCCGTTATTGTGAGAGAAAAATTCTGTTATAACAAACTTTTTCGTGTAACTGAATCCTCCCTTTTTTTCCAAATTCTATTACTCTTTTCCTTTTTTTTTAGTTTGTTATTATTTTTTTTCCTTTTCTGTTAGAATTTTCGTTTCTGTTATTCTCCTCTTTTTTTGTGTGTTTCTGTTATGGATTTTTCTTCTCATGAGCTTGGTGTCCATTATTTTCCAACGCGTTTTGGTTTTAAATTTGCGTTTTGCGTTATGCTCCTTTGCGTTTTGGCTCAAAAGCACTTCATGCGTGGTATGGTTGACTGGCTGGGAAATAGGTGTGACTTCGCGTGGGGGCCAGCAAATGCGTTTGCAAGTTTTTTTTTCCTTTTTGTGATACTTTTCGTGACATAGCTAAAAGATGCTTTGGAGAGTGGCACTGTAGCAATTCCGACTTCATGATGTGGCTTTATTGTTTTCTTTTTATTTTTTCTCCTCAATATATCTTTCTCATAAAACAACATGGAATGGGCTTAAATCAAAATGATGGGCTTAGTATGCACTGGTTTTCTTTTAACATGTAGTAGTTCTAAAGAAAATGTGGTCTTAAAAAAATGAACAACGGATAGAATCCTAAAAATGTAATTGGATATGAAATAATGAAAAATAAAAATAGAACATAGAAAATAAACTCGGAAATTTGGTCTTGGATTAATAGACATTGATTTCGACCAGTTGATATGGATTAGAAATAATTCGGTAAACAAATAATGGATGACGAGATGAATATAGACAATGGATTTTGCATATTTGTATGAAATGGATAACGAATAATTGGTGATATAATAATAAATGGGTATTAGAAATGACTGGGCATGAGAAGGGATTTGAATGGTATAAAAACGGAAAAAATCGAAATATGGACGATGGTGGAGGAATTGGATTAAATGGATAATTGGATAAAATGGTTTAGAAACGGACGTGGAACTTGACATTTTGTGGGACGAACCAATTATCACCAATACGCACATAGTCACGAAATCTCAACCAATTAGTTCATTCAACTGAACCAGCTTGCATTGCTTTAGAATTACTTCGAATTTATCTGAATCATTCTCTGGAATAGTAAAATCCGCAGATACACACAATGAGAATACCCATGCTACATTTGAATCTTCGGACCCAAAAACTATCACTAGAACCACTGCCTGGTAAATCAAGTACTTTCGTACACAACACAATTCAACGCCGAATTCGCACTGTTTGAGAAATAACCCCTGAAACATGAAGACTCAACAGCTGAACTAGTTTCCTGACAATTTGAACAAGATTAGGTCAAGCGTCCGTTTGACTCAGATTGCCGCACTGAAATCACTGCCAGTTTATGCTATGCTTCCACAATGAATGTTATGCTTCATTTTTCTATGATAATGATGCTACGTAAAAAATGAAAACGATATGAATATGATGAACATGATGCGATATGATGCTTAAGAATAAGAGAGGGCAAATTTGGGGTGTTACAGCTGCCCCTATTTAATCACCAGTTAATCTGAAAAGGACGATAGTACGGGCTATCGACCATTCAAGATAAACTGTGGTTGAATACCAAGAAGACCAGAAATTTGCACTCTGACGAAGAATGCAACCTCGGGAAATAAACCCTACCAAATGACGCTTTGGTGACTGAAGGGGAGAAAAAGCAGACGAGCTTCTTCCAAGTTGAAACTGATATCTGGAATAAGAACAAGTTGACAGACGAGTCTTCAAACCATCCTGTGACGCCAGGAGCTGGACATACGAGTCCTCAAACACTGCATATAGCATGAGACAGACGAGTCTCCTTCGGATTTACCTGTTACGCCAGGACCGGTAATGCACTTAAGTCTATGGGATAGACATGCAATCAAGGTAGACGAACCTTCTTCATATATTATCCGCGGATATATGGTATAAGATAGACGAGTCTTCTTAAGCAAACCTGTGACGCCAGGTGCAGCAACAATGATAATTGATGCTTGAGACAGACGAGCCTCCTTCGGATTTACCTGTTACGCCAGGACCGGTAATCATTTCGACATTAATTCCCACTGTCAGGATTTTAAACCTCTTCAATACAGACGAGTATTGGATGATCATCAAGATAACACAGACGAGTGCCATAAGTCAATGATACAGACGAGTATCAGACGATGATCTGAGAAACACAGACGAGCGTTTCAGGCAATGATACAGACGAGCATCAGCCACTGGTATAGACGAATACCAGAAATTCAAACACAGACGAGCATTTGAAGTAGTCACAGAAATACCAAACACAGACGAGTGCTGGGAGGTTGCAAACAAGCAATAACAAATATCATATCGGAACACAGACGAGTGTCGAGGAATTGCGGACGAGCAATAACAACTATCATAACCAAACACAGACGAGTGCTGGAAATTGCAGACGAGCAATAACTGAGGTATCGCAACACAGCCGAATGTTGAGAGTCAACAGCAAAATAATACATCTCAAAGCACAGACGAGTGCTGGAATTTGCAGACGAGCAATCAACCACTGATATAATCAAACACAGACGAGCGTTTGAAATTGCAGACAAGCTAAATCGAAGTAATCAAGAACCACTGCTGAAGAAAGCGAATGAGCGATACCAACGGGCTAACACGGACGAGTGTTGAAAGATGCAGACGAGCAACAATAAAGCAGTAATATGTCCTTACTGGGGAGAACTTTGCTTAGGGATAACACATACGAGTGTTGAAGATTGCAGACGAGCAACAAACGAATGCCTGATCGGCAACAAGAGATACAACTCTGCAGGGGAAGACAAGTCAAGAGGTCTGGATACCCACTCTGACTAAGGTGATGAATACCTGACTATATCATCACATTCCCAAAAGTATGGCAACTTGGCTGAGAAATATTTCACGGACGGAGGTGAGAATCAAATATGAACTCTGTGGGGACAGGATCATCTTCAGCCCTGGCTAGGGAAACTTCTTGGGCAAGTACTCTGGCTGGGGAGAGCATTTGATAATTAAAGACTCCGAGGGGATATCAGGCTTTCAGGTACCTAATAGGAAAGGACTCTTGCTGATGATAAAATACTGTTAATTCCACCTCTGATAATGACATGCTCTCAGGTACCTGCTAGGCATACTCCGCTGGGGAAGAATGGACTGCTACTTCACTGGGGAAGAAGAACTTGCTTGGGCTGCTGCCAAGGCTTGGTTGGAGGAAACCTCTGCCGGAGATGTCAGGCTTCAGATACCTGTTGGAGAAGAAATCTCTGCTTGGGGAGATACTCTACTGGGGAAGAGTAAATTGCTTGAGAGAATGTGACACCATCCCGCAACCTGCAACAACAGAAAACACACGTGTGTCCTGGGGATTTGCATGGAATGATCGGTTCATCCATCGTCACCCGACACTCAAAGAGGGTTACCGTTTCCCCGCATGTCAGTTTTCTTTTCAAAATTATCACCATGTTTAGATGCAATTCTATTTTTGCCAAAAATTCAGGACATTTTGCAAACAAAAATAAACACACACAGCTTTTTGACTGAATATTATTTTTATTGAATGGCCTCTGAATAGGCAAAGATTTACATCAGGAAGCAACCACCTGGAAAGAGGTAGCCACTATAAAAATTGAGAAAAAAAACTATCCTAATGGAAATGTACACGGCATTCCAAGGAGTTCCATTTCTGCTATGACCTGCATGTCTTCAAGACTCTCCATTCTGCTGTGGCTTTCTGAGAGGACGAGGGGACTGTTTCCTATCCTTCTGACATTGTCAAACTGTACGAAACAATGATGTGGTTCAGATAACTTGGATCACAGTTGTTCGCTTATTCCCTTATTTTGCGTGGATCGCCCTCTCGGGTTTTCAATCCACCGGGATACCCTTTTTTGCCTGAGCTGTCCAATGCGGCTTTTCAACTCAGCGGGTGTACCTTTTTTAATATTTATTTCCCTAATTTTTGCCCGAGCTTTTTATTCTGTTTTTAGCTCGCTGGGATGCCCTTTTCTTGCCTGGACTTACATTCTGTTTTTGTGTCCAGCGGGTCTCTTTATGCGAAGTATTTTTTAACTGCGTCCGAGTTAACAGGGGATGGGAAGTCATCTCCATCCATAGTGGTGAGCATCAGCGCCCCTCCTGAGAATACTTTCTTCACTATGAATGGTCCTTCGTAGTTTGGGGTCCACTTGCCCCTGTTATCTGAACCTGGAGGAACGATCCTCTTCAATACAAGCTCTCCCACTTGATACTCTCGAGTACGTACTCGTTGATCGAATGCCCGCTTCATTCTCCTCTGATAAAGCCGACCATGACAGATAGCCGCTAATCTCTTTTCCTCAATTAAACACAGTTGATTGTAACGAGCACGCACCCATTCAGCCTCATCTAGCTTGACATCCATCATCACGCGCAGTGAAGGAATCTCCACTTCAACAGGTAGGACTGCTTCCATGCCATACACCAGAGAAAAGGGAGTTGCCCCTGTTGACGTCCTGACTGACGTTCGGTACCAATGCAAAGCAAACGGTAACATCTCATGCCAATCTTTGTAGGTGACAACCATTTTCTGCACAATCTTCTTGATATTCTTGTTAGCTGCCTCTACCGCACCATTCATCTTTGGTCGGTAAGGAGAAGAATTGTGATGCTGTATTTTGAAGTCCCGACATAAGTCTGCCATCATCTTGTTGTTGAGATTAGAACCATTATCAGTAATGATCCTTTCGGGCACTCCATATCTGCATATGATATCTCTTTTCAGAAATCTTGCCACCACTTGACGAGTGACATTGGCATAAGACGCTGCTTCTACCCACTTGGTAAAGTAGTCAATCGCGACCAGGATGAAGCGATGACCGTTCGAAGTAGTTGGCTCAATCTTCCCGATCATGTCAATGCCCCACATAGAGAAGGGCCAAGGAGATGACATGACGTTGAGCGGGTTAGGAGGAACATGCACTTTATCGGCATATATTTGGCACTTGTGGCATTTACGAGCGAATGAACAACAGTCTGCATCCATTGTCATCCAGTAATACCCTGATCTCAGCAATTTCTTTGCCATGGCATGCCCTCCTGCATGGGTACCAAAAGATCCTTCATGGACTTCCTACATCAACAGACTTGCTTCGTGTCTATCCACGCATCTGAGCAAGACCATGTCGAAATTCCTTTTGTACAAAACCCCGTCTGTGTTCAAGAAGAAACTAGCAGCAAGTCGTCTCAAGGTCTTTTTGTCTTTGGAAGATGCCCCTGTTGGGTATTCTTGCTTCTCCAGGAATAACTTGATATCAAAATACCAAGGTTTCTCGTCAGACATGGCGTCTACAGAGAAAGCATAAGCTGGAGAGTCAAGCCTGGAGATGTCAATTCTGGGCACAAAATTCCAACACAGGACTTTAATCGACGAAGAGAGAGTGGCCAAAGCATCGGCAAATTGATTTTCGTCACGTGGTATGTATTTGAGCTCAACTGTCGTGAAGAATGTCAACAGTTTTCTAGCATAATCCCTGTACGGAACTAGATGCTCTTGATGTGTATACCACTTGCCGGTAATTTGGTTAATGACGAGGGCTGAATCTCCGAATATGTCGAGGTTCTTAATCCGAAGATCAATTGCCTCCTCTATTCCCATTATACACGCCTCGTATTCCGCTTCATTGTTGGTGCAGCCAAAAGTAATTCTGGCAGCGAAGGGTAAATGGACACCTTCAGGAGTAATAAGTACAGCACCAACTCCACGACCATTGATATTGACATCCCCATCAAACATCAACTTCCATTTGGATTCAGGGTCAGGACCCTCCTCCGGAAGTGGTTCCTCATAATCGTTTGTTTTGAGGTACATGATGTCCTCATCAGGGAAATCAAATCTCATCGGCTGATAGTCATCCTCAAGAGGTTGCTGAGCAAGGTATTCCGACAATACACTTCCTTTGATGGCTTTCTGAGAAGTGTACTGGATGTCGTATTCAGTTAAAATCATCTGCCATCTAGCAACCCTTCCGGTCAATGCTGGTTTCTCAAAGATGTACTTGACAGGATCCATCTTGGAAATGAGAAGTGTGGTATGGGTCAACATGTACTGCCTCAGTCGGCGAGCAGCCCATACCAAAGCGCAGCAAGTTTTCTCGAGCAGTGAGTATCGGGATTCACAGTCGGTAAACTTTTTGCTAAGGTAATAAATGGCGTACTCTTTTCGACCAGACTCGTCATGTTGGCCAAGCACACACCCCATTGACCCTTCTAGCACAGTCAAGCACATGATTAATGGTCTCCCCTCCACTGGAGGCATCAGAATTGGAGGCTCCTGTAAATATTCTTTTATTTTGTCGAAAGCTCTTTGGCAATCATCGTTCCACCTGACCGTTTGCTCTTTTCTTAGCAGTTTGAATATCGGTTCGCACGTGGCAGTTAGGTGAGATATGAACCGAGAAATGTAGTTCAATCTACCTAAGAACCCGCGCAATTCCTTTTCTGTCCTCGGTGCAGGCATATCTTGAATAGCTTTCACTTTAGCAGGATCTACCTCAATTCCTCTTTGACTTACAATGAAACCCAGCAATTTTCCGGAACGCACTCCGAAAGTGCACTTGTTCGGATTCAACCTCAGTTTGTACTTGATCAATCTATCAAATAGCTTCTTTAGGTTAACCAAATGCTCCTCTTCATCTTTAGACTTTGCAATCATATCATCCACATAACATTCGATCTCCTTGTGGATCATGTCATGAAACAATGTGACCATCGCCCATTGATAAGTTGCCCCGACGTTCTTCAAACCGAAGGGCATGACCTTATAGCAGAATGTTCCCCACGGGGTAATGAACGTTGTCTTCTCCATGTCTTCCGGCGCCATTTTTATCTGATTATAACCGGAGAATCCATCCATGAAGGAGAACACCGAGAATTGAGCAGTATTGTCGACCAACACGTCAATGTGTGGCAATGGAAAGTCGTCCTTTGGGCTTGCTTTGTTCAAATCTCGATAGTCAACGCACATCCGGACCTTGCCGTCCTTCTTAGGTACTGGTACGATGTTAGCTACCCACGGTGGGTAACTAGTCACGGCAAGGAACCCGGCATCCCACTGTTTCTGTACCTCCTCTTTGATCTTCATCGCCATATCCGGACGAGTTCTTCTCAATTTTTGCTTTACAGGAGGACAATCTTCTCTCAGGGGTAGCTTATGCATCACGATGTCGGTATCCAACCCTGGCATATCTTGATATGACCAAGCAAAGATATCCACATACTCTCTCAGCATACTGATCAGCTCTTGTTTGACGTCGGCCTGCAGATTGGCCCCTATTTTGATTTCTTTCTTTGCATCTTCACTGCCAATGTTGATGGTCTCAATCTCTTCTTGATGAGGCTGAATAACTCGTTCCTCCTGTTTCAACAATCTGACCAATTCTTCAGGGAGGTCACAGTCTTCCTCAACCCCTTCGTCAGCTTGGTAGACTGGATTATCAAAGTCATGCATAGTCATAGCAGGAACGTTATCCGTGGAATCCGGATGATCAGCACTGCACAAATGATGTGCTTATTCAGAATCTGCTTATTTTGAAAAAGAGACGCTAACACAAAACAAAAAATGAAAAAACACATTGCCGTTTTTTATATATTGTTTTGTGAAAAAGCTTAAAAACAAAGACAGAGAACACAGTTTGTCTAAAAATGTCCTTTTATTTCATAGCAAAATAACAATGCGATACAAAACATGGTGGCCCAATACAATGGATCCAAGCATCTTGGGCAGAATGCTGGATTTGACAATGCAGTATGCTAATAAAAGGAAACAAAGTAATTACTTTGAGAGCCAGGTGACTTGAACAATGTCTTCAGCAGACCAATTTCCTAGCTCCTCGCCGGGTGCATACGGGCGGATCCAATTGTTGTCCCAGTCTCTGTCACTATCCCCATCTTGGCTTGCCGTACAAATTTGATCGCGGTCGAGCAACCCAGCACTTGTAAACGTGATAGCTTTACCACTCTGAGTAGACCCCCCAGGCTGATACCCTAAGTCGAATTTATCATCCTTCTTTTCCATCTCCAACAGCTTGCCCCAGCCCTGAGCATTCCCTGATTGGACAACCTCCTTTGCTTCCTGGTAGGAATGAATGGACGTACCCTCATTGCTTTTCTTCACCGGAGTCAAGATACTGACATCTGCTTCAAAAGCTTGGCACAAAGTCTCGTGGATTTCTCCATCCATTTCCACATATTTAAACGTCGACAGATGGCTGACGAATATATCTTCTTCCCCACAAACTGTGATGACCTGGCCGTCCACCACGTATTTAAGCTTCTGATGCAAGGTTGAAGTGACAGATCCAGCTGCATGTATCCACGGTCTGCCCAACAAGCAACTATACGCAGGCTAGATGTCCATGACATAGAAGACACTCTTGAAGACTTGAGAGCCTATCTTGACAGGCAACTCAACCTCTCCGAAAACTGATCTTCTTGAACCATCGAAAGCTTTAACCACCAGATCACTCGGCGTCAGGACAATCCCATGAATGTTAAGCTTCATCAACGCCTTCTTCGGAAGCACATTCAAGGAAGAGCCTGTGTCTACAAGAACATGAGACAACACAGCGCCCTTGCATTCCATTGTGATGTGCAGTGCTTTGTTGTGATTCCTTCCCTCCGAAATGAGGTCTCGGTCAGTGAAGCCTAAGCCATGGCTAGCATTGACACTTCCAACAACAGCCTCGAGTTGGTTGACCGTGATCTCCTGAGGAACGTAGGCCATTTGAAGTACTTTCAGTAAGGCTTCTCGGTGCGCGGGAGAGCACATCAACAGTGACAAGATAGAAATCTTTGAAGGTGTCTGATTCAGTTGATCAACCACTTTGTAGTCACTCCTTTTGATGATCCTCATTAACTCCTCTACTTCCTTTTCAAACGTCCCCTGCCCAGCCACAGGAGTAGTTGACTCGTCATTCGCAGTCTGCTTTCCTTTGTCTTTGGCCGAAGCCTCGGCCTCAGGATCCTTTCTCAGTGCAGGGGGAGCAAACAAACGGCCACTTCGAGTAAAACCCCCAACACCTCCTACATTCTCAATAGTCAGGTCAGCAACAGGTCTACTCTCCATCTTATGTCCCGCTACATAAACATCGGAACCATAATGCCAAGGAATGGCCCTATCATCGGTATACGGCACTGGCCCAGGTACAGTTATAGTCACGGGACTAATCTGAGGAGCGTAAATGGTAACCGGCTCTTGTCTAACGGGCATGTCAGCTTCATCATAGAAGATAGTAATGGTTGACACATCATCAGCCTCTTCATTACTAACCTTACTGAATTGCAAAGACCCATCATCAATCAACCCTTGCAAGCCCCTCTTCAATTTCTCACAGCCATTCACAACACTCATACAGTCTTCGCAACCAAGACAACAACCAGGAAATATTAGACCCTTCAACAATCTCTCCTTCACCACCCTCAAAGGTGTCTTGACTTCATCAATACTCAGCACCAAACTCAACTTGTCATCACTTTCAACAGCATTGACCCTTGCCCCTCCATGATTAGGCATGGGGTTCGAGTTGACATTCGGCGGCGGCGCAAAGTTGATTGCCTTAGAATCTACAAGATCCTGAACCTTGTGATGCAGCGCCCTGCACTTCTCAGTTGAGTGCCCGGGTGCCCCTGAGTGAAAAGCGCATCGCGCGTTGACATCATAACCAGCTGGAAGCTCTCCAGGAGGTGGTGGTGCCAAAGTCCTCAATTGAATAAGGTTCAAATCTAGTAGTCTCGGCAACAAGGCAGCATACGTCATCGGAATAGCTTCAATCACCCTGTTAGCCGGGCGAGCCTGCCTCGGTTGATATGGTCTCTGCTGGTAGTTTGTTCGAGGTTGTTGTTGTTGCTGATGTTGTTGTGGTGGAGGTAGCATCTGTTGTACGGGAGCTGCGGGAATGGTGACAGCAGCCATATGCTCATAAGGTCTTCTGAAACCACGACCCTGGCTTCGGCCGAATACAGCATTGGTCTCGCCTTCTCGCCTTCTCGGAGGTCCACTAAAATCTTTCCTCGCTCCATTTGAGCTACTAGCACCGGGGTCTTGTATCTTCCCCATTTTCAACAGCGTTTCAACCCTTTCTCCCGCAATGACAATATCATTGAACTTAGTAGCAGAACTCGACGCCAGTCTTTCAAGAAATACCCCCTGGAGGGTACCCATAAACATATCGGCCATTTCATTTTCTAACAGGGGTGGTTGCACCCTGGCAGCTAGCTGGCGCCACCTCTGGGCATATTCTTTGAAGCCTTCCCTTGCTGTCTGAGCCATATGCTGCAACTGCGTACGATTCGGAGCCATGTCCATGTTATATTGGTACTGCCTCACAAAGGCTTCAGCGATATCCTTCCATCTCTTGACATTGACCCTACTGAGCTTCATATACCACTCAAGGGAAGCTCCCACCAGGCTGTCCTGAAAGTAATACATCCACAGTTTCTCATCGTCTGTATGCGCGACAATTCTCCCAACAAATGATTGCAGATGAGTCTTCGGGCAAGCAGTGCCGTTATACTTCTCGAAGGTTGGAACTTTGAACTTGTACGGAATCCTGACTCCAGGAACCAAGCCCAAGTCTGTTATGTCGAATCCCAAAGAGCTCTGGGACTGAATAGCCTTGATTTGCTCAGCCATTTCTTCAAACCTCTTGTTCATTTCTACCCCTTGACCTTCAGCTTCGTCAAGTAGAGTGAACTGATCATCATGGTTGTCCATCTGAATGTTATGCAACCCGTCATTGGTTATTGTCACTCCTGGTTGTGTAACTGGAGTTCCACCCTGACGTGTGCCCGCACCGGTGTAATTATCAGCATTAACAGCAGCAGCAGCGTTCCTGTTCTGATTCTCAACCATCTCTCGCAGACGCTCTTGGTTCTGCCCCATGCCGGCCATTAACGTCATGAAGTTATCCATTCTCTGCCTTAGATCTGCCAAATCTGCCTGCATCTGGTCCATGGCTCGCTCTCTATTAGTCTTGGTTGGGTATCTGTGCACTGCTGGTTGTTCTCGGACTTTACGAGGAGCTATAGTGCCTGTTATCGCAAAACACGTTAGTAACTGAGACAACACCTGCAAAACAAACAAACAGGTTATATGCAATGCTATGTAACTGTTCATGTTCCCAATTTTAAGCATTTGGCATGCCCCAGTTCTGGCATCTATCACGACAATCACTTTCAGTGTTTAGCTTTCAAACTTTCTCTTTGAAAAGTGTTCAGACATTAGCAGTATCCAGACAAATGAGTCTTGCACATTCAAAACGATAACTTGCACATTAATACTGAATATGGACAAACCACTATAGGCTAAAAGTCAGAATACATCCAGGAATATTCCCCGAAGGGTTACAAATCAGTACATCGAATAAAGACAAAATACAAAAATAAGCAAGACTCCTACAACAAACCTGTAGGTAGTTTGAAAAATAAACTAAGCTAAGGACCCCGGCTCTGCCACCTCTGCCCTGCTTTTCTTGACACCCGCTCTCATCTTGAGCTCTTCGATCTCTTTCCTTGCTTCCTCCAGAGCTAATTGACTTTGGGCTAGCTGTTGGGTCTTCTCCTTCCGGATGGCGTGGGCTTGCTCCACTTCCTCCTTCTTGAAAGCCATCTGAACTTCAAAGAACTCTTCCTTCTCTTTGAATTTCTTTTGCTCTTCATCCCTTTGGCCTTTCAGCCAAACAATGGACTGTCGAGCACTCTTGAGAGTCTTTAAAGTCTCCTTGTGCTTAGCTTCTCTTTGAGCTTCCATCATACCCAATCTGTGGAAATGGGCTTCTCTACCGGCAAAATCCTTCTCTTTGTTTTCCAAAGAGGCTTGGAGCTTCTGCAGCTTGTCTTCAGCTTCCTTCTTGGCTCTATTGGCCTGGTGGTATAGGCTTACCATCTCAATATTCTCTACTCTGACTTCATGCAGTTGAGCTTCTAGCTTCTTGTACTCCTCCAAGGAAACCGTACTGCTCGGACTTGGTACCTCTCGGGGATAAAGTGGAGCTTCGACTGAAAAAGGCATGGGAACTGACTCGATATGTCTTTGCAACCATTCAGTATATGGTGGATATGTCTTGGGATCAACCCGGCCGAAGTCTTTATTCCTTTTTCTTATCCTGTGAGCCCAGGATTGGACTGCTTGTTGGACTAACTCTCTGTTTCCGTCAGCAGGAAAATACAAAGATTCAGCAAACATTTCCATCTGAGGAGGATCTTTCAAAGGGTAGCCAAACTGCCTTCTGGCTAATGTTGGGTAGTAACTGATGACACCTTTCCTCCCCAGCAAAGGTACTCCAGCAAACCTACCGCAACTAACCATCAAATCCTTTCCTAGCAAATCCCTGTCATAACCCCAAGCAATGTCCTCTTCAGTCAGTCCCATCAGTCTTCTGGACCATCTCGATTCGTCTCGTATATCCTTGAAGGCACCTGACTTAGGCAACTGTCTAGCAAACCATTCAGCAAACAAAGGAGCACAGCAGACCACTGGACCACCTCTACCTTTCTCGTTTCTGTAATGGACACTAAAATAAAAGTCACCCAATAAAGTAGGCACTGGATTGCCTTTTGCGAAGATTGAGATCACTTCTAAGCTGACAAACTCTTTCTCTCCGGGAAACAAGCTAGACCCATATACCATCAATGCAAGCAAAGCTCCAAAGTCGTTCCACCTAGCCTCTGTAGCATATTTCTCAGCCTCTGGGATAAGCACACTCCAGGGTAGACCTTTGCCTTTACTCTCTTGCAAAGCTTTTCTGACTGAAACAACTGGCAACCTGCAAACCTTGGCTATGTCTTCATCTCTGAGCACAACCTCTGACCCGTAGAACGGTAGTGTCTCTCTGATCGGAACACTCAGCATGCTGGAGATCTCTTCCAATGTCGGAGCTAAGATGTAACCTGGAAAAATAAAGCAATGCAGCAGAGGATCATAAAATTGCAACAAGGTATGCAAGCTGTCCTTTTGGTCTGCAGTAGGCTTGTCCACAAACTTCAGTATCTGGCCATATCTTTTCTTGAAATTACCCAAGACTTGATCGTTCATCAAACCTGCTAACCTCTGAACACTTTTAACTTTCGGCTGAAGAAAGGTATAATGCACATTCTTTTTCCTCGGATCTCTTCTGATTTCTGCCATGGAGATAAGAATACCAAAACTGGGAATAAATGCGAGCAATGACCTGAAAAATGGGAAACATAAACAGTTAATGCAAAGAATGATGCAAATGTAATGCAATGCAAGCATATGACCAACTGGGACCATCTGAACTGGAGCACTGACAAGGGCCCCTCTGAATAACTGGCGAACCCAAAAGTTTACTGAGTCACACCCTCTGATAATCACAACTCTCTGATAGAAGATCTCAGAATCACGGTATCAAGAAATCCAGAATTCCAGAACCATAACTTCGGAACCATAGAATCATAGAACCATGGATCATAATCAAAGGACCAAAGATCATAACAAGAACCACTGAACAGATGAGTGTATGTTGAGGTCATGGGTTCATGCACTCCTGTAAACACCCCCAATCTCACGGGTAAAAGGCTCCGGGTCAGACATCACGAACTCTCAAAGCCACGTAGCAATAATACTGTCACCATCTCCGAGAAATGGCTCATGACCAAATCAGGGAATCGGTTTGGAATTATATACTACGCAGGGAGGCCTCAGCTGAGTCCGGGAAAAACAAGCATCCCTTATAAGTCCCCAGCTTCAAGCGCTGAAATCGAGAAACAATAGTACATTCAGCCCGTAGGATACAGTACTAATGTCATACGACCAGATGCTTTGACTAAGTTCCTATAAGAGAACCAGGCCATCCTATGCGAGTCCCTAGTGGACCCTCGGGTGCGAATGGGTTTGCCACAAAATATGGTCTGCCACTGTCACCACTGGAGAGGGTTGTTTCCACAAAGGTTCTCAATGATCGGTCCCCAGCTGCACATAACTGTCAGGGTTATGTAATGAGAGAGGAAGATCCTCAAATCAAGACATTTCCAAGACAATCGCAACCTGGGTGTGGAACTCACTACTACCCCCATGACAAGATCTCATGAGGCCAAAGTGGAACCACTCTAAATCCTATGGTGCACTCGAGCCGGGTACTTGGCTCATATCTCTCAAGAACCAGTAACACCCATCCCACCAAAGAAAACCAGTCCAGACAGTCCAGTATATATACATGATGCAGAAAATAAATACTGAAAACTATAAATAAAGCTGTAAAGAAAGCTGTAAATAAACAACAATACAATACAACAAGCCACATCAAACAAACATCACCCAATGAAACAGCAACACACAAGCGCTAGGAGAGACTCACAGGGGAACCAAAGAAACTGGTGTGCAATTCCCCAGCAGAGTCGCCAGCTGTCGCTCCCGGGATTTTCATCCTAGTACAAACGCGAAAGTGGCGCGGAAAAAGAATAGAGTCGCCAGCCAGGCATTTTTATCCCGAAGAGAGGGAATGGTAATGCTGCACAAACCAGAAGAAATAAATAGGAAGGACACGGGTCCTACGAACCAAAGAGACTGAGTTCGGGAGTCGGTTACGACCTGGGAAGGTATTAGCACCCAGATCGTCCTCCGTACCCGACGGGATCCACGCTTGCAAAAGAAACTGTTTCAAAGGGTGAGGGTATGAAAACTGCAGCAAAAGAAATGAAAATGAAAAGAAACTGGAACTGGAAAAGAAGTGAAATAAGAAAGCGAAAGGAAAAATGTAGGGAAAATAAAGATTGTGCTCGAACGGGCCCTACCCCGCTGCCTACGTACCTTATCAGGATAATGAGGATCAGAGACGCCGTAGTTCCCCTAACTAGGGGTAGAAAAGGGAAACTGCTTGTGAATTAAAGGCTTGAACCGCCTATGCCATTGCTCAGGTGTTGCAGACTCGGACGACGAGTGCGTAACCATCTCGCAAGATGACAAGTAGGAGCAAGTTCGCGGACGGAGCGAAGGAGATGAGAAAAGAATTCCCGAAGGAAAGACGCTTATTGTTTGTTTGTGTTTTTTAGAAGCTTTTAGAGTGTGTCACAAGGAAGTGAACTCAAGCTCTTTTCAATGGAATGTGCACTTGTCACTACATTCCAAGATGGAATAATAGAACAAGCACACTCAAGTAAGGAGAAGATCCCCAAAACTTGAACCCAAAGGCTAGGGCTTAGGCTCACTAACTTGTTTATTTTATTAAGTGTTTTGGTTATTTACAAATGAAGAAGTGTTTTTTATGTTTTTCTTTTATGAAGAAGATACCTTGATCAGACTTGTGCATCACAAGGTAAACTTGTACTATCCCAAGATGGGAAGACTACAAGCATACCTCATGGAATAAGGCTATGGATCAAATGCATCACTTCAAAATTATTAAAGTATTTTTTAGAGTTTTGAGATGAGAAGAGAAGAAGAACCAAAAGGATCTCAAAGGAAAAACTCTAAAGGGGGACTAAAATAATCCTAAGTATTCACATGCATGGATGTCCTAAGGGTTATTGAGGTTTCTATCCTAATGAAGAAGAAAAGAAGAAGATAGAAGAAGGGATGAGAAAGGCCTAGGCCCAACAAAAAGAGGGTTAGTTCACATAAACATAAAAGGAAGAGATGAGAATTAGAGATGTGGAACTCAATTCCCACATCTCACACTTACCATAGCCCCTGCAAGGTTAGTATGCACAAATGAAACAAAAATGAGCCAATTAACATGACATCATCCAACAATCAGAAGTGAAATGAAGTAAACAAATGTTTAATGCTAATTCAACTCAAAGAAATAAAGATGAGGAGCTTATGACTTAAAATGAGGCAACATAGATACATATGGAAACAAATGCGCACTTATGAAAGATATAATGCAAAACATACAAAATAAAAGCACAAAGCTCAAAACCAGAATCAAAATGATATGAAGAATAGCCTAGGAGGCCAGCAATATGAAGGGAGAAGGCACACCATACCAAACAATATCAAAATAAAAGCAACGGAACCAAAATATGGGATTTAAACACTTAAGGAAACAAAATGACTTGAATATGAAGCAAACTCAAAAATTCAGAAGAACCAAGACCTATCCTAGGACCAGGAAGGTACCCATACCCCAAAGGAACCCTAAATGAGAAGAAGAAGTTGGCACAAGTGCCCTTCTAAGTCTATAAGAGATCTAATGAACCAAAAGAAGCAAAATGGGACAAGGTGAGAACAAAAATCCACAAATAAACAACCAGCCATCTAAAAATTCTATAACTGGAACCAAATGATCTTCAAACACATTATATCAACTTGCCAAAAGGACTTGCAAAAATTCAGAAAGGAACCAGGTCAAATGGAGGTACAAACACAAGTTGGGACAGAAAACTTATATCACAAGATACCAGACCAAAACTCAAGAAATAATTTTCTAAAAATTCTGAGAAAAATCACATGAAAACTAGAAGATCTTAGGAACATAATGCAAAAAGAATGGGATCAAAACTCCAAATATTGAAAACTATAGAAAATGAACAAGACAGACTGGTCAAGAAAAGAAACAAATGAAGCTATGCACTTTGGTGATTTAATTCTGGCACGTGGACCAATGAGAAAAATACACTAAAAATATGATAAAAAATTAGAGACATAAAGGAATATCTATGATTTATTTGAGAATTTTTGAATGAATAAAACCATTTTTAATGGATTAAAATGAAAACTGAATGATAAAGGAAAGTAAATGAAGAAAAGAAAAAAATGAGATGAACTTGGGAGGTGCATGAAGTGTATGCTGGTCGTGAGAAACGGGGTTGGGCCTGGTGAATGGGGTACGAATATCATTCTGGCATGGGCCCAGGTCTGCGCTAGCCCATGTTATATGGTGGAGGTGTGAGAAGCAAAGGTTTCAAGCTGAATTTGCTCGGGCTGAAGGTGGTGGGGGTGCGGATAGGAATCTACCTTAGGCCCAGGTCCAAACACACAAAACAACTCCTCAAACTTCTCTTATTCCCTAAACATCATCATTATGCTAATTAATCCTTTTATATTTCCTAAACATTTTTAACTAATTAATCTTTACATTAAATCCTAAACATTTTTAACTAATTAATCCTTATATTAAATCCTAAACATTTTCGAAGAACTAAACATACAGCAAGAATATTAATAAGCTTCCTCTCTCTCTCTCAAAAACAATCTCCCCCTTTCTAACCCTAGAGCCGCCGCCGAAGCCCCTCCTCCTTCAACCTCGAGATGGTGATGGAACACCTCCTTCTTCTCCCTTCAACCGCACCTCACCCCGGCGCCGCCTCTCCTTCGATTTCCGCCTCAATCCGAAGCTAAACCTAAAACGCAACAGTCCAACACCCTGCTTCTTCTTCTCACACTTTCAAATCCCGCCGCCGCCGGAGCTTCCCTCCTCCTCTTTTCATTCGGCCTCCCTTCAATTTCTCCATGACCTGGCCTATCGCCGAATCCTTCTTCGCCTCTCAACATCTCTATCTCACCGGCAACTAACCGCCATCATCAACGGCCCTAATCTAAGCCTCGACGCTCCTACGAAACCTCCTACCACCTCCGCAACCTAAACCCGATCCGCTCTTTCCATTATCAATCGGACTCACCTCAAACAAATCTAACCTAACACTAACATGCCTCTTACCAAAGGAAACGAACCTAGCTCAAAGAAAACCTCCCTGCAATTTCGGACTCGCACAACGAACGCAACGCAACCAATCGAAAATCACAACCAGCTACACTAAATTCAGCATACAACCAGCAATTGCGTTGAATAAAGGAATCGAAAACATACCTGTTACGCGATGATACGACACACAACGCGAAAGTCCTCCTTGATTCGGTAATGCTTCCCTTTCGCTTTAGCTTCTACTTGAATCTTCTTTCTCTTTTGCGAATTCGGCTTGTTGCGGTTAATTCATAATCCGCTTGTTGAATCCGCTTGCAGGTAAGTTGATGGTGTTGCGGAGACTTCGGCCAATTGAAGATGCTGAAGCGATTGCAGAGGCTGAAGAAGATTCGAGTCTAATCTTGTGAAAAAGAATTGATGAAGAATAATGCAGATTCTTGATGAGAATTATGCAGAACTGTTTGAAGATTGCATCGGTTATGCGTTGTTGGTGATGAATTTCGCAGAGAATCGATCAAGATGGAAGTGAATTCATGAAAATTATGAAGAATTGCTTGAAGGTTGATGAAGATTCAAGAGAAAATGGAGAAAATTCTTGCTGGATTCTTGAGAGATTCAGAGAAGGATTTCTCTTATTTCTGCTATTTTTTGATTGAAGATTTCAAAGAGTTCACATGAATGAATCTGTTTCTGTATCTTGATGGAGATCAATGGAAGAATCCGTTATTGTGAGAGAAAAATTATGTTATAACAAACTTTTTCGTGTAACTGAATCCTCCCTTTTTTTCCAAATTCTATTACTCTTTTCCTTTTTTTTTAGTTTGTTATTATTTTTTTTCCTTTTCTGTTAGAATTTTCGTTTTTGTTATTCTCCTCTTTTTTTTTGTGTTTCTGTTATGGATTTTTCTTCTCATGAGCTTGGTGTCCATTATTTTCCAACGCGTTTTGGTTTTAAATTTGCGTTTTGCGTTATGCTCCTTTGCGTTTTGGCTCAAAAGCACTTCATGCATGGTATGGTTGACTGGCTGGGAAATAGGTGTGACTTCGCGTGGGGGCCAGCAAATGCGTTTGCAAGTTTTTTTTTTCCTTTTTGTGATACTTTTCGTGACATAGCTAAAAGATGCTTTGGAGAGTGGCACTGTAGCAATTCCGACTTCATGATGTGGCTTTATTGTTTTCTTTTTATTTTTTCTCCTCAATATATCTTTCTCATAAAACAACATGGAATGGGCTTAAATCAAAATGATGGGCTTAGTATGCACTGGTTTTCTTTTAACATGTAGTAGTTCTAAAGAAAATGTGGTCTTAAAAAAATGAACAATGGATAGAATCCTAAAAATGTAATTGGATATGAAATAATGAAAAATAAAAATAGAACATAGAAAATAAACTCGGAAATTTGGTCTTGGATTAATAGACATTGATTTCGACCAGTTGATATGGATTAGAAATAATTCGGTAAACAAATAATGGATGACGAGATGAATATAGACAATGGATTTTGCATATTTGTATGAAATGGATAACGAATAATTGGTGATATAATAATAAATGGGTATTAGAAATGACTGGGCATGAGAAGGGATTTGAATGGTATAAAAACGGAAAAAATCGAAATATGGACGATGGTGGAGGAATTGGATTAAATGGATAATTGGATAAAATGGTTTAGAAACAGACGTGGAACTTGACATTTTGTGGGACGAACCAATTATCACCAATACGCACATAGTCACGAAATCTCAACCAATTAGTTCATTCAACTGAACCAGCTTGCATTGCTTTAGAATTACTTCGAATTTATCTGAATCATTCTCTGGAACAGTAAAATCCGCAGATACACACAATGAGAATACCCATGCTACATTTGAATCTTCGGACCCAAAAACTATCACTAGAACCACTGCCTGGTAAATCAAGTACTTTCGTACACAACACAATTCAACGCCGAATTCACACTGTTTGAGAAATAACCCCTGAAACATGAAGACTCAACAGCTGAACTAGTTTCCTGACAATTTGAACAAGATTAGGTCAAGCGTCCGTTTGACTCAGATTGCCGCACTGAAATCACTGCCAGTTTATGTTATGCTTCCACAATGAATGTTATGCTTCATTTTTCTATGCTAATGATGCTACGTAAAAATATGAAAACGATATGAATATGATGAACATGATGCGATATGATGCTTAAGAATAAGAGAGGGCAAATTTGGGGTGTTACAGTAAGTTGTTACATATCTCCGCATTGATGATAAGAGAATGGGAACTTTTGGAGGATTTTAGAGACTTGAGTTTGGTTTGTGAGATGACGTCGAGAAGTGTAAGACTTGGTATGCTACATGTTACGAATGATTTTCTTGCAACCGTTTGTGAAAAGCAAAAGATGGATTTGAAATTTGTTGATTTGATGATGAATGAGAATGAGGATTTCAAGGTTGATAATTTTGGAGTTTTGAGATTCCGTGGTCGTATTTGTATTCCCGATGATGAGGAGTTGAAAAAGATGATATTGGAAGAGGGACACCAACGTAATTTAAGTATTCATCCGGGAGAGAATAAGATGTATCAAGATTTGAAGAAGATCTTTTGGTGGTCCGGATTCAAGAAAGATGTAGCTCATTTTGTGTATGAGTGTTTGACTTGTCAGAAGTCTAAGGTAGAACATCAGAAGCCTAGTGGTTTGATGCAACCGTTGGATATTCCGGAATGGAAATGGGATAATATATCGATGGATTTTGTTACGGGATTACCGAATACGCAAAAAGGTCATAATGCTATTTGGGTGATTGTTGATAGGCTTACTAAATCTGCTCACTTTATTCCAATTGATATTAGTTATCCTTTGGAGAAGTTAGTCGAGATTTATGTTTCTGTGATTGTGAAGCTGCATGGAGTTCCTATGAGTATTGTATCGGATAGAGATCCTAGATTTACTTCGAGGTTTTGGGAGAGTTTGCAAAAGGCTTTGGGTTCTAAGCTAAGATTGAGTTCGGCTTACCATCCGCAAACAGATGGTCAAACCGAGAGGACAATTCAATCGTTGGAAGATTTGTTGCGTGCTTGTGTGCTAGAGAAAGGTGGTGCTTGGACAATTATTTAGCATTGATTGAGTTCACCTACAATAACAGTTTTCATTCGAGTATAGGTATAGCACCATTTGAGGCTTTGTATGGTCGGATATGTTGAACACCTTTGTGTTGGAATGAAACCGGTGAGAGAATGGTAGTTGTACCGGAGATGGTACAACAGACGACGGAAAAGGTGAAGTTTATTCGGGAGAAGATGGGAGCTTCTCAAAGTAGACAAAAGAGTTTTCATGACAAGCGAAGGAAAGATCTTGAGTTTCAGGAAGGCGACCATGTGTTTTTGAGAGTTACATCGGTTACGGGTGTGGGTCGTGCTTTGAAGTCGAAGAAGTTGACTTCTCGTTTTATTAGATCGTATCAGATTCCTGCACGAGTTGGTGTTGTGGCTTACCGTGTGGCGTTGTCTCCGAATCTTTCGAATTTGCATGATGTGTTCCGTGTTTCGCAACTTCGGAAGTATGTTCCGGATCCGTCACATGTTATTCCTATGGACGAGGTTGAAGTGAGAGATAACCTTACAGTTGAAGCTTTGCCGGTTGAGATTTTGGACCGTGAAGTCAAAAAGCTAAGAGGCAAGGATATTGGGCTTGTGAAAGTAGCATAGGGATGCGTCGGGGAAGGCAATATGACTTGGGAATTAGAGAGTGGGATACACGAGTCGTATCCGGAGTTGTTTGGATCAGGTATTATTTTCGAGGACGAAAATTTCTAAAGTGTGGGAGAGTTGTAACGTCCCGATTCGATTATTTCCCATTTTGTTGAGTCTTTTATTTAAATTGAATGATAATTGTTTCAATTGTGAGATTGGTGTGTTTATATGATATGTTGATGTGTTGTATTATTTTACCATTTTTGAGAATTTTCGAGTAAAATTAGATTGGAGGGTATTTTAGACATTTACTAATTAATGATAAGTTAGAAATTAGGTAGAATTAGAAATTGTGAGAAAATGATATTTTTGTTGAGAAAATAGAAATAGAATAAAAAGTTATAAGTTGTGAAAAGAGAAAGAAAAGAGAGAATAGAAATAAAAAGAAGAGAAAGAAAAGGGAGAGAAGAGAAAAGAGGAGAAAAAGAGGAAAAGCTTGGAAATCATAAGATTGCTCCTAGGAATCAAAACAATCGGGTAAGGGTGTGAAATATTGTTATCTTAACATTGTGTATGATTATGTATGTGTTGGATTGATTGTGTTTTTGTTTTGGAAGAGTTTAGAGAATATTAGGTTTAGGGTTTTTGATGAAAATCTAAGAAAATGGTAGATTAATCGGTTAGAACTTGTTATAATCGAAGTATGATGTTGAATACATGTTATTGATCATATTTATGGAAGTTTATTGGAGTTTTGGGAGTGTTTGTGAGAACTGTTGTGCAGCTGAGATGTTTTGAAATCTCAGCTCTCGCTCAACGAGTTTTCCAGAGATTTTCTCGCTCAGCGAGCGAGCAGGTCGCTCAGCGAGCCTGGGGGTTTTTGAGTTTGGTGTTTTGATTCGTAACTTGAGTTTCGGTTATCCCTTTTTAGTGTTCTTTATATCGATTCGAAGCTAAAAACATGTAGAATTTATTGATGCTAAAATATGTAATTTTTAGCCGACTTTTTCCCGACTTTTCTGATAAAACGTAATTATGATTAGTTAAGGAATTGTGGGATTGTTTGTGGTATAGTGGCCGTTTGGCAAGTAGATGCATTTCGTGAAGTGAATATGAATGCATCTTGATTGTGAAAGATTCGTTGCCGTCAGGAGTAATTAATACGAATGTGTATGAATTGTTTGTGATTGTATGAGATGAATGCATAATTATATTGTGAATATGTATGCATTTTCAAGAATGTTGTGTGTCATTTTGCATGTGAAGCATAATGTATGCATTATTGTGTTGTGGGATTCTATGTGAATCTGTTGTAACATCGTGTGCCCATGTGGGGTGTGAGCGATGATTACAACGTGATTGTGTGCCCATGTGGGGTGTGAGCAATTGGATTATGTGCCCGCGTGGGGTGTGAGCAATCCATAAATATTGTGTGTCCGTGTGGGGTGTGAGCAATGGGTGATTTATTCACAAATGATTGTGTGCCCGTGTCGGGTGTGAGCAATCGGATTGTGTGCTCGTGTGGGGTGTGAGAAATCCATAAACATTGTATGTCCATGTGGGGTGTGAGCAATGGGTGAACATCGTATGCCCGACGGGGAGTTACTTTAGGTAACGAACGATGGTTCTAATAGTTCCTGAGTGAAATTGAGATGATTGAGTCGGTACCGCATTGCGTATGCATAGAGTCGTGAGTCGGTCTCTATGATTTGCATTTATCATCTATAATTGAGAATTGGTAAATAAACATGAATAATGTATGTTTATGCGGAATGATTGATATTGGTGAATATATATATATATATATATATATATATATATATATATATATATATATATATATATATATATATATATATATATATATATATATATATATATATATATATATATATATTCAAACTAGCATATTCATTATGCACAATTTCACATTATCTCATATATATATATATATATATATATATATATATATATATATATATATATATATATATATATATATATATATATATATATATATATATATATATATATATATATATATATATATATATATATATATATATATATATATATATATATATATATATATATATATATATATATACATTTTGATGTATATGTGTGATGAGAAGTGAATTGTGGTGAGAATATGTATATGTGTAATTTTATGTTGATATATATAATTATATGCATTGTTATTAGGATAATATTTCTCACCCTTCTGCTGTTTTATGATGCTCTATGAGGCATTGCAGAGTAGGTTGCTGGAGGTCTTTTGTGAAGCTTGTCTTCATTCTTTTGGTCGGTCGGCTCTGATATGTAGCACCGGGTAGCTAGGGTCGACTTGATGCCTTTTGTGATACATTTTGTATATGTATTTTGGTGATGAATGTTTATGTAAACATGAAATATTTGGTGAATCAAACTTGATGATATATATAAGTATATAAGTTTGATGTTGTTAAATGTTAGTTTCCGCTGTTATTTGAATCTTTTGAATACGGGTGTAAGGATGAAATCCTTTTATTGCAAGTTACCCCATTTGTTGCATATCTATTGTATGAGCAGGTGTTGGATGTTTTAATTTCACGTATAATGTGGCATGCCTCTTTTATACCATGTTTTAATTATACTCTGATGAAAATTTTAATATGTGCCTAAATGATTTAATTGATTATTGGGGGTATAGAAAGGGGGTGTTACATCACCCTCCAATGAGAAGGATTCCCCACCATAGGCAGTGGATCTTCGTGCGGCCGAGCATAAGATAAAACTTTATCCAACAGGTCTTCAACGACCCATTCCTCGGGCGTAAGAGCCCTCTCCTCTTCTTCTGGAACCTCGGGAGCGCCAGCCTCTCCCCCGGATATTGTGGCCACCTCATCTATTTTGGTTGCTTCCAGTCTCCCGAGGAGCTTTCAGGGTCAGATGGGACAGTTGCCGAAGAGCCCGAATCCTCCGAGGTGTCTTCCTCCGAGGAAATGTCGTAGGGATCGACGAACGCATTTTCACCTGAAAAGTAAAGGAAAAGTGTCAATGAATTCGATTAAAATATCAAATCCACCATTCCTCTACCTATCAAGTGAAAGGGCGTGCAGCGACCCGGGAACAGGGTCCCCAACCAAAGCCCTAAAGTGGTTGTCACTCGAGACGATTGATCAACGCTCAACAGGGGATCGTAAAAAACGCAAGGTTCGTGACGAACAGATGCTCGCCACTAAACCTTAAACCTCGGTCGAGCTTCGACCAAGGTCGCCGCTGACCGCAAACTAGGGTTCAGAACAGGCGGCGTAACAGTAACTACAACAACTTAAAAATCATCTAAAACTACCCTAATCTATTGTCTAAAAGCAAAACCTAAACCGCATGCATGTCTATTCTTGAAAGACTAAGACAAAAAACCAGAAAAAGACTCTTACCAGGAGCTTGAGACATGATTATGAGAATTTGTGCTGATACGTACAGTGGTCGGCAGAAGAACTGTGGTGGTCGATGGTCGTCTAAGGCTGTCGGAGAGTCAATCTGAGTAGTGCAAGGAAGATGAAACGAAAAAGGTGACAAATGAGGTAATCATCCTATTTATAGGGAAGAGGGCACATGCAGCTGAAGCGTGACCCGTATCCCTAGGCAATGATGGCATATGCGTTAGTCCATAGGCTAGCCGTCAGAACATTAAATAGACGCAAGTCCCAAGATACGTCACCTTTTCGTTTCTTCTTCCTCTTCGCCGACCAACCGATGGGGCGCCCGTCCGCCGAGCCCCATTGATCTCCCAAAAAAGGTCGTTCGTTTGTCAAAAGCCAATCCATCAACATTACGGGTATCTCCGAGCAGCCAGTCCATCGACATATCCCTTGCTCGACACCAGTACCACCCGACCAACTGATAAGCCGAGCGAGGCAACTATCGCCCCAACGGCTAGTTCCTAACCGTTAGTGGTTATTACGGAATCCGTGATCCACGCCTAGCAATACGGACCAATGACCATCCACTTGGACCAGTATAAAAACCCTTTCATTTGAGAGAGTCGGGTATTCAAATCTTCACTCTTAATCTCGTATTTGCTCACTCGTTGCTCGCCCTCTGACTTTAGCATCGGAGTGCCTTTGCATGCACACCCCTTTTTCCACCATCACCTGAGCCTCCTCCACTTTCGACGTCGGCCACATCGGATTCTGATCTTCAGGTACGATCAATTATTATTATTTGATAATTAAAGATTTTTTTTGTATAAAAAATAAGAATTAGGATAATAAGATATAATAGTGTTAATCGAATATATTATTATTATTATTATTATTATTATTATTATTATTATTATTATTATATATAATTGTAGTAGTTGGTTATTATATTATTTTTTGTTATTATTATTATTATTATAATATTATCATTATTTTTTATATTTATATTATTATTTTTATATTATTATTAATTGCCGTCAAAATGTTCCAAATATATACCGTTAGAATATAATTGGCCTATATTACGCTAGAAAATAATTGGCCTCAAAATGTTAGAATGTTTATCCAAATTTTCGGATACAGTTAAAACATTAATTGACCTCAAAACTTTCCAAATATAAGTATAATAAAGTTGAATGAAAATAAATTAATATTAAAACAAATTAAAGTCATTCATTCGTTTGATTGTCAACATTGGGAAGATGTCATGTAGATATTTAGGGTGTAGATATTTAGGGTTAGGGTTATGATCAAGATTGTCATAATTTTAATTTAATATTAAACAGAATAATTAAAAGATAATAATTTAAAAAATAGTTAAATGAGAATTAGGATTATAAAATATGATAGTGTTAATAGAATATAATAGTGTTAATTAAAAAAATGTATTATTATTATTATTTGATAATTAAAAAAAAATTGTATAGAAAATGAGTATTAGGATAATACAATATAATAGTGTTAATTTAATATATTATTATTATTTAGAAAAACTAAGTAATTTAAAATTTATATAAAAATTTATAAATTTAATATTAAATTGAAAAATTTAAAAGAGAATAATTTAAAAAATAGTTAAAGGAGAATTATGATATAATATATAATAGTGTTAATTGAATATAATAGTGTTAATTAAAAAAAAGTATTATTATTATTATTATTATTATTATTATTATTATTATTATTATTATTATTATTATTATTATTTTGATAATTAAAGATTTTTTAGTATAAAAAATAAGAATTAGGATAATAGAATATAATAGTGTTAATTGAATATATTATTATTATTATTATTATTATTATTATTATTATTATTATTATTATTATTATTATTATTATTATTATTGTTGTTGTTGTTGTTGTAGTGGATTATTATATTATTTTTTGTTATTATTATTATTATTTTAATATTATCATTATTTTTTATATTTATATTATTATTTTTATATTATTATTAATTGCCCTCAAAATGTTCCAAATATATATAATTCACCTATATTACACTAGAACATAATTGACCTTAAAATGTTAGAATGTTTATCTAAATTTTTGGATACAGTTACAACATTAATTGGCCCCAAATGATCCAAATATAAGCATAATAAAGTTGAATTAAAATAAATTATAAAGTTGAATTAAAATAAATTAATATTAAAATAAATTAAAGTCATTCATTCCTATGACACATAGGCCTATGAGATTAGGGAAGAATGCTATGTAGATATTTAGGTTATAAAGTTGAATTAAAATAAATTAATATTAAAATAAATTAAAGTCATTCATTCCTATGACACATAGGCCTACGAGATTAGGGAAGAATGCTATGTAGATATTTAGGTTTAGGATTATGACCAAACATGACAATCTTGGACCAAGCATGACAACCTTGGATTTAGATTAAGTAGATAGGGATTAATTTGATCTTATTAAAAGTTAATGAATCAAAATTAATCCCAAGATATAAATAAGAGACGACAAAAATGTATTAAATTTAAATTGTGTATGTCTAACTTATTTATTTACACTGAAAAGCTATCAAATGATAAATAAGATCGTAATTATAATTACATTTACACAAGAATTTGTTAGACTTAATTATAATTTTGATCCCCATATTTTATTTGATTCACAAAATTTGTCCCCTTATTTTAATTTTAAAGAGTTTTGGTCCCCCTTCTATTAAAAATATGAGATGACCAAAATATTTAAAATTTAAAATAGTAGAATTAGATTCGTGAATCAGATAAAATTGATAGATTAAAACTATAATACTAATTTATAATTATTTTCCATTAACAATCCAACTTTTTTTTGATTTTATAATTTGAAAAAGAATGTGTACTTTCATTCAATCTATGCATCATAAAAAGTTAGTAATCCCCTCAATTGTCATCATGAAAAAAAAAACATTCAAAAATATTTGAGATAAATACACATAAATTAAACAAATGATAGTCTTCTTTATTAGTGAGACTTAACGATAAAAACTTCTTTAATTTTATTATATTTTATTTTTCCCATCTTACTTATATATAGTTTTATTTAAGATATCTCTGATTAAAAATGCCTTTGGCCTAAAATTATTTTATAACATATGATTCAAATAAAAAAAAATAGCTATTTCATTTCTCTTTAACATATTTTACTTTATTAACCTTAAATGCATGGATGTACTATTCTCAAAGTAGTCGAATGTATAAGAACCATACAGTATAATAATCTTATTTGATGTCAAATGAAGCATTACACAGTTTAGAACCTTATTATAACTGATACAATCATGTCTTGTGTTGTCAAAAACAAAACTGATAAAACCATATCTTGCTTTAACCGATAATTTACACCATTTGATTTTATCTGTGCAAATCATGGGCACCACCAATTTCTTTTTGACTCGTTTATTAGCCAGCTCCCCGTTTCTTCTCCGGGACACTTACATTGAAAGAGTTGATCTACAACTCCCCTCTAAAACATACAACTCAAATCTACAATTGATTAAACACATTTCATTTCACACCATAGATCATTTATATTGCATACATTCCACCCTTAACCTGTTTTCTGTATGAAAGCGTTTATGTCAAAAGCATCACAAGCAGTAGTCTTTGTAATGACACCCTGCTCAGAGAACATAAAATGGTCAGAGAGCAAAGTGATAATGAAACCAATAAAAATCATGCAAGAGAGAGAGAGGTAAGACAGACCTTCTCAGTGATGATCCCAGAAATTAGATCAGCAGGTGTAACATCAAACGCCGGATTCCACACAGATATTCCTGAGGCAGCAACTTGCTCTCCGAGTCCTCCACGCGAGTTCAACAACTCCTTCGGAGATCTCTCCTCAATGACAATTTGTTGCCCGGAAGAAAGTGATAGATCAATGGAAGTCAAGGGTGCAGCAACATAAAAAGGTACATTATGAAACTTGGCACATAAGGCAACACTATAGGTTCCAATTTTGTTGGCTGTGTCACCTGTAATGCCGTTTAAAAGAAAATAAATCTGCTGATAGCTTTCTTGGTTTAGAGGACACACAAATTAGTTTTATTTTGATGCAACACAAAGTACCGTTTGATGCAACACGATCTGCGCCAACAACAACAGCATCCACACGTCCTGCTTGCATTAGTGCAGCTGCAGCAGAATCTGCTATGAGAGTTGCGGGTATTTTTTCATGTACCAACTCATAGGCAGTAAGTCTGGATCCCTGCAATTAAGCATTATGATTTGTAAGAATCAACTCCCAATCATTTTAATATGTTAGTTTCGTAGGGAAACAGTCAAACAGTTAGTGGAGAAGTGATTCTCAACATACATGCAGGCAAAATCCTACATTCAAGATATGTCTCAAAACTATTTCAAATGCATGCAGGCAAAAAAGACTATATTAATGAGATGTGTTATCAAAAACATTTCAGGCTTCAGCTAAGCAATTCCATCATCATTTTTAATCTCTCTAACCAGCAAGAAAAAATGTTAAAAATACTAGAGCTGTAAACTGCCAGTTGACACTCCCCAACTCAATTAATGAAAGAGAAGTGCTAGGAACACACTCTTCTCCTCTAGTGGTTAAAATTCAAATGGATTACATTAAATAATGTAAGCCCCAAATAAATTTAGTGGACCATATGAATTTCAAACCCATAAGTGCGTGTGTTGAAAAAAGTGTGTGTTGCTAACATGATTCTTAATGAAATTTAGTTTGAGCAACAACAACAAAAGCCTTATCCCACTAAGTGAGGTTGGCCCCATGGATCAAATTACGTCATAATTTTCTATCCAAGACCATGTTTCTATCCAATTCGTTAATCTCGAGTTCTTTCTTAATAGTTTCTCGTATAGTTTTTCTAGGTTTTCCTCTACCTCGAGTTGTGTTGACTCATTTTCATATGTTCTACTCTTCTTACAACATAATCTACAGGTCTTCTATCTACATGTCCAAACCACCTAAGTCTATTTTCTACGACGATTTAAATAATTTTCTTACCTATTATGTTTTATATGAACTACCAGGCAGACATTGAAACATGAATAACCAGATAAAATATGCCCATCACCATGATACAAATTAATGTATATCTGAAATGCGAGTGCTCTTGTTAAGAAATGCATTTCATGTTTTAAACTTGAAATTGGAAGATGGAACATCAACCAAAATATAAGCATGTTATTACATTTCAGTTCTGCTTCATGCCATGCTGTAATCCAAGATTGCAAGTTGCAAAATAAACCAGCTCTAACAGAGTATCTTCTCTCAAAAGAGATCTGATTATAACTATATTTGGAAGAAATGAACTCACTTGATTGAATGGGCGTGTTTCTGTACAATACGCCCTTTCTAAAACTCCTCCACTGTTAAGTGCACGGATTACACCAAGAGCAGTCCCATATCCAGCTGTGGCTAAACTGAGTAACAAATTAAGCACACAATTGCCTGTGAATACTAAGTTCCATAGAGACACATTCTCTATTTGTCAAACAAATGAAAAATAAAAAATATTTATGTTTACACTTTATATTATTCTTATTGTTATAAGTGATGGAACTGTGTAGCAGGTACCTTCCAGTATTGCAATGGGTCAAAACAGAAAGCTTTTGTTTCGCTGAAAGGTTTTGAATAAATTTAGCTCCATAAGTCCCAATTGCTTTATTCGATGCAACATCGTCCTCCAGCATTATTTCAGAAGCTTCTACATAAGCCTGAAAAATAATTCAATAGATTCAGTTTCAAATGGCCAAATCCAAAAAAAGTAAAAAGGTACAAAATATAACTTCCTTTTTAATGCAAGAATTCATCATTATAAAATCTTAGAAGTACCTGAAAAACACCCCTAGCCTCTGACGTTGTAGCAGCAGCTTTCAATATGATTTCTTTGAGCTTTGTCGCAGCATCTGATAAGTTCACCGCGGTTGGCCGACTGAAGCAAGAGAGAAGGAAATGAAACAAAAAACTCATGCTTCAAAGGAACTTCTTGACAACAACCTCAACTGCTTAAGGAGACACTACAACAAGCTAAATGCTATTTATTTATCAAGAATGGCATGACTTAGATCATCCATCATAAGTAGATTGTTGTCTTGGTAACGCGGTTAATCGAGAAAATACCTCGAGACAAGATAGTCCAACTTCTTCTGCAGGAAGTATACAGCGTCATCAGTAGATCCATTGAAATCATCTAAATTGGATACCTCCACAGCCAGAGAGAGAGCTGCTGCAATAGCAATAGCAGGTGCTCCTCGGACCACCATATCTCGTATAGCATTCCTGAGAAAGTCATAAGATATAGTAGATATTGAGATACACAAATTGAAAATATATAAAAGATAATAATTCAGATTCAATAGGCATTCTTTTCTTTCTGTTATCGTTGCTTCGGCGACCGAGATTTGAAATTGAAGACTACATCACATAATGCAGTGTAATGCAGCCACAAAGTCTATGGTTGCAATGGCTATCAAAAGTGCATCATGAATAAATGCTTACAACTTACAATTGCAATTTAAAACCTTGATAGAAACATAATAACAAATTACGATTGACCATTTAAGAAAATTATCTTGGACCAATTTGGATTAGATTATTAGAGCTTCCCAATTAAAATAAATCATGGCTTTCATCTATAAACAAAAGTCCTTAATATTTATAGATGTTTACTTGATGGAGACTTAGAAAAATGAGATGTAAAAACAAATGATATCGTATTAAAAAACTTGATGTATTAAAAAACTCATAGTTACTCTATGATTCTGCAACAACAACAACAACCATGCCTTTTCTCACTAAGAGAGGTCCGCTACATAGATCAACTTTCTCTATAATGTTCCATTTAGGACCATGCTTCTATCCAAATCGTTAATCTCGAGATCTTTCAAATTAATTTCTCTTATAGTTTTTCTAAGTCTTCTTCTACTACCACTAGTTGTTTGACTTCGTTCTATCAGATGTACTCTCCTTACCATAAAATCTACATGCTCAAACCACCTAAGTCTATTTTCCACTGTCTTGTCTGATTCTATTAATGTTTATTTTTGTGTTTGCAGAAAATTCTATCTAGCAGCTTGACACCCAATGAAACACAAGGCCGCGAAATAAACCAAGTCAAGTTGGTTATTAGGATTTTAAATAAAGGCCGGCACTATCCAAGCCCCAGCGCAACAGTTTTTTATGTTGCAAAACCTCAACACGGCCAAAGCTAAGGCTGCATCCGCATCATTGGCCATGATTCTCAACAATATCAATAATCACAAAGCCACCATTAATGTAACCCCTATTTAAAACTTATTTTTTTGTCATAATCAGAACCGTCTACGAGGGCGAGCAAGGTTGATTACCAAAGATCCAAAGATTGTCACGGTCAAACCATGGCTAAATAGGACCTCATAAATTTTGTCATAGCTAGAACGTAGTTAAATAGGGCATCTATTTGTTGTCATAGTTAAATTGCAACTAATCTGTGCCTTTAAAAACAAACTTGAGACACTATTACATGTAAATTACAACAATCAAATTAAGGGCCCGTTTGTTTTGGTTTTTTTTTAAATGATTTTTATAGTGTAACATAACTTTGTGAAAAAAAGATTTACAAGGAAACTTTTCATAAAAGCTTCAAATAAATATTTGGTTTGAATAGTTATTCTTAAAATGTTATTTATGATATTTCATCATCTTATCGAAAAAAATTGGATATCAAAATTTCAAAAAATCACTTAATTTTGAAGCTATTTCAAATAGATTTTCATAAAAATCATTTTTGAAATACAATTTTTTTCAAAAATTGTGATTTCGACTATATTTTGGTGTTCAATAATGTATATTTATGGTGTACGATGTCAAAAATAGTCTTGCAATGTAGAAAAAATGAATATAGAAAAACTTGTAATATTTTGAAAAACTGTTTTACAAAATCCATTTTAAAAATACAAAGAAAAAATCATTTTTTTTAAAGCTAAAACAAACAGGCCCTAAGGCTCCTTGTTATAACTTTACATATCATCAATATCCGAGTTAAATAGTTTACACAAAACATAAAGAGATGATTAAAAAAAACTAGAGGGAGAAATTGAAGTGAATTATGTTACCAGCCATCGTTTGAATCCCGAATTTCCAAGTAAACGCTTTCTAAAGGGAGCTTCCTCTGCAGAAGAAGAAGAATGATAAGCAAAACCTGAATGCGGGAATTTGAAGAGAAAGGGGAAAATGAGAACCTGATCGAGAAGCTGAAGAGAACCGCGGTTGTAGCGAATGGAAAGGAGCGTATTGGTGGCGTTGGAATCGGATGCCATTGATTGAGAGAGATTGAGTGAGGTTGTTAGGGTTGGGTTCAGAACTCTCGTTTTGTCAATGTCTCCACTGAGAGTGGCGTTTGTGCTATGATTATGATGCTGCAATCATGCTTCTTTTTCTTTTATGGTTTGAATGCAATTTTTTATTCCTTATCCCGGGGTAGCGTAAGAATATTTTCAGAATAGTATTAAATAAAATAATGGCAAAATACTCAAAATAGTCCTTTAACTCAATCACTGGGGTCCCTTATCTCTAAAAAGTAACAAAAAGATCCTTTAATTTGTTAAATTGTACCAAATAGATCCTTTCCGTCCACCACCCCCTAACAGACGTTAACTATGGTATAGGTGGCAGCTGACATGGCATCATCTTCTTCCTTTAAACTGAGAATCTTCATCTTCCTCCTTTTCTAGGGTTTATGCGAAAATTTCTCTTCATCCATTCCCAAATTGATTCAAGAACCAAGAAAATCATAGAGTGACGAAGATGAAATCCAGTGGGTGTTCTTCGAAAGCAAAACACGGTTATGGTGGGTGTTCTTCGAAGGAAGAATCGAATGTTAACACAAGCACAACTTGGAAACCTATATGTCACTGTGGGGATTTAGCTGTTCTTCGTATGGCCACAACATTCAAGAACTATGGGAAACATTTTTGGGGATGTCCTAATTTTAAGGTATGTCATATGTATGTGTTTAAAATCTGTAGCTGTATTTGTGTTTTAAAATGGTTGATGTTGAAGATGCTATTTTGCAGGGATCAAGCAATGCCGGTTGTGGGTACTTTGGATGGTATTTTGAAGAGGTTAGAGATGAGAAGGAGCAATATTTGATGGATAGAATTGAGAAGCTCTCAAAGTCAGTGGCAAAGGCTCAAGTGACTATTGAAGAACATGGGAAACAAATAAGCAAAATGGAAAATGACATGAAGAAGCTCATGAAGTTGATAAAATTCTGGAAATTGATTTGGTTCATAGGCCTTGTTGTAGTTGTTTTTAGAATCCTTTAGGATGTTGTTGAATCATTTTGGTCTCACTGTTTTTAGAATGATTTAGGGAGTTGTTGTTGAATTAAGGCAATTTGTTGTCAAATTGTTGTTGTTGTTGTCAAATGTAATGGATTATTTGTGATCAATGGTAGTTACTATTGTTATGTTGACAGTACCATAATGTTAGCATTTGACAAAACAGAAATGTTAATTGCTACAGATTAGTTACATTGATAAAACTAATTGAAATAATTGAAATAATTGCCACAGAACAATAGTTGACAAAACAGAATTGACAAAACCATATGTCTCCATCATTGACAAAACATAATTCTAACATTGACAAAACCATATGTCTTACATTGACAAAACATTGACAAAACAGAATTTTAACATTGACACAATTGTCTTAACATTGAAAAAACATTGACACAATTGTCTTAACTAAACTTAACATTGACAGAATTGTCTTAACATTGATCCTAAGGTTTCCAAGTCTTGGTTGATCTCTTTGTTGGTGTACTTCTCCTTGTTGTTGGGCCTACAGCAGTCTTGGCTGCACTCATCCTGGTGGTTGGGCCTGGGGGCATGAAAGGCTTAGCTGGCCTTCTGTAAGACAGCTTGTTTGGCCTTCCTTGAGCTTGCTTGGTTTTCCTTGAATTATGATGAGACTGTGATGGCTGAGACTGTGATGGCTGAGACTGTGTTGGTTGCTGTGATGGCTGGCCTTGTGACTGTGTTGGTTACTGTGATGGCTGGCCTTGTGACTGTGTTGGTTGCTGTGATGGCTGGCCTTGTGACTGTGTTGGTTGCTGTGATGGTTGGCCTTGTGACTGTGTTGGTTGCTGTGATGGCTGGCCTTGTGACTGTGTTGGCTGCTGAGTCTGTGTTGGTTGCTGTGATGGTTGCTGAACAGATGCTTCAGATGGCTGGCCTTGTGATACCTGCTGACTGGTGTGGTCCTTGCAGGTCAGTTTATTATGACCTGCTTTTTTGCACCTGCTACACCTAACATTAAACCCTGTCCTTCTCATCTTCTTGTCAGAACCATCAATCTCACCTTGCTCTAAATTTCTTCTTTTCTTTGGCCTTCCAGGCATCTTCCTATACTTAGGAGGCTGCACATCTGGATATTCAGTTCTGGCCCACAAATTAGAACCATTAACTGGAAATATCACAAAGTTATAGACCTCCATGTATCTCTCCTTTCTATAATATTTTTGAATGTAGTCAGCAATGTTGTAGTTTCTACTCTTCATAGCTGATAAGGCATGCACACAAGGTAGCCCTGTCAGCTCCCATCTTCTACATGAACAACTTTGCTCCTTAAGGTCTATACTGAATTTATCTGCTTGGTTTTCTAGATGCCTCACCTCAAAAATATGTTCAGATGCCATCCTATAAGCACAAAACAGAAATATGTTCAGAAGTCATGCCTCACCATCAAAACAAATCATAAATCATAAATCATATACCACTATAAGCAACTATAAGCAACTACAGAAATATGTTCAGAAGTCATGCCACTATAAGCAACAAAACAGAAATCATATACCAATAACTAATAAGCAACTATATGCAACAAATCATAAATCATATACCTGCCAATCCACTATATGCAACAAATCATAAATCATATACCTGCCAATCCACTATATGCAACAAATCATAAATCATATACCTGCCAATCCACTATATGCAACAAATCATAAATCATATACCTGCCAATCCACTATATGCAACAAATCATAAATCATATACCTGCCAATCCACTATATGCAACAAATCATAAATCATATACCTGCCAATCCACTATATGCAACAAATCATAAATCATATACCTGCCAATCCACTATATGCAACAAATCATAAATCATATACCTGCCAATCCACTATAAGCAACTATATGCAACAAAACAGAATTCATATACCTGCCAATCCACTATAAGCAACAAAATAGAATTCAGACCAATCACTAATAAGCAACTATAAGCAACAGAATTCAGACTTCATATACCAATCACTAATAAGCAACAGAATTCAGAATTCACTAATAAGCAACTAAGCAACAAAACAGAATTCAGACCAATCACTAATAAGCAACTATAAGCAACAGAATTCAGACTTCATATACCAATCACTAATAAGCAACAGAATTCAGAATTCACTAATAAGCAACTAAGCAACAAAACAGAATTCATATACCTGACAATCCAAAGGTTGGTGTAAGAGCTTGTTTTTTCAACTTTCTTTCTTATGTTTGGTAGGACTTCCCCATCAGCCAGATTCTGATACCTCATCCTATTGTTTGCCCATCTTTCCATCATATATATCCTTATTTCTTCCACCATAGTAATTAGTGGTTTAGCTCTTGAATCCAGAATAACACTATTGTTTGCTCAGGAACTCACTCATCTCAACTGAAGTCAAATAACCCTAAATAGTCAATTAACCCTAAATCAGTAACTATTACGAAAAACCCTAAAACATATCAAATTGAAATCGAATAACTATTACGAAAAACCCTAAACTATTACGAAAAACCCTAAATTATACAGTAACTGAAATCGAATAACATTGTAAAATAGAATACCTGGTGGATTATGCTTCACGAATGGATTATGCTTCAGAAATGGCTTATGCTTCAATGCTTCATGCTTCAATGGCTGCGCAGCTAGGGTTCCTCCTTACTAATTTTCACCAACATTCGTAATGAGAGTCCTTGGTAATGAGAGTCCTTATGCAAACACATCCTACATGGCAGCTGAGTCACCCAATCATGGCAGCTGAGTCACCCAATCTAAGCTCCACATGTGTATGCTAAGTTGACTTTGACTAACGGTTGCTGACGGAAGGACAAACGTGGTACAATTTAACAAACTAAAGGATCTTTTTGTCACTTTTTAGAGATAAGGGACCATATTGGACCCAATGATGGAGTTAAGGGACCAATTTGGGTATTTAGCCTAAAATAATTTATTTTATTGTTTACATAATGAAGAGTTTACCCCGCACCCCCTAGTTATACTTGTACCCCCCCAGCAATTTTTTTTTGACCAAAATGCCCTCATATAAATAGTTACTAATTCAAATTCACTTTCCATTTTTACCATTCTTCCAAAAGTTACAGAGAGAAAAAAAATTTCACTTTTCGTACGTGTTTACCGGAAGACTACAAGTAAGTCTTCCGGAATGAAAAATTGTGTACCGGAAGAGTTTGTAAAAGTCTTCCGGTACCGGAAGACTTTATGAATGTCTTCCGGAATGGTTTAAATGACTACCGGAACACTTCATCAAAGTCTTCCGGAATGTTGTTTTTAAAAATGCCTACCGAAAGACTTTGTTGAAGTCATCCGGAATGGTTTCGTGTGTACCGGAAGACTTCAAGAAAGTCTTCCGGAAATTTATTTTTTATTTTTATTTTTTTAAATAATTGTTTTTCTGTTTTTTTTCAGTGGTGCGATCACGCGGCAGAGATGGGAGGATTCCAGTGCGATCGATGGGACGGGGCGAGACGAGTAGGTCACGCGCAGATGATGCTGGTACATCTGCAGCTGCAGCTGACCCTGTGGGGTATCCTGGTGGTCCGTACGATACCAGTCTTTTGGTTTCGTACGAGCATCACGTGGCGAGACGTGTATGGTTTGGCGAGGTAATGAAATTACAATTATTTAGTTTTGAATAATAACCGAAATTATATAATTTGTTTATCTAATTCGTTTAATTTTATTTGATTTCAGGAGAGGGGGGCGAAGAAGGAACTGAAGGTGGCGGGACATGGGTTGAAGTTGACCCAGATGGTTCCACAGCAGCTTCCACCGGAGATTGAGGGTATCATATCTAGATCCGGTTTAGCTTCCTTACAGAGATCGAGTTTGAAGAAGATTGATGCAAACTTGGTTTCTGCATTTGTGGAGAGATGGCATATAGAGACATCTTCATTTCACCTGCCGTTCAGTGAAATGACGATTACTCTCGATGATGTGGCATGTCTGCTTCATTTGCCTATTAGGGGGGTATTCTGGAACCCTCAACCCATCAGTGAGGAGTTAGCCATTGAGTGGGCTGTTGACTATCTTGGAGTGACATCGAGAGTGGCACTTTTCCAGGTTCGTGAGTGCAGAGGATCGTACTTCAAGATAGAGTGGTTATATGACCGATTCGTAGAGCATCGAGCAGCTTCATCATGGGCATTTGCGACCAGATGTTATTTGATGGTGTTAGTGGGCTGCACCATCTTTGCGGATAAGTCATTTACACTCGTGGAGACGCGATACTTGGCATTATTTAGGGATCTGGATGCGTTGTCCACCTATAGTTGGGCAACAGCTGCATTGGTGACACTGTATAGGTTTCTTGGAGATGCGTCTATGTTTAGTTGCAAACAGCTTGGTGGTTATCCGACTCTCCTACAGGTATATATTTAAATTCAGTTTATTATGTTATAGTTATATATTAAAAGTAGTTTATTGATTTTCTTTTAATTCTAATTTTAATTTTATTATGTTCATTATGTTCTATTTAATTATTATGTTATTGTTTTTTTAACAGTGCTGGATTCACGAGTATTTTCCTACACTTGGGAAAAAAGGAGAGAATTGGATACCTGCTCAGAACTGTGGACTCCCGCGAGCGATGAGGTGGACGTACAAACAGGGGGCGTTAAAGGTGGATGAGTTGCGACCCATTATGGATGAGCTGACACCGACTGATGTCATATGGAGGCCGTTCAAGGATCATAGAGTTCATCGTCGTTTTGATGAGATTTCTCTATTCAGGGGTTGTTTGAGGTGGGGAGATACTATTGTTCCATACATGCCTGACAGGTGTCTTCGACAGTTTGGATACCGTCAGTACATTCCATCTGCACCCATTGATCCTAGGATGGCTGGTGACATTGATGTTGAGTGGATTAGTTACACCCAGAGCGCTGGCCAGGTGATTCGTTCTGCTGCACGGGCGAATATCCCATTTGAGGTAGAGGATGGATACCTTGAGTGGTATTATCGTGTTTCGCATCCTCGATTGGTACCTCCTACCTATGATGAGCCGCCAGTTGCATCTATTCCTGAGTACGATGCGGGACCATCTGATCCTGCATGGGGTTCTGTGTCCACCTTGATTCATCGCTACCTTCAGCAGAATGCAGTTGAAGAGGATGATCCACATTTTGCTGATCTGTTTGCAGCTTTACGTATTGCTCGTTCACAGTGATGTATAGTTATGTTTATGTCATATTATTTCTTAGACTTTGTTTCTTAATATATTGACATTTGAACTGATATTTATGTTATATGTTATTTATAGTTTTTCGACAAAATAAAAATGATTACCTGAATCCAATTTATGTTATATGTTATTTAAGTGAAAATAAAAATGAAAAACATAATGAAATTAAAACATATAATATAATTCATGAATAAAAATGAATAACATAGTTTATAATTTATAATGAGTTTGTAATATAGGCGTAAGTTGTTGCCAATGTTGTAGACGCGCAGCAAATCCTACCATCCACGATGTTGCTGCTGAAGAACGAAAGTTCCTCCAATCTGTTGTCACTGGTGGCAATGGAAATCCTTCTTTCATATTAACCTATATTCAAAATTAAACAATACATTATTTAAAGTTACTCAAATAATTTACTAATAATATCAAATTATAACAGTGTTTACCTGAATCCAATGATTTGAGTTTACAAATCCAATGCAATAAAATGAGACATTGGGTGAGAATGTAGTTGTCATAGGGAAGAAAGTCAAACATTCGACTCCTAGACAGACAAGTACCACGTTATACCGATTCGCAATCACGTAACCCATATCTGGTAGAGTCAACCATTTCTCTATTGGTTTAGAACCACTTCCCTCTATCTTCAAAGAATCTCTCACTTCAGCTAACCGATCAGCAAATAAATTGGCATATAAAGCTGATCTTTCATTATGTATAATTTCCAATTCTAATTCCCGACGAACCATTGGCCAACCATCTTAGGCATAACCCCGCAATGAAGCAATCACTCTAAATCCACAATTACCATCTGACATTACGTTGACAACGTCATCAATAAATGACCTAATATGATAAGGAAATTGAAGGATGAACCGTTTAGATGACTGTGAAGTTTGTGTTAATTTTAACTTCTTTTTCACAGGTTGTGATGGTTGAGATGGCTGAGATGTCTTTTTTGAATTTTGTGATGGTTGAGATTGTCGTTGTGAAGATTGTGATGCTTGTTCAACATATTCATGATACGAAGGATCCCTGTAAACATCATACCCTTCAGGTTTTTTGTCTTTTTTCTTGACTCCACCTTTTGTCTTTATTTTTTCAGGTGGTGCTAACAAAGAAGTCGTTGTGGGAAATGCAAGTTCATAAACCCTACTATGTAATGCCCTTCTTCCAACAACATCTTGTGACCTATACCTTTTCCATAACTCATCTATTGCAGATTTCATACCCACATCTGATTCCTCATCTAAGTCTTCTTCCAACTTAATTTCCATACTTAGTTTCCTCCAATGTACATGCACAGCCTCAATTGGTATCGGAATACCACTAATTCTATACCCTGCCAACTCACACGCGCAAGGTAATCCATAGGTGGATCTAAGAGTACATCGGCATCTGTCTTTGTTAGTTCCAATATAATCAACTCTCTTTAACTCTTCAGCAACGCGCCTCAATGCAGCTCGCGACACTGAAGTACGTAAATATGTGTAAAATGGACTTGAATGGACATGTGCAACTTCATACACACTCTTTTGAAAAGAAGCTCGAATGTTGCTAATTTGTATCTTTAAGTTGTCATTCATGGCCTCCCAACATTTGACCATGTCACCAATACTGTTACCCAACATCTGCTTTAACTTCCAATGAGCAGACTCAACCCTATAATAATACATATTTAAACTAAGTAAGAAAAATACAAAATTCACAAAAAGTATATTTTGGGATCTAAAACAAAACATACCGATTAGTCGTCGTGTTACCCATATGTAGGACTCGATTAATCCATGCGCAAACAAACCTTTGTCTATGTGGTGTCAACCATGTGTCGTTCACGTACTCAAAAAATTTAGGACAATCAACACACTCTTGCTCAAGTTCTTTTAAATGTTGTGCATACTCAACCTCATCACTAGCCCATACAACATCCGTCCATAATTTGCCAATTGACTCCTGCTTATCAGGATCCACTAATAGTTTCCTTTTTGCACCAACATTTTTGTTAATGTGAAACTGACATAACAAATTATTTGTCTTCGGAAACACAGTTTCAATGGCTTTCATCAAAGCAAGATCTCTATCTGTCATCATAACTTGTGGAAATAAATCTTTCTTCACAAACAATTTTTTAAGCTTATCTAACACCCAACAAAAAGTCTCAGTCTGCTCAGACTCAATATACGCAAATGCGACAGCAAAAGTCAACTCGGTAGATGTCATTCCAACAATTTCAAACAAAGGTTGTCTGTATTTGTTTGTCTTATAAGTGCTATCCATAACTAACACAATAGGAAACATATTCAACAACTTAACTGAATCTGGATGTGCCCAAAATATATCTTTAATAACTTCAGAGTCATCTCTTTTTCTACTCCAATAAACATAACCTGCAGCCTCGATAAGCTTAAACAAATGTTGTATCTCACTTCTAGGACCTCTTATCTCTTTTTCCATCATACTCTTTTGCTTGTATATTTGTGTGATACGAGTGACACAATCTGGATCAAGCTCGTACAAGGAATGCAATATATTTCTGGGTGCAACCTTTCTCTTTGTTAAATCAGCAACATGTTGCTTCTGATCCGCTGTCAACCTACCAACAAATGAGTGACCTTCTAATCTATCGGGTAAATCATGGTTATGAACGCCACATTTTACATCAATCTTCCATCCAGATCCATCTTTTGTCGGAATCGACCTGATCTTAAATGGACATCCACATTTTTTCGTCGCACTTTCTATTCCACTACGAATATCCTTGTATTTCCCACCTTTATCGCAACCAAATATTATTTTGTTCTTTCTTCCTCTCTTGCCTGTTTGTGTATCTGAACGAGTGATGACGACCGTCACTTTATTTCGTAATCCGGTGTCTTTGACCCATCTTATCACCTCTTCTCGTGTACCAAATCTCTCTGTCGTTTTAAATACATCTGATGTATTCACACATATCGGTTCTTTTTCGTGTAAAGGTACTGCACCTACAAAATAAAAATATTTTTTTAAAAAATGAATTAAAAAAACTTAAATAATTAAAAAAAAAAATCAAACCGGAAGACTTTATGAAAGTCTTCCGGTATTGTACTCTTACAATACCGGAACACTTACATAAAGTCTTCCGGTACACACATTCATAACTACCGGAAGAGTTAATAAAAGTCTTCCGTTCCGGAACACTTTTATTAAGTCTTCCGGTGTACAAACAACACAATACCGGAAGACTTACATAAAGTCTTCCGGTATGTTAATTTACGTACCGGAACTCATTACCCAAGTCTTCCGGAACGTATATTTTTGGACAAATTTTTACTTTAATCTGACGGTCTGACACAAATGGTAAAAAAAAAAAATAATAAAATAATAATACAATAAAATATTCTAAGGTTAAAATGGACATTTTTAAAAAAATGTGGGGTACAGGTATATGTGGGGGGTGCGGGGTAAAATCTTCTTACATAATTTTAATTGATATAACATCAATTTTTCTAGATTCTAAATTTCTTATCACAAAACCAAATTTAATAGATTAATATATTCAACAACAAATAATACGGATAAATTACAAAATACAAAAGTAAAACTTTCTAGTATTAAAAAAATATATAGTAATAATTCAATGCACAATATTTGATTTGAACATTATACTTTATCGCTACAACATTAATAAATTCGTGATAGAATTTTTCATTCCTACAATAGTATGAGTAAATATATTAAACTTAATTTAATATATGAAAAAATAAATATCAAATGATCAGTCTATAGTTGTTATCTGATAATATATAAAAGATGGACATTAAAATGATCACATAGATATCTCATAGATATGTTCACATCTACCGGTATATCATAGATATGTTTATATTTATCTGTATATCAACCTGTTGACTTTTTCTCGTTTATAAACAATATATAACAACAACAAAAAAAGATTTAAAAAATGATATTAAAATAAACAGTTTACAATTGCTATCATATAAACAATATATAACAACAACAAAAAAAGATTTAAAAAATGATATTAAAATAAATAGTTTACAGTTGCTATCATATAAACAATATATAACAACAAAAAAAAAAGATTTAAAAAATGATATTAAAATAAACAATTTACAGTTGCTATCATATAGATACGTTTACATCTACTTGGGGATCTGACATCATATAGAAACGTACATATCTACTCGTGGAACTACGTAGGTAAGGACCTTCATGAGTTTATCATGAGAATTCAAACAAAATTAAAATTTTAAAATATTATTACAAAAAAGAAAAAAGAAATAGACTGCAAGATAATTGTATAAAATTTTAAAATTTCTATGGTTAGAAAAAACTATTAAGTAAAAAAACTTATATTGTTAAGAAAAAACCATAGGTACACGCATTTATTCCAAAATATAATAAATATGATATATAAAAAAGAATTTAATTGGAATACATTGACAGTGTAAAGCAGTTTTAAACTATCAGTGAGTCATAGTTGAATGTTGAAACAACTTTGACTTTTATTTTAAAAACAAATAAAATAATACAAGATGATGACAATATAGCAATTAATCACTATAAAAAATTAAACTATTCAACCATAAAAGTTATTATTTTTAAAAGATTAAATAAATTAAGAGATTAATTGAAATATATTGTCATTGTAAAACTACTTTACACTGTCATCCAATTAAAATGAATTATTTGACACATAGTTATAGAATTAAAAATAAAATAAAATAAATTATAATTAAAACATTTTAATAACTACTTCTTCAAGTTTCTCTCTTCTCATGTGCCAAAACAATTTATTCTAATCGGTGACAATGTAAAGTAATTTTACACTAACAATATTTTTCCGTTTAACCTCATAAATTAATGTCTATTGAATCGGTAATTAAATATTTTTTTTCTCAATAAAACATACTTTAACTTATATTGGAATTACAACATTTAAAATATTATAAATTTTATTTTAATTTATTTAAGATACAATAGACTAACATTTTTTTAGGATATTAGAAAAGTTATAGGAATATCATTAATTTATTTAAAATTGTACCCATTTAGCATATAGTTGAAGGAATATCATTATTACATCGTTCATAAATGTTAGTATAACCATGATTTTTTTATTATAATTTTTTTATATTCAATAATCTTAATATAATTAAAAAGTTATTTATTTATTAAAAATTGTTATACATATAATTGCTTTTTTGTCTCATATATATATATATATATATATATATATATATATATATATATATATATATATATATATATATATATATATATATATATATATATATATATATATATATATATATATATATATATATAATTTCAAACTCATATTTATTTATCTTTTAAAGCATAATAAAATATATTGAATCCAAAGTTATCCATATGATCTTTGAAATTCAAAAATAAAAAATAGTTTGTTAAATGAATCATTCTATTAAATGAATCATTCATAAAAAAATAAAAAATAAGTGACCCTTGGTTTTGGTTAATATTAAATGATAATTAATAAAATGATCTGTAAATATAACAGAAGAAATTGATAATTAATTTAAAATTTAAGTAAATAAATAAATAAAACACCGATTTTAAAACTAATAATTCAATAATTTTATTAGCAATTATGTACCATTTGATTAATTCAATTGTAAGAAAAAAAAACATCAAAAGAGAAACAAATGTTACTTTAAAAAGAGAGAAACATGTCTCAATTTTAATTTTATTTTATTTTCTTTATTCATTCAATATTTAAGATACACAAATAACTATACATCATACTTCATCGCTGCAACAATAATAAGTTCATGATAGAATTTTTCATTTCTACAATAGCATGAGTAAATATATTAAACTTAATTCAATATATGAAAAAATAAATATCAAATGATCAGTCTACGACTGATATCTCATAGATACGTTCACATCTATTTGTGTATCAACATGTAGACTTTTTCTCGTTTATAAGCAATATAAAACAACAACAAAAGAACGATTTAAAAGATGATATTAAAATGAACTGTCTACAGTTGCTATCATATAGATATGTTCACATCTGTTAAACTGTAATTCCTTGTGTCGAAGCAGGTTGCTCGACAGAAGGAAAGATTTGATTTGATCTAGATTAGATTTAATTCAAAATAGATATTTTGGACTTTTATAGTTTTGGGCTTTGTTTTGAGATGCAATCAAACCTAATTCTATAAATAGGGAGTTCCCCTCATTGTAAAATATCACAACTTTATTTCATTCACAGTTTTGCAGTTGCAGAGTGAGTAGTAATAAGAAAGAAAGTCCCACAGTTTGTGGGCAACAACATTCATAATTTTAAATTTTCTCAAGAACCCTAATTTTCTTCTCTATTTTTTCTTCTTCTTTCTTTTAACGTTTATGTTGTGTGATAGCTACGGAATTCTCCAACATCTGGTATCTAGAGCTCCAGTCGAAGAGATTCAAGGGCAAGAACGCGATGGCGATGAATCATCTAAATGAGCATTTCCCGGGTAGTCTTCCGATTCTCAAGAAAGATAGCTATGAGAATTGGTGCAAGCAGATGAAGGTTGTTTTCTGTTATCAAGATTTATGGGATCTTGTGAAGGAAGGAGTAACAACGCTTGCAGAGAACGCAACGGAAGAGGAAAAGGCTGCATACAATGAATTGAAGAAGAAAGATTATAAAGCTCTCTTTATAATCCATCAATGTGTTAATCCTAATAACTTTGAAAAAGTTAGTGATGTTGATTCTGCAAAAAAAGCATGAGAGATTCTTGAGAAGTCTTTTGGAGGCGCAGAGAAGGTGAAAGAGGTGATGTTACAAACTGTAACACGGTGGGAGAACTGACTTGGGTATTTTTGTTTCCATATACCCCCCCTGCCATAGACGCAAATATACGTGCTCACTGTACTCTGTAAGCACATACCTGTCTATCGGCCCACTAGGGAATCCTGGCTCCGTGTGTACAGATGCCTCGATCAAAGGAACCGTCACATCCGTCTGAATGGTCTCCTCAACATCTCGTGTACCAAAGGCCCCTCTAGTGTCATCACCCTCACCATTAGCATCACCCTCCTGAACGCCCTCAGCTGACACTCTAACACCAGTCCCTATACCACATCCATAACAACAACTTCCTCGGGAACATCTCTCTTGATAGCATTCATTGGTTGAGGCTGAATAACAGGGACGTCCTCAGGTGTGGCTTGCTGTGAAGAAAGACCTCCACGTCGCCTAACGATGCGAGGTTCCTGGAAATGCCCCCGCTTTTTGACCATCCGCTTTAGGTGTGAACTGGTTGGGACCACTCGTCCAGCCCGTACATGGGCATACTCACAATCTGGAGCGGTTGTACCCCTCCCCTACCAGCTGCTTCCAAATCACGTGCCCTCCCACAGATTCTACCATCAGTACCTCTAGTCTTCACTGCAAAAAAAGAAAACACAAATTAAACAAAAAATTAACAAAAAAAATTAAATTACCAGGAATTTGAAATTCCAGGGAAAAAGAAACACTACCGGAAATTTCAAATTATAGGTAGATAAAACATAAAATTTGAACTACCAGAAATTTCAAATCTCCGGAAATAATTACCGGTAATTTTGGAATTTCCGGTAAATATTACTGGTTTTTTGAAATTTCCAGTAATTTAGAAAAAACCGGTAAAACTTGTAAAAAAGCAAATCTCAGGCAGTGCAACGAAATTACCGGTATCGTCAATTTTTTTGAAAAATCCGTGAATGTATCGGGAATGTGTGAAATGTGAAAATGTTTCTTCCAAGATCAATTTGGTTTTTTCATTGGATGTGGAGGGGGTGCCAGGTATGAGTGAGGGGGTGGCAGGTAGATTCCTCCCACAATTGAGATAGATAACAGGCCAGTTTTTAAAATGTTATTACCTAGGCCCAACACTGTTGGCCTAGAATCACATTCAAAAAACTGTTCCCTCCTACACTACCAACAACCTCAACAGGCACGTGTGTAACACGGTGGGAGAACTGACTTGGTGTTTTTGTTTGACAAAAACATGTGCGGATAGCAAGATTCGCCACCGACTTTTATTTTATCCATAAGGAAGGGACATAAAAGAACATGAAAGATTGTTTTAAAAGACTTGGGTTTGGGGGCTAGGTTATATAAAGGGAATGTGTTAGCACCCTTTATATCCATGGTTATCCATGGGCTCTTAGTTACTTAGCTCACTTTAATTGTTTTTGAAAAGTGTAGTGTGTGATTAGAAATTTTCTAAGTACTTTGTAATGATCCTCGTATGGATGTATACAAAGCCTTGTTTGAAAATATCATGAGGTGTGAAAAGTATTTTTTAAAGGTGTGAGCAAGTAACTATGAGGTACCTACCCTAGACTAAGTCATTCATGTTCTTATATATTTTTTCAAGGGTAAGATTGTCCCTACTATTAAGGAGTATGTAGTCATTACCTTGGATTTTTTAAGGGACGAGCGTAGGGTCATCGTATGGTCAATGAAGGCAACATGTAGAGGTGTCTTTAGCAATTCGTAGGGACTATCATCATTTATTCGAAGGGACAAGATCATTATTCCGTAGGCAACCTCGAAGGGGCTTATGATCTTTTGAATCTGTAGGGACTTGATGATTTATTTGTGAAGGGACTTTGCTTAAGACACCCCCAAGTTCGAGGGATTTGACCATTTTAAATAAGGCAACCAAGAGGAATACCCTAGGAAGTGCTGATGGCGATCTTAGACCGACTTACGTGTGTGAGTGTTTTCAATTATTTATCTTATATAATTAATTTTCTAAGTCCGATTAATTTCAATTAGGTTGTCACTTCATATTTACTAACCACGCATTTAAATAATAATAATTAAAAAAACAGAAAAATAACCTACATTATTACAAGATTTTAGGGCAGATACAATATAATCAGACGACAAATAAATTTGCAACTTATACATTTTTCTCTAATAATAAAAATAAAGCAAGAATTAAATATAAACAAAAAATAAATCAAAATTAAATAACAAAGCAAAAGAAATAATTAAGATTAGAGAAAATTAGGTTAAAAATTTCAGGGTTAGTGAAATATTAGGGTTAAGGTTTTAAATTTATTAAGAAAAATATATCCTAATTATCAATAATTTTACAAATGAATTAAAATAAGATTTAATTATTAAAGAATTAGAATGATATTAGGTTAAGAAATTTAATCAAGAAAAATTAAGTTAAGGTTAAGAATTAGGTTAAATGAAGAAAATTAGAAAGAAAACAGATTTTTAAAAGAATATTAATTATTTTATACAAAATATTAAAAGTTAATTATACACAAAATTATAAAAAAAATTATAAGAAAGTTATTAAGAAAATATTAATTTGATTATTTACACAAATAAAAAAAATAAAATATGATTACTAATTTACAAAAAAAAACAATAAAGATTAATTATGTACAAAGTTAGAATTTTTAATAAAAATTATTAATTAAGTTTTTTATTTATTTACAAAATATAATAAATAATAAAGTTATATACAAATAAAAAAATTATAAGTTAATTTGATTAAAAAAAACTAATGAATTTTATAAAATGTTATTTATTTAATTAGAAAAGATTAGTTTTAATAAATTAATTAAGTTTTAATTTGAAAATAGGGATATAAAAATAAAAGAGAATTATTAAGAAATAAAAATGAGGAAAAGGGTAGACCTGGGGTTTGAACTCGGGTCTCTAACCTGAACAAAGCGAGTAAAGGCCAACTGGGTGGCGCGTGCTAGCTGATCTTTAACCAGCATCCTTTCATTATATTTTATGCTTGCTACAAAAAACAAATGAATAAATTTTTTTGCTTCAGCCTGGATTCGATCCCTTAACCTCACGTATGCACAGCCTATCCTTTTGCCATCAAGCCACATGAGCCACGTCTGATATAATAATAGCAACATATTATAATATATAAAACTTATTAAATGTCTGAAAAATTAAAAAAAAAAAAGATTGATCTCACCAAGGATCGAATTCAGGTCCTTCACAATACAAACCTAATGCTTCTGCCAACTGAGCCACATGGGGCGCGTCTACCATCTATCCATCAGTAAACATAATATATGAAGATAACAATTCAAATATGAAAACGCCCGCCAAGAGGGATCATCTTCTTCCTCTAACCTGTACATTTTACCTGCGAATTTTCTGGCCAAATTACGTGCGAATTTTATTTTGCAGGTAAACCTACGAATGCCATATTATTCTTATTACGCATGGTTTCTTCAAAATGATCATATCAACATGATCCTCACATCATGCTCAGTTCAATTAAGTTTTTAGAATCAATTTATATTTGTTAGATCATAAAACCCTAAATTAAGGGTATAAACCCTAATAATGGCACGTGATCGTCCCTGCATTTTAACTCAAATCAAAATATCCAGAATTTTCTAAAAATTCAAACAAGCAAGATTATACAAACAAAATCAATTGATGATGCATAAATAGGCGGAATCGAAAGAAATAAAAAAACGATGAATATGAGTTCGGTTAGCATGTTCTAGTGCATGAATGGATGTTCTTATGATCCAGAAACATTGTGTAATCCTATAGGAACGCATTGAAACCTTCAAAAGCTTTTGAGGTGGCTTGGATGCTTGAATCAGATTCTCAATTTTCTTGAAGATTTTTTAAGTTGGTTTTGGTTCTTTGATGCTGCAAATTCGTGTGCAATGCTTTGGTTTACTTGTGTACTTATAGAATAATGAAAATAGGTCATAAAATTGATGTGTTTTGTGGGCTTTTGGGTAACTTGATCATGAAGAAAGAATCAACCATAATTGGTCCAAAAATCAAATAATATCTTACCAAATTGTCTTTGCACGAAATTGGAACTTCTCAATTAGTTTTAAATGATCTTTAAGAGCTTCTAGAAGAAGGATCAAATCAAATATTTGAGTTTTTATATTTTATTTTGATTTAAATTGAATTTTAATGAATAAAATCCAAATAAATAATAAATAAATTATAAAAATCATAAGTAATTGGAATTGGGTCGTGCTTGATGTTATTGTGAAGATTGGGTTGCAAATTGATAGGCCGATTTGGAAAAAATTGGATTTAAGACCTTATTTGCTTCATGCACCCCTTGAAAATTTCTCAACTTTGCCAAGGCATAAATCCCTCAATTTTAAGGCTATGAAGGTGTTCTTGGACTTTTCGGAAATCTTAAAGAGTCCTCTAACCAATCCTTTTTGTCCCATGGAAATATCCTTTACCATTTTCAAATTATGAGCTTTGGGAAAAGTTGACTTTTTGTTGACTTTTAAAAGGACCTATGATGTCTTAGCTCATACCTTCCAAATGAAGCATTTTTAGGCTTGGCTTGTGAGTCACAATGTTGTAGAGAATTCAATTTCCTTCAAAATGAACTTTGGATGGGAAATTTTTGATGAAGTATGTGAATGTTATGGCTGGTCAAAGTTCAGTTGACTTTTCCTAGAAAACCCTAATTTAGAAACTTCCTGATTCTTGATGATCTGAGATTTTCTTAATGAATCATGATCAACCCTTGATAAAATGATGAATTTTACTTCATAATATTTATTTTGGAAAAAAATATTGAAGTTTGACTATAATTTGACCACAGTTGACCTCAGTTTGACTTTTTAACCACTTTGACTGATTTTTGCATATTTGATCATCTGACTGGTCAAACTTATTGGGAAAGCCCTGAAACTTGGCATGGGGATTCTTGAAGTCATGTGGGATGTTATGAAGCTCACTTGAGGCCTTGGAAGTCCATTTTTCTTGGAGAAAACCAAAACCCTAGTTCTGGATCCTTTGCTTAGGATGAGGCTTTGTCTGAGGAAACTCTCAAACTTTCTGACTAACTGGGGACCTTGAGAACCTTATGATCATTGAGAAATAATGAGGTACATTTCCTTGATTGTGGGAGGGCACATTTTGGGGTGCAAAATCTGCCCCTGTTCAATTTTCTGAAATCTGAGGAGTTATATTGGCATGCGCGTCATTCGTGACTAGAAGGTTGAAGGGGATTGAACACAAAAGCCCACAAATTTGCACTCACTGGTGCGTAGAATGATATTGTTGGTTGGTTTTATTGCTTGAATGGGCTTAAAGATGCCATTCGGAGAAAAGATTATATTGCTTGAATGGGCTTAAAGATGTCATTCGGGGAAAAGATTGTATTGCTTGAATGGGCTTAAAGATGCCATTCGGAGAAAAGTTCTTCAAATATATTTCATGGAGAATAAGGTAGTCCAAAATATGAAGATGCAGCTCTTGGGAAGATAAACAATGGCCCAAGGTAATGATATAACTTTTGGGAAGATAAACGACGACCCAAAGTCATAATAGGGTACTTGGGAAGATAAACAACGGCCCAAGGTAAGGGTATAACTTTTGGGAAGATAAACGACGACCCAAAGTCATAATAGGGTACTTGGGAAGATAAACAACGGCCCAAGGTAAGGGTATAACATTTGGGAAGATAAACGACGGCCCAAAGTCATAATAGGGTACTTGGGATGATAAACAACGGCCCAAGGTAAGGGTATAACTTTTGGGAAGATAAACGACGACCCAAAGTCATAATAGGGTACTTGGGAAGATAAACAACGGCCCAAGGTAAGGGTATAACTTTTGGGAAGATAAACGACGACCCAAAGTCATAATAGGGTACTTGGGAAGATAAACAACGGCCCAAGGTAAGGGTATAACTTTTGGGAAGATAAACGACGGCCCAAAGTCATAATAGGGTACTTGGGAAGATAAACAACGACCCAAGGTAAGGGTATAACTTTTGGGAAGATAAACGACGACCCAAAGTCATAATATGGTACTTGGGAAGATAAACAACGGCCCAAGGTAAGGGCGTAACTTTTGGGAAGATAAACGACGACCCAAAGTCATAATAGGGTACTTGGGAAGATAAACAACGGCCCAAGGTAAGGGTATAACTTTTGGGAAGATAAACGACGGCCCAAAGTCATAATAGGGTACTTGGGAAGATAAACAACGACCCAAAGTAAGGGTATAACTTTTGAGAAGATAAACGATGATCCAAAGTCATAATAGGGTACTTGGGAAGATAAACAATGGCCCAAGATAATGATATAACTTTTGGGAAGATAAACAACGGCCTAAAGTGATAATAGAGTACTTGGGAAGATAAACAACGACCCAAGGTAATGGTATAACTTTTGGGAAGATAAATAACGACCCAAAGTCATAATAGGGTACTTGGGAAGATAAACAACGCCCCAAGATATAAGTTGTTGATGAAGTTTGTCTGCTGGAGAATTAACCTGAAAAACAAGGTTAGTTCTATGCAAATATCATGATGTATATAACACTTTGCAAGATAATATTTCATGATAATGTTGTATGCATACGATATGATATGATATGATGTGATGTGATGAATGTATGAATTATGTAGTTGAAGCGCATGAGTAGCTTCGTAGAAAAACTATTGACTGGGGAAAATAAATCTCGATTGGTTATTGAGGAATATGAAGACTTCTTTCCCGTCTTGTTTTAGAATATCGTACTTAGAACCTTCTCATTTTCGTTCGTCGTACTTCTTATTGAAGGATTAAATTCCTGAATATCCTGACTGAGGATAAAAGAGGTGGATATAGATCCGAGAGACCTATGCAGTTAAGTATCAATTATTCAGAGGATATGAAACTGCTTGAAGGCTTCGTAGTGTTGGAAGTACAAGATATTACTTGAAGTATTCCGTAAGAATATCCGTAAAGATTACTCTGTAGGGATGAACTGGCGAAGATTCGTTGAATTCCTATCTCCGATCGTCCTTGATAAATACTATTATTGTATTTTATGCATTTCAGGTAAACATCAATCATATTCAAAAGCATAGATACATTTAAACATAACCAACAGACGTTTCTCGCTTTAGTAAAAGGGGAAAAGTAAACCTGAATTCGGAAAACATTTCTTCCTTGAATAAAGAGGGAAAAGTAAACCTGAACTCAAAAACAGAATCGTTTCAACTTTGAGAGTGTATAACCAATTGGATTTAGAGCTTCTAAGGTTCTTAACTTTCCTGAATAATTTCCTAGCAATTCTCATGGCTGGATTCGAAGACATGATACTGACACCATCTGATACTACTGACGTAGACAATTAATTTCCATAATAGCTTCTGCTGAGAATCCAATATCAAAGTAATACAATTGTGATGGACCACATACACTCTGGGTATTAGATTTGGAAAGAGAGTGTTGCCCCTTGGTTGAGGATGAATTGTCCCATAAAGGAAGTATCTGAAAGGAGCTACCTCAAGAGAAATAAGTAGAATGCCCCACAATAATATGCCCCTGGCATCGTGAACTCTGTAATGTTACCTTTGGTAATTCAGATGGATGAGGAGACCTGCCCCTGGCTACTTAAGCATAGTTGAATCTTGACCTGATTTCCCCAAATGAATTAGACAATATCATGGCATGCCCCCTTGATTGGGAGATAGTGACTATGCCCCTTTGTATACATGGGCTTTGATCCAGGAAGCAACTTTGTCTATCGGAAGGACTTTGGTTTATTGAACATTCATCCTGTAAGTTTCTCTGTTTGTCAAACACTCAGTTATATGCAAATTGTAACACCCATCTAAACCCCACAGAAAATATACAAATAATCAGAGTAATTTATCATGCATCTCAAATAAGGGTGTCACATATAATTCAAAACATCATACAAATACCTGTCATGCTCAATAACACTTAAAATAAATTCATGTTTTTTATATACTTTCACATTAGCATGTAGCAGCAGATATACTTCAGTCATAATAGACATAATGAAAATCTCATGATCAACTCATTTTATAATCATCACTTAGGCATAAAAGTCAATACTTCATGTAATTCAAATAACAATAGAAAAATAAAGTAGAGTACCTAAAGTATCTCTCAAAATATAAATCGAAAATGTTCCCAAGTGTTACATAATCAGAGAACGACTCGACCCAAAATAAATAAGCAACTAAGACAAGTTACTCTAACAGCTACCTCGTGCTTGAAGCAACTCTACTCCTTGGTACCTGAGCGATGTCGTATAAAACATCATTCTAACGGAAGGATGAGAATTCATATAATTATCGAAATCATAAGATAATATATAATTTAAGGCATACAAGCATAATCATAATTATTCTCACACTTCAAAAGTTTCATCAACAAAATATCACTCAAGTAGTCATACTATTCACAAGTATATACTCACAATTCACAATTTCACCAATTCAATAATTCATATATTCCACATAATCTCATATTGTAACCATAGACACAATGAGACTTGATGCAAGACTCAAATGCAACTCGTGCATGTGGTACCAAACTCTTGTTATCATTTTTCGATTTTTACATTAAACCGGGTCCGTCCTCTAGACCGATAACTCACAAAAGCCCGTTCTCTAAGCTTTCAAACTCGTCCTCTAGGTTTGGGACAAGTCACTAGCTCCCACGGAACTAGCAAGCATTGCCTCTTGACATAATGATGTATTGTTCAACAATCATATGCAATTAAGATCATCCTCTAATCTTAATATTCTTGCATATCTTCAATAATTCATCACATTTGAATTACCACACAATTACATATACTTGCACATATTTATGCATCATCCACACACAAATCATTTGCAAACAGTATACAATACATTTTACAATACAATCTCAATGACATTATCTCACAACAAGCAAGTAATCCACGAGGTATCCACACAATTCAACCTCAATTCACAAAATACGCATTACCGATTAAATATAGAATGATTAATTTATCATCAAGTTAATCACCAAATCAATCTCTAAAATAATCACCATAATAATCAACAATTTAATCACAAAATTAATCATCAAATTAATCTTCAAATTAACTACCAAATTAATCACAAAATTAATCACTAAAATAATCACCAAATTAATCACCAAATTAATCTCTAAATTAATCACTAAAATAATAACCAAATTAATCAACAATTCAATCACAAAATTAATCACAAAATTAATCATCAAATTAATCACCAAATTAATCACAAAATTAATCACCAAATAAATCACCAAATTAATCTCAAAATTAATCATAAAATTAATCACTAAAATAATCACCAAATTAATCAACAATTTAATCACAAAATTAATCATCAAATTAATCTTCAAATTAATCACCAGATTAATCACAAAATTAATCACTAAAATAATCATCAAATTAATTACCAAATTAATCTCTAAATTAATCATAAAATTAATCACTAAAGTTAAATTTATTTCTCAACATATATTTCCATCACATGTTTCTATTGTTTTAACAATTTCTATTGTTATATGAAGTTTATACTCTACATTCCTTGTTCAAGAATATATCCACTTTCATTTGGCATAGAAGTAATAAGTGTTATTGTTCACAAATATTAAAATCACCACGTTAATGGTTTGGTTTCTAAGTGTAACTACATGAATTCTATAAAAAGTAGGCACTTTCCTTTGGATACATTTGGTGCTACTTTAATATTATCAGTATACTAAGATAATGATAGGACCTAGTCTTTATGGTCAATCAAGGCAAGAAGAAAAAGGAAATAAGTGGTTACAGGGACAACTCACTCCTAGAATCCCTGCGCCACATCTCTAGTTCAAATATATTACATGACCCTCATTAATATTAATATATGTCAGTTATGATGTGTGCACATGTATTCAAAACAAAAATGCAGGTTTATTGGAAATGAGAGATATCATCACATAAATTATATTATGAAATTAATATATCAATTATATATAGTCATTCTTTATTTAATTGGATAAATAAGTGGCTCTTCACTAATAAAAACATCACACTACAGTACCGGTAGTGAAACACTACGCTATTGTTTCCTCGCAAGATTCTTCATACATACACACTGTTACTATTCTCCATATCCCTCAATATCATGTTTTATTTCTAATTTATAATGGGTCTCTAAATTATACCAATATACCAATTTCATACACAATCAAAAATTTTAGTAAAACCTAGAATTCTAAAATCATGAAGATTTGAGTTTTTACCCTAACCACACTTCTACCAATTATATATTATCCAACAATCTCAAATAATTTAATGAAAACCCACCCTTACTTTGGATTTTAGAGTTCCTCATCTTTGAATTTTCTCCTCTTCTTCTCCACTTCTCTTTTTGCCTATTTTCCCTTTTCTATCTTCTAACCCTATTCTATCTCTTTCTCCTATTTTGTTAATCTCACAATTTTCTCATAACTCTAATGGACTTTACTCAATACACTCCCACACTTATTATTCACACTCCCAATCTAGGCCCAATTAATAATTTCTATCAATTATATTTTATTCCACCAAATAAAGTAAAATCAAATAATTAAATTAAATTAAATTAAATTAACCAAATAAGTCAAATAATTCAATAAAATCAACTAATCCAATTATTTCAAATAAATCAAATAGTTCAATTATATCAAATAATTCACTTAAATCAACTAATTCAAATAAATTAATTAAATAAATAAAATCAAATAAATAAATTAGGCATAAAATCACTCAATTAAGTAATTAATATAAATAAATAAATAACTACTAAAATTGGGATGTTACACAAACAATGATATTCAAAAATGCAATACTTATGTCTGTCTTGAAGTTTTGAAAAAGAGTTATTTTAGTAAAACAATGTTTATGAAAACTGTGATATTAACTCAAGATTTATAATAAGCCCTAAAGGAGTCAGGATACCTTTTTGAAGCAATATGTTTTTCGAACTAACCATGCTTCAGTTAGGACATTTAAAGGGTTGTAACGTGGTCTGGCTCACGGATTAAGAAACAAAGGATAAAAGACTCAAATTTATTTGTACCCAACCCATTCTTCATGATGTTCTTCAGTCGTATGTTCGGTTAACTTATGCATTGAGGCTCCAAAGTAGTTTGAAATTGTAACACTGACAATAGTTTATTTGAAAAGTCAGTCATCTTTTCTTTGTTTGAGGATTTATAGTGACCTCTTTTTTCTTTTGACTTTATTATCCCTTCCTTTTGCCTGAACTGTTCGTTTCAAGATTACAGTCAGCGGGATGTCCCAATTTTTATTAAGTCTCCTTCATAGGTTTTGACTTAGCGAGCTTTTCTTTTGCTAGATATTGTCTGTCAGGCTTAATGATTACAGGGAACCATCATTATTTGTGTACAACACATATAATTGGCATAATTGAGTTAACCGAGTAACTACCTTACCCCAGGTTATGAATAAGGGTTTTAATTTGCGTGAGAATGAAAACTCATACTTCATAGGCTTAAAAGGGTTGACTAGGGATTAACTTCCTTATATCTCCACTGTTTAGGAATTGAAACAATGCCTGTACATCGTCAGCATAGTCTGTTCAAAAGCATATTGCATAAGATTATGGTATTGTTTTCGTCATCCTCCCTCTAAAGGCTTACAACTTTATCAAGAGTTAAATATCACAAACAACGAAGTAAAAGCATAATTTTAAGTATAGTAAAGCGAATGGATTAATTCAAGACAAACATACGCAATGCATTAATGTAAAACAAAGTTTAACATAATAGTAAATGTTTAAACCAGCAAAAGAAATCACAAATGAAAGTTCAAATTTTCTCCAAGCCTCCTCTAAACTTGTCGCTCCGGATATCTGGCAGCTTCGATGTTTGACGGATAATAGGAGAATTCAATCTGATATTCTGGCGTAACCTTAAGGATTCCTTCGTCAATCAGGTCTTGAATCTTATTCTTCAATGCCCAACAACTATTAGTGTTATTTCCAGGACAATTGGAGTGATACCCACATCTTGCATTGGGATTATAGCGAGGATAAGAAGTATTGGGCTTTCGAGGAGCGTCTGCCAAGATAATCAACTTCATTTCCAACAAGCATTGCAAAGCTTGTGACAATGGCGTTTTGAATCGGGAGAATTGTCTTCTACACTCCTTGTATTGTGGTGAATTAGCCATACAAGACCTTCTTTCTTCAACTGAAGAATTATCAGTAGTAGCCAGTCTCTTTCCTTCTCTTATCCTCATTCTCCTTTCAACCAAGTCAGCTTGTTTAATTGGAGGTTGACTGATGATTAGATTCCTAGCTTTGTTACCTTGAAGCTTATTAACAAATATTCTCAGCTCTTCTTGCTCCTGGGCTAAGCTCTGGATAAGAGCCACCTGGCCATTCATCTGAATTCTCATCTCTGCTATCTCAGCTTGCAGTAATTTCAAGTGATCACCCTTGTTTTCTTTAATATTTTTCTTTTTTATGTCCTTAGTGATGAGTGCTTTCAACTCTTCTTGCCCCTTGGACAAGTTCAGGATCACCTCTTGAAATTGAGCAATCTGGGTTTGGAGATCTTTGACAGATTGTTCGAGAGCCATTTCTTCTGAAATAAACAGCGAGAAAATAAGAAACATGTTGTGAAAACCTGTCATGCAATGATATGGTATGTAGATGCATATGCAATGTTTTCAAGGACCGTAGGATTTTGTTTAAAGAAAAATAAAAACAATTTTATTAGTAAATGTTTAATATAAATTACCCCTTGGGCTTAAAATGAAAGGAAATAAGAATAAAATACAAAGAAATAAATATATGGAGTTTTAAGTCTCCCATGGACGCTTCCTCTTTGTGTGGAGGTGTTTATTGAGGTTCCTCTATTCGTGAAGTTGCTTTGTCAGCTCTAAAACTCTTTCTTGACTTGCTCTGAACTGGGTCTCAAAATTATCCCTTTGCTCTTTCAATTAGATCCAAGACTTCAGCAATTCTTCCAAATCAGTGGGCATGTCTGGATGAAGGATGATATAAGGAACATCTCCTTCAGCAACAGGCTCCATAGTGACCGGTAGAACAGCAGGATATGGCATCATGAGAATCTGAGCACGAGATCACACCCATATAAGATAAGGTTCCATAGGAATTGAATACTTTGGTTCCAAAGTCTTGCTATCAACCTTGTTCACTTTATTCCAAGCTCGTATAAACCTTTGATGGTAACCCTGAAGATCGTTGTCGTAGTCGAACACAATACCCTGAATAAGCATGTCATGAGGACCATTACTCCGAGCATAACCAAACTGACGTAGAGCTAAAGAAGGGTTGTAGGTAATGCCCCCTCTTATGCCAAGGAGTAGCACATTAGGGAACTCCCCACAACGGTCAATGATAGTAACATTCTCCATAGATCGAGAACACCAATGAATGTATGAATAAGAAATTGACATGATCCTCTTAGACCATCTTAACCCTTGTTCATTCTTCATCGCTGATAGAAGAAGGTGAGAAATAAGCCACCTAGCCAGTAAAGGTATGCAACATATTAAAGTTCCCATCGCCTTTGTAGTACAAGTATGAAGAGAATGTAAGATATCTCCAAGTAACGTAGGCACTGGATTGCGAGTCAGAAATATGTTGATGGCGTGTATGTCTATGAACTGGTCTGGATTAGGGAACAACACTAAGCCATAGATCAATAGGGTTAGGATCTCCTCAAAAGCATCATAGCTCATAGCATCCAAGAACATATGGGCTTTCTCCATCAATACCTTGGCAAGAATACCCTTAACTCCGCTTCTCGTTTCTAGGACAACGTCTGATTTCTTCAAATGTAGGGCTGCAACAATGACTTCAGGTTTAGGCTCCTTCTCTAAGCTTGTGAAGGGTCTCTGATCAAGGATAGGTATACCCAGTAGTTTGGAGAACTCCTCCATTGTAGGAACCAACTGATAGTCGGGGAATGTGAAGCAATGATGTTTAGGATCAAATAACTGGAATAAGACACTCATCATGTATTCATTGAATCATGAAGTAACTAGATCTAGCAGGTAACAATGTCTCTTGATGAACTGGGAGTTTTCAGAAACTTGAGAAACCAATTTCTTAAGCTTATAAGGTATCCCTATAAAGTTGATCCGAATAGTATTCCTACGAGCAGAAACCATGACCTGCAACAAAGAACAAAGATAAATCATTTGGTTCTTGAAATGGTTAGTAAAAATGCTATGCTTATGATGTCATGATGTTATGCTCAATCACAAACATGTGGCACACACAAACAAGTCACACAATAACCCTAGGTTTGAAGGCTTGCATGAGGTTTTAAAGGTAAGTATCCTCCCATGAAGTTTAGATGGTTCATTTTGTCCTACAAAAGTAACCGGGTTCTAAGGGGTCTCAATATCACTGATCCTTCCCAAGGGTGGTTGTTCAGTAGGCAACTTACTTGCCAACCAAAACCCTCCAAGTTTAGGATCTCAATGAGCGTAGCATCGAGTATCAACCAACTTTAGACTTCTCCAAAGCCGGCTATCTCACTACTTTCTAAAGGCCAAGATGGGTCAATTGAGGTTCTAAAGGGTAGTTAGTGTTAATGATAATGTATGGTAGCCCCATATTATCCTTAACTTACTTAAGGAACATAAGCACCAACCAAGAAGTCACACTAACTATGGCCACCAGATCAACCATATCGGTATACGCCGTACAATTTCCTTGGTCTATTTCCATTTACCTAGGGTACACTAGATCCGGGTTAGGATCTTTCACACAAAAAGCCCAACAAGAAAGTAAAGCAAACAAGACAAACAATTAAGTGATCTAATTCCTAAGGGTACCCATCTTTTACTTAGTAACTCCCCAGCAGAGTCGCCAGTTCTGTAACACGGTGGGAGAACTGACTTGGTGTTTTTGTTTGTCAAAAACATGTGCGGATAGAAAGAGTCGCCACTGACTTTTATTTTATCCATAAGGAAGGGACATAAAAGAACAGGAAAGACCGTTTTAAAAGACTTGGGTTCGGGGGGTAGGTTATATAAAGGGAAGGTGTTATCACCCTTTATATCCATGGTTATCCATGGGCTCTTAGTTATTTAGCTCACTTTAATTATTTTTGAAAAGTGTAGTGTGTGATTAGAAATTTTCTAAGTACTTTGTAATGATCCTCGTATGGATGTATACAAAGCCTTGTTTGAAAATGTTTGAAAATATCATGAGGTGTGAAAAGTATTTTTTAAAGGTGTAGTGTAGTGTGTGATTAGAAATTTTCTAAGTACTTTGTAATGATCCTCGTATGGATGTATATAAAGCCTTGTTTGAAAATGTTTGAAAATATCATGAGGTGTGAAAAATATTTTTTAAAGGTGTGAGCAAGTAACTATGAGGTACCTACCCTAGACTAAGTCATTCATGTTCTTATATGTTCTTTCAAGGGTAAAATTGTCCCTACTATTAAGGATTAGGTAATCATTACCTTGGACTTTTTAAGGGACGAGCGTAGGGTCATCGTATGGTCAATGAAGGCAACATGTAGAGGTGTCTTTAGCAATTCGTAGGGACTATCATCATTTATTCGAAGGGACAAGATCATTATTCCGTTGGCAACCTCGAAGGGACTTATGATCTTTTGAATCTGTGGGGACTTGATGATTTATTTGTGAAGGGACTTTGCTTAAGACACCCCCACGTTCGAGGGACTTGACCATTTTAAATAAGGCAACCAAGAGGAATACCCTAGGAAGTGTTGATGGCGATCTTAGATCGACTTACGTGTGTGAGTGTTTTCAATTATTTATCTTATATAATTAATTTTCTAAGTCCGATTAATTTCAATTAGGTTGTCACTCCCTATTTACTAACCACACATTTAAATAATAATAATTAAAAAGACAGAAAAATAACCTACACTATTACAAGGCTTTGGGGCAGATACAATATAATCAGACGGAAAATAAATTTGCAACTTATACATTTTTCTCTAATAATAAAAATAAAGCAAGAATTAAATATAAACAAAAAATAAATCAAAATTAAATAACAGAGAAAAAGAAATAATTAAGATTAGAGAAAAATAAGTTAAAAATTTCAGGGTTAGTGAAATATTAGGGTTAAGGTTTTAAATTTATTAAGAAAAATATATCCTAATTATCAATAATTTTACAAATTAATTAAAATAAGATTAATTATTAAAGAATTAGAATGATATTAGGTTAAAAATTTTAATCAAGAAAAATTAAGTTAAGGTTAAGAATTAGGCTAAATGAAGAAAATTAGAAATAAAATAGATTTTTACAAGAATATTCATTATTTTATACAAAATATTAAAAGTTAATTATACACAAAATTATAAAAAAAAATTATAAGAAAGTTATTAATAAAATATTAATTTGATTATTTACAAATATAAAATAAAATAAAATATGACTACTAATTTAAAAAAAAAACAATAAAGATTAATTATGTACAAAGTTAGAATTTATAATAAAAATTATTAATTAAGTTTTTTTATTTATTTACAAAATACAATAAATAATAAAGTTATATACAAATAAAAAAAATTATAAGTTAATTTGATAAAAAAAACTAATAAATTTTATAAAATGTTATTTATTTGATTAGAAAAAGATTAGTTTTAATAAATTAATTAAGTTTTAATTTGAAAATAGGGATATATAAATAAAAGAGAATTAAAAAGAAATAAAAACGAGGAAAAGGGTAGACCTGGGGTTTGAACCCGAGTCTCTAACTAGAACAAAGAGAACAAAAGCCAAATGGGCTGCGCGTGCTAGCTGATCTTTAGCCAGCATCCTTTCATTATATTTTATGCTTGCTACAAAAAACAAATGAATAATTTTTTTTTGCTTCAACCTGGATTCGATCCCTTAACCTCACGTATGCACAGCCTATCCTTTTGCCATCAAGCCACATGCGACGCGTCTGATATAATAATAACAACATATTATAATATATAAAACTTATTAAATGTCTGAAAAATTAATAAAAAGATTGATCTCACCAAGGATCGAACTCAGGTCCTTCACAATACAAACCCAATGCTTCTGCCAACTGAACCACATGGGGCGCGTCTACCATCTATCCATCAGTAAACATAATATATGAAGATAACAATTCAAATATGAAAATGCCTGTCAAAAGGGATCGTCTTCTTCCTTTAACCTGTACATTTTACCTGCGAATTTTCTGGCCAAATTACCTACGAATTTTATTTTGCAGGTAAACCTACAAATGCCATATCATTCTTATTACGCATGGTTTCTTCAAATTGATCATATCAAGATGATCCTCACATCATGCTCAGTTCAATTAAGTTTTTAGAATCAATTTATATTTGTTAGATCATAAAACCCTAAATTGAGGGTATAAACCCTAATAATGCCACGCGACCCGTCCCTGCGTTTAAACTCAAATCAAAATATCTAGAATCTTTCTAAAACTTCAAACAAGCAAGATTATACAAACAAAATCAATTGATGATGCATAAATAGGCGGAATCGAAAGACATAAAAAAACGATGAATATGAGTTTGGTTAGCTTGTTCTAGTGCATGAATGGATGTTCTTATGATCCAGAAACATTGTGTGATCCTCTAGGAACGCATTGAAACCTTCAAAAGCTTTTGACGTGGCTTGGATGCTTGAATCCGATTCTCAATTTTCTTGAAGATTTTTGAAGTTGGTTTTGGTTCTTTGATGTTGCAAATTCGTGTGCAATGCTTTGGTTTACTTGTGTACTTATAGAAGAATGAAAATAGGTCATAAAATTGATGTGTTATGTGGGCTTTTGGGTAACTTGATCATGAAGAAAGAATCAACCATAATTGGTCCAAAAATCAAATAATTTCTTACCAAACTGTCTTTTCACGAAATTGAAACTTCTCAATCAGTTTTAAATGATCTTTAAGAGCTTCTAGAAGAAGGATCAAATCAAATATTTGAGTTTTTATATTTTATTTTGATTTAAATTGAATTTTAATGAATAAAATCCAAATAAATAATAAATAAATTATAAAATCAGAAATAATTGGAATTGGGTCGTGCTTGATGTTATTGTGAAGGTTGGGTTGCAAATTGATAGGCCCATTTGGAAAAAAATGGATTTAAGACCTTATTTGCTTCATGCACCCCTTGAAATTTTCCCAACTTTGCCAAAGCATAAATCCCTCAATTTTAAGGCTATGAAGGTGTTCTTGGACTTTTTGGAAATCTTAAAGAGTCCTCTAACCAACCCTTTTGGTCCCATGTCAATATCTTTTACCATTTTCAAATTATGAGCTTTGGGAAAAGTTGACTTTTTGTTGACTTTTAAAAGGACCTATAATGTCTTAGCTCATACCTTCCAAATGAAGCATTTTTAGGCTTGGCTTGTGAGTCACAAAGTTGTAGAGAATTAAATTTCCTTCAAAATGAGCTTTGGATGGGAAATTTTTGATGAAGTATGTGAAAGTTATGGCTGGTCAAAGTTCAGTTGACTTTTCCTAGAAAACCCTAATTTAGAAACTTCCTGATTCTTGATGATCTGAGATTTTCTTGATGAATCATGATAAAACCTTGATAAAATGATGAATTTTACTTCATAATCTTGATGGTGGGAAAAATCTTGAAGTTTGACTTAAATTTGACCACAGTTGACCTCAGTTTGACTTTTTAATCACTTTGACTGATTTTTGCATATTTGATCATCTGACTGGTCAAACTTATTGGGAAAGCCATGAAACTTGGCATGGGGATTCTTTAATTCATGTGGGATGTTATGAAGCTCACTTGAGGCCTTGGATGTCCATTTTGCATGGAGAAAACCAAAACCCTAGTTTTGGATCCTTTGCTTAGGATGAGGCTTTGTCTAAGGAAACTCTCAAACTTTCTAACCAACTGGGGACCTTGAGAACCTTATGATCATTGTAAAATACTGAGAGACATTTCCTTGATTTTGGGAGGGAAAATTTTTGGGTGCAACAACGTGGCTCAAAGAAACATATGGACCATCAACCGTCAAAACTTTAGCTTTTCTACCACCATTTTCATTAAATATTTTATCAGAAACTTCAAATCCAAAACATGCCTTTTTGATCAAAACAACTTTCTCAACGTCCAGTGACAGGTCATAGATGTTTTCACCTCCCAACTTATTCTCTTTGTCCATCGATACATTTGTTCTATTGCTATCTGCCCTCGCACACTTTGAAACGGCCAGTATATTATCATTTTTGTGCCATCATTTCCACCACCTTCCTCGTCCTCCGATAGCCTCCATTCACCACCACTGCCCCCCCCCCCCCCCAAAAAAAAATCTTCACTATAATTGATATCAGATTCACTCACCAATTCAGAACTCTCGGCTTATGGAATACTTTATTTTAACTAAGAACCTAGCCACATACAACTTCCCCATATCCTTCATTTCTTTATCACATTGAATATATTCCCCGACATAACCTAAAATAAGTTTAAACATATCAGGTCTTCATGGATGGCATGGAAGATAGTAACAACGAAACCATGTGAACCGTTCATTATTCACATCGGTCGTATACCAAGGGAGAATATCCTGGAACCAATTCTCGACCCAAGTTCTATCTTCTTCAATCAAATCAGCGACGACCCCTTATTGCAATTCCACAAGTAAACACATATTGCCCCCATATGCATGGCCTTGATTTGGAAAATACCTTTAGTGTGTAAGGTAGCTTGAATGTTATAAGTTGATCTTGACTTTTCAACTACATCAATGAAAGTTTTCTCAAATCTAATTAGATCTTTAATTTTCTTCCACCTTAATATGTAAATGATCGAAAGTAGGTTTTTTTCCTTGTAGATTCGAAAGTCATTGTTCCAAGTCCTGGTACTATTATCCCTCACACCACAACCACAATTTTTTCCAGACGCACAAGTGTTATGCTCCACCACTTGAGCATAAGTTGCCTTGTAACTTCCAGCCAAACGTGATTTCACACCTTGATCTATGTTGACTTCATCACGATCAATCATTGCTTTATCTTTCTTGAAACGTGAAGTCTTCCCTTGTACAACATTCTCAGCATGTCGTTGAGACCTTGGAAGGTTTGCATAGATCTTCTTACCACGAATACAGATATTATCAAGTCTTGTTCCTAACAATCTAATGTTTTCAACTTGCCTAAATCGAACGAAGCCGAAACGTTTTCCTCTCATATCTCTTCTTGATGGGATGAACACTTCCTCAACAAGACCATATTCTTTAAAAATCTTAAACATATCTCGAGCTTCAAACTGATCCGAAAACTTAGTGAAAAAGTAGCTAGTTAGACGATCATAATTGACGCCCCTTGCCACCCTCTACCTTCCAAATTGAATTCCTAGCAGCCATTATTGTTGTTGTTTTTTCTTACGAACATCAACCAATTCTATACTATTCATATTTTTTTATACGTTTTTTATCTAATAGTTTAAAGATTAAAATTTTACCGATAAATAAATAGAATATGTTACGGACTGCCCCAAAATACAGATTTGGGCCCAAATACCCTCGCACGCCCAATCAACCCATTGACCCGTTGACGACTGCTCAATATAACCCTTGCTCGACATCGGTACCATCCGACCAACTGACAAGTCGAGTGAGGTAAATGGAACCCCAACAGCTATCTCTTAACCGCTAACGGTTATTACGGAATCTGCGATCCACGCCCTACGATACGGACCAATGACCATCCACGTGGACCAATATAAAAACCATTTCATTCGAGGGGGTCAGGTATTCAAATCTTGACCCTAAAAATCTCGTACTTGCTCACTCGTTGCTCGCTCTCTGACTTTGGCATCGGAGTGCCTTTGCAGGTACACCCCTTTTTCTCCATCATCAACCGTGCTCATCCACGTTCGATGCCGGCCACATCGGATCCTGATCTCCAGGTACGATCATGTGGCACCGTCTGTGGGAAACCAACTTCCCCGTTCTTCTTCATAAAAGAATCTCAAGAACCAAAGTTTACTATCCAAAAAGATCCATGGCCGCACACGACGTCCCGTGCGATGCCCGTACTGCTGATGGTATCCTCATTACCCAACGGGGGAGTAACCTAGTCACCCCCTCACACGAAGAAACTGTCCAAGATCACCAGGATGGAAAAACAACTTCACCCTCTCCAGAGCGCGACCAACCGCTCGAGAGCCAACCAGAGGCCACACCTTCCATGGTCGCGCCCGCCGGGTCAGACTTCGCCGCGCTGGTTGAAACACTCAACCAAACCCACCTCCTGCTCCTAGTCCATAGTGAGAAGATAGCCCGTCTCGAAGAAACTGGTCGCCGATTATCTCGATCTCCTAAAAGGCACCGGGGACAACGCAGCCTATCCCCCCGGAGAAAGAAGGATAAAGGCCACCACAATGAATCTTCTATCAGGAATCAAGATCGTTCACCCCCTCCCAAACATCGATCCCTTGTGCTAACCAAAACTCGTCAAGGTCCGTAGGACGATGATCGACATTCTCCTCCCCAGAAAAGGCGACGATCCCGATCACCGTCTCCAAGACGATCAAGAAAGAACAGGTCAAACTCTTCGCCCCTGCGACGGAACAGAAAACGCCGTTCAAGATCCCCTTCACTCACCTCAAATGAGGACGAAGATATCAGATGACCCCTCTCATCTGAGATTATGGCTACCAAGCTACCAAGAGGGCTCGAGAAACTCCCACCCCTAGGTTCATATGACGGAACAACTGATCCCGACGAACATATTGAGAACATCAACGCCCTGATTGATTACAGGGGAGTTCGAGGAGCAATCAAATGTCGTCTCTTTCTGACCACATTAAGGAAAAGGGCGATGACTTGGTACAAAAGTCTTGAGCCCGAATCGATCACTTCCTAGAGACAACTCGGTCGAACTTTTTCCAGGCATTTCATTGCTTCAAGGCGCCATCCCAAGACCGAGGCATCGCTCGAAGCCATTATCCAGGGCAAAGATGAGCCCCTCAGAACCTATATCGAGAGGTTCAACAAAGAAGCCATCCAGGTATCAACCACGGACGACATGAAAAAATATTTGCTGGAGCACGGGCTCCGCCCGTCCACTGACTTTCATCGAGCAGTGGGCATCGAAACGCCCGCCACTCTGGACGCTTTCCTCCTGAAGGCGCAAGCGTACATCCAGTACAAAGAGAAGCTAGCGTCCAGCTCTGTTTGTGATGCCATGCGTAGAGAAGACGCCAACCCTTCCAAAGACGATGAGCCCTCGACATCCCGTCGGGGAGGTGACAAAAGAAAGGAAGACCGCACCCGTGAACCGCAGGAGCAAAGAGGACCAGTGGGTTATTTTTGCGAGTATACTCATCTCCCGGTGTCGAGGGAGAAAATATTGTCTGAATGCGCCAATTCAGAATTCCGGCAAGCATGGGTTCGCTTCCCTAAGCAGCTGCCCACCAAGTCGGGCACCGACAAGACTAAGTACTGCAGGTTCCACAAAAGCCACATGCATAACACCGAAGATTGCATCCACCTTAAGGACGCAATCAAGATACTCATAAAAGACGACCACCTCAAACAATTCACAAAATCCAAAGAAACCTTCAGGACGGTGGCGCATGAGATCATAAAAGTCGAGGAAGCAGTGGTGGTGCCCGCGGACACCAATATGCAGGTCACCCTCAACATCTACTGCCCTGAAGATTTCTTTCTGCCTGATCGTCAACCAATCCCAGGTTATCTATCCTCCCATAGCCCCTAGGAAAAATTCCCTTCCGCGATGGTAATTTCAGGTGGAGGATTTAACAAGGTCACAGTCGGTTCCGTGGAGAGGAAGTTCGACCAACTAATCGAGAAAGGACCGGACCTGAACGCTACGTTAGACCCACCCCAAGACAACTATGTGACCATCTCCTTTTACAAAGAGGAACTACTTGGGTGAGCACCTAACGCCAGCATTCCATTTCTCATTCGGGCCCAGATGGCCAAGTTTGACGTCCACATAATACTAGTCGACCAGGGCAGTTCATGCGATATCATGTATTCGCAACTGTTCGCGACACTTCAGCTGAACGAGACTCGTCTAACCCCGTACATGGGATCTGACCTACAGGGTTTTAATGGGGCAGTATCATGACCATGGGGTTATGTCGACCTTATAGTCACTTTTGGGGCCGCAGAAACCGCCAGGCCAGTCCGCGTCCAATTTCTGATTGTCGATTGTCCTTCCCTATACCAGTGCATTCTCGATCGACCGACGTTGGCCGATCTCCTGGCTGTTCCTTCAACTGTCCATATGAAGATGAAATACTACACGACATTAGGGAGAGTGGCCACCCTGCACGGTGATGTCGAAGCTACCCGTCGCTGTTTCGAGGCAGCCTCTAAAGGCCTTAGCTCGATATCATACCAGCCCAAAGCTTCCACCTCAACATCCTTCATAAACACAGAAGTGCCCGCACCTCTCCATTGGGTCGACTCCATCGACCTAGATTTCAGGTTTTTGGACGAAGCCGAAAGCTCCCAGCAGTTCTCTACTTCGTTAGCCTGGCCAATCCCCGACGGTGAATTCGAGTTAATCCCTCTGGGGGAAGATCCGAGCAGATGCGTAAAGATTGGGGCCCATCTCCCAGACCTGGAAAAGAAACAGCTAGAGGCATGCCTGAAAGGGAACACCGATCTATTCGCATGGAGTGCAACAGAGATGCCCGGACTCGACCCGGACGTGGCCTGCCACCATCTCTCCATTGATCCTAATCACAAGGTCATTGCCCAACGGAGGAGGAAACAATCGACCGAAAAAACTAAAGCGGCATAAAAAGTTGTAGAAGAGCTCCTAGAGGCAAACTTTGTAACAGAGGCCAGGTACACTACCTGACTCTCTAATGTTGTACTTCTGAAAAAATCTAATGGAAAGTGGAAAATGTATGTTGATTATACCGATCTTAACCGGGCTTTCCCGAAAGATGCTTATCCATTGCTAAATATTGATAAACTGGTCGACAACTCGGCCGGTTTCAAACTACTATCATTTATGGACGCCTTTTCGGGATATAATCAAATCCCCATGGCCGTGGCCGACAAAAAACACATGACCTTCATGACCGAATCAGACAATTAGTACTATAACGTTATGCCCTTCGGCTTAAAAAACGCGGGCGCCACTTATCAGCGCATGATGAACAAGGTTTTCCGAGCAGAAATTAGAGACATGCTCGAAGTATAAATGGACGATATGATTGTCAAATCTCAGCAAGAGACGGATCACGCTTCCCACCTACGAAAGGTGTTTGACCAAGCTCGAAAATGCAAGATGCGTTTCAACCCTGAAAAATGTACATTCGGAGTTCGAGCGGGAAAATTCCTCGGGTTTTATTTGACCGAGCAAGGAATCAAAGCCAACCCCGACAAATGTCGGGCGTTCGCGGAGATACCTACCCTAAACTCTAAGAAATCCATACATTCGTTAATATGGAGTGCTCGCTTCCCTCGCCCGATTTGTGGCTAAGTCCGCCCAACACACGATCCCATTATACAAACTCCTTCGCAAATAATCAACTTTCGAATGGACCGACGAATGCGAACAAGCCTTGGTCCACCTGAAAAAAGCACTGTCCGAGCCCCCAGTACTCTCTAGGCCTAACGAAGGCGAAACGTTATACCTCTACCTCGCTGTGGCAAACGAGGCGGTGAGCGCGACTGTAACATGGTGGGAGAACTGACTTTTAGTCATGTTGCGGATAGCAAGAGTCGCCACCGACTTTTATTTTATCCAAGTGGAAAGGACATAAAAGAACAGGAAAGGCCTACTTTAAAAGACTTGAGTTCGGGGGGTAGGTTATTTAAAGGGAATGTGTTAGCACCCTTTATATCCATGGTTATCCATGGGCTCTTAGTTACTTAGCTCACTTTAATTGTTTTTGGAAAATGTAGTGTGTGATTATAAATTTTCTAAGTACCTTGTAATGATCCTCGTATGGATGTATACAAAGCCTTGTTTGAAAGTGTTTGGAAAGTGAGGTGTAAAAAGTAGTTTTAAAGTGTGAGCAAGCAACTAAAAGGTACCTACCCTAGATTAAGTCTTTCACGTTCTCGTATGTTCTTTCAATGGTAAGACTATCCCTATTATTAAGGAATATGTAGTCATTACCTTGGATGTTTTTAAGGGACGGGCGTAGGGTCATCGTATGGTCAGAGAAAGCAATTAAGGGATGTCTTTAGCAATTCGTAGGGACTATCATCATTTATTCGAAGGGACAAGATCTTTATCATAGGCAACCTCGAAGGGACTTGATCTTTTAAACTGTAGGGACTATGATGATTTATACTTGAAGGGATTTTGCTTAAGACATCCCTATTTTCGAGGGACTTGACCATTTTAAGTAAGGCAACCAAGAGGAATACCCTAGAAAGTGCAAGATGGCGATCAAAGATCGACTTACGTGTGTGAGTGTTTGTTTTCAAATATTTATCTTTTTAATTACTTTTTTAATTCATTTTATTCATTTAGGTTATACACACCCTAAAATTACTAACCATATCAATAAAAATAACGCGGAAATATAAATCTAAAATTATTACATGGCTTTGGGATAATTACAATATAATCATAAAAATAATAAATGATAATAATAATAAAGCAAATAAATATTAGAATAATAATAATAAAGCAAATAAATAAAGCAATAATAATAATAAAGCAATAAATATTAGGATATTAGAATTAAAAGAAAATAATAATGAGGTAATAAAGAAAAGTTAGTATTTTTTAAAGAAATTAAATAAGTTAGAATTTGTTTAGAATTTATAAGAAAAATAATAAGTTTAAATAATAATAGTAATAAGAGAATAAAGTATTTATACAAAATAAAAAGTTATTATAAAAATATTTTAATTAGGGTTTAAGAAAATATATTAGGTTTTTAGGGTTAATGGAAGAATTTAGGGTTAGTTAAAGAAATTAGGGTTTGTTAACATAATTAATTAGAATTAAAATAAATAAGTTTTTATTTACAATATATATATATATATATATATATATATATATATATATATATATATATATATATATATATATATATATATATATATATATATATATATAAAATTAAGTACAAAAGTAATATTAGAGAAAAAAAATAATTAATGAGTATTAAGAAATAAATATGAGTTTTAGAAAATATAAGATTTATAAAAATATTATTGATTATTTAGTTAGAAAAAATTTTAATTATATTAATTAAGTTTAATTAAAAAACAAAGAAAATTAGAAAAAAAAGAAGAAAATAAGGAAAAGGATGGATCTGGGATTTGAACTCAGGTCCCTAACCTGGATGAAGAGAGGAATGACCAATTGAGTTGCGCATGCACTGGTGATAGGAACCAGCAACATTTGATTATATATTAAGTCTTCAAAATATAGTGAAAAATGGAAAAAATTTGTTAGACACCAGGATTCGAACCCCAGCTCTTCCTTTTACCAAACCAAATGCCTTGCCAATAAGCCACATGGGGTGCGTCTGAACATAAACAGCAACAAATAATTATATAATAAACTTGTTAAATAATGAAAATAATGAGAAAAAGAGTGGTCTCACCCAGGTTTGAACCCAAGACCTTCCATCCACACGCGCACGCTCTAACCACTGGGCCAACCAACGCTTGTTGAAATAAAACAGAAACAATTCAATAAAAAATTAAACCAAATATTTGAATTCCCAGATGACACCAAGAACTTCATCTTCTTCCTCTGAAATTCGCAGGTTTACCTGCAAATTTTCCTGCGAAGCTTCCTACAAATTTTAATGCGAACAAAACCTACATAACACATACTTCTACAAAAATGTAAAATTCCACAAATTGATCATGCAAACATGATCTACACAGTTTATTTAGTTTAATTATGGTCTCAAACAATATTTATATGGCCTATTGCGTGAAGCCCTAAAACGAAAGCTCAAACCCTAATAATGGCCGTTTGCGTTTTAAGCTATGGTTCTTCAAGAAAATTATCCCGAAAGCTTGTATACTTTATTCTAAACACAAATCAACAATCAAAATTAGTGTATGATGCATAAATAATGAGAATCGAAAATCAAAAACTCAAGAACAATCTTGATTTGGTTACGACTTATGAGCATGTTTTTGATGTGTATGATGATTGAAATATGTTCAATGAACATCAATAAAGCAATTGCAATGCATACAAGTCTCTGAATATGGCTAAATTACCAAAACCGAAAATTGAAATTTGATGAAAATTTTGGAATTGGTTTGATGCTCTTGGAGGCAGAAAATTCGTGTCCTTGTGTATGCTTTTGTTTATGTATATGTAGTGATTGAATTTAGATCAAAAACTTGTGGATTTGTGGGCTTGTGAAGATTGCTTGATCATGAAGTTTCTTCACTTTCAAATATTCAAAAAATCTCATCTAACCTTTCTATTTTTGAACCAATCTGACTTTAGTTGATTTCCAATCATTCTAAATATAATCCAACTAATTTTCAATCAAAGATTTCATTCTTCATTTGACTTTTCATATTTTATATATATTTAAATTGAATTTTAATGAATAAAATCCAAATAAATATAAAATAAACTATAAAAATCTTAAAAAATAATCATCGGGTCATGCATGATGTCATTGTAAGGATTGGATTACAAAATTCCAAGCCCATTTGGAAAAATTTGGTTTTAATACCTCATTTGTTCAATATACCCCTTAAAAATTTCCCAAATTTGCAAAGGCACAAATCCCTCAATTTTAAGGCTATGAAGGTTTTCTTGGACATTTTGGAAAGCTTAAAGAGTCCTCTAACCAACCTCTTTGGTCTCATGTCCATATCCTTTACCATTTTCAAATTATGCCCCTTGGAAGATGTTGACTTTTGAAATGACCTATAATGTTTTAGCTCATACCTTCTAAATGAAGCATTTTTAGGCTTGGCTTGTGAGACACAAAGTTGTATAGAATTCAATTTCCTTCAAAATGAGCTTTGTATGGGAAATTCTTGATGAAGCATGTGAAAGTTATGGCTGGTCAAAGTTCAGTTGACTTTTCCTTAGAAAACCCTAATTTAGAAACTCCTGATTCTTGATGATTTGAAACTTCCTTGATGAATCATGATCAACCCTTGATCAAATGATGAATTTTACTTCATAAACTTGATGTTGGCAAAAAATATTTAAGTTTGACTTTAATTTGACCAAAGTTGACCTTAGTTTGACTTTTTAACTACTTTGACTGATTTTTGCATATCTGATCATCTGACTGGGCAAGCTCTTTGGGAAAGCCTTGAAACTTGACATGGTAATTCTTGAATACATGTGGGACTTTATGAAGCTCATTTGAGGTCTTGAAAATCATTTTAACTTGAAGAAACATAAAACCCTAGTTTTGGACACTTTGCTTAGGAGAAGGCATTGTCTGAGGAAACTTCCATACTTCTTGACCAATTGGGAGTCTTGAGGACCTTATGATCATTTAGAAATCTTGAGAGAGATTGTCTTGATTGTGGGAGGGAAAATTTTTGAGTACAAAAGCGACCCTTATTCTTGAACTACCCGAGGGGAAAAAACCTATTTACTTACGAGCAAAGCCTTGAATGGCCCTGAGCTCAGATACCTGCAAAGGTGTTCGACCAAGCTCGAAAATTCAAGATGCGTTTCAACCCTGAAAAATGTACATTTGGAGTTCGAGTGGGCAAATTCATCGGGTTTTATTTGACCGAGCGAGGAATTAAAGCCAACCCCGACAAATGTCGGGCGTTCACGGAGATACCTACCCCAAACTCTAAGAAATCCATACAATCATTAAATGGAGTGCTCTCTTCCCTCGCCCGATTTTTGGCTAAGTCCGCCCAACACGCGCTCCCATTCTACAAACTCATTCGCAAAGAATCAAATTTCGAATGGACCGACGAATGCGAACAAGCCTTGGCCCACCTGAAAAAAGAACTGTCCGAGCCCCCAGTACTTTCCAGGCCTAACGAAGGCGAAACGTTATACCTCTACCTCGCTGTGGCAAACGAGGCGGTGAGCGCGACCCTTATTCGTGAACTGCCCGAGGGGCAAAAACCTATTTACTTTATGAGCAAAACCTTGAATAGCCCTGAGCTCAGATACCTGCAAATCGAAAAGGTAGCGTTGGCCCTCCTCTTTGCAGCAAGAAGGTTACGACACTACTTCTTGGCCCATACTATTGTCGTCAGGACAGACTAACCCATCAAGCAGATGCTCGGAAGGCCAGATATGGCCGGACGAATGCTGAAATGGTCACTAGAACTATCCAAGTTCGACATCAAGTTCGAGGGACGACAGGCCCTCAAATCTCAAGCCTTGGCCGACTTTGTGGCAGAGCTTACCTTCACCGAGCATACTTCAACATCCTCATCTAGGTGGACCATCTTCGTGGACGGAGCATCTAGCTCGGCAGGCAGTGGGGCCGGGGTGATATTGGAGAACGAGGAAGGAACCCTAATCAAAGTATCCTTAACCTTGTCTTTCCCCACATCCAATAATCAAGCAGAATACGAAGCCTTCCTGGCCGGTTTACGCCTTGTAGACGACCTAGGGGTAGAGGAAATTGTAATATGCACAAACTCCCGGTTGGTCGTGTCGCTCCCAACAGATGAGACTTAACTCAAATGAGGTACAGACGCGAACGGTCGGTGAAAGGAGGGTGTGAGGACACACAGGAGTGAACTCACAGGAAAAGAAAAGAGTCGCCAGCTAGGCATTTTTATCCCAGAGGAAAGGTAATGCTGCATAGACCTGGAAAGATATGGATAAGACGGTTGCGAACCATAGAGACTGAGAAAGGGGGTTGGTTACAACCTGGGAAGGTATTAGCACCCAGATTGTCCTCCGTACTCGACGGGATCCACGCTTAAAAGATTTGTGCTTTAAAGGGGTAGTGTCAGTGCAATTTGTGTATAAAAGAGCTGGAAAACAAAATGTACAGGTGTCGGTGTAAAGGAAGTGTGAAGTGTGCAAATGTACAGTGTCAGTGTAGGAACAAGAATGAAATGCTCAAGAATATGAGGCTAAAAGAATAAAGCTGGAAAGAGGGGGAAGATACAGAGACTTTTGTTCGATAACTGTTAAGTTATGCCTACGTATCCTCTCGTGCAATGAGGAAGTCAGAACACCGTAGTTCGACCCAAAGAGACTGAAAGATAAATTGACTGGTGAATTGCTTACTTGTCTATGCTCAAGTGTATGACCTGTCTGTCTCAGGTGCAAACTGTCTTGCATTAGACGGGAGAAGCAAGTTCTCGTTTACGAGTAAATGAGATGAGAAAAGAATCCCGGAGGAGACGATTATTGTTTGTTTTTGTGTTTTCAGTCTTTTATTGCCTTTGAGAGTTTGTCATAAGTTAATGAGCTTAAGCCTAAACCAATGGATTTAGTAAACTCATCACATCTTCCCTCTGATTAGGGGTAATGAGAATACCTTAAGTGTGAAGTCAACTTCTCACACTTAATCACCTTTGATGTAGGGTTAAGATCATTAACCTACTTGTGATTATTTAGATGTTTTTGTAGTTTTTGTTTAGTGTTAAGTGATGAGATTAAGCCATAATCAGGGATTAAACAGACTCATTACACCATCCTAATAGAAGGATAATAGATGAGAATGTTTAAGCTGAGGAAAGCTCCTCAACTTAATCCATGATTAGGGATTAAGCTCATGACAAAACAAAGCCCTTATTAAGTGGATTTTAGTTAATGATAAGATGATGAAGCGAATTTTAGGGTTTGTAAGACAACTTGAGGGGGACTTGTCCATTAACACTAGGGTTAGTCCTTCTTAACCAATTAAGGAAGAATTAGAACCCTAATGCAAGGCCCAAGTTACAAGCTTGATGTCTTGAGGATTATTAAGTGGATTAATTAAAGGATTTAAACACATTAAGGGTTTAACACTTAGGATTAAAGTTATACACTCCATCCTAATAGAAGGATGCAGGCATAAGCTTAATCACAAAGCCTTAAAGCCTTTAGGGTTTAGTCCCTGATTATGAGGTGAGAAGAGAAGACTCAATGAGACACAAAGGTAAAAAACTAAGTGGGGGACTAATCAAAACCCTAATCCTTGTCATGCTTGGTTGTTCCTAAGGTTTGTGAGGTTTACAAGAAAGATCTACAGAGGAACCACCAGGAAGCAGATGAAAGGAGCAAAGGAAGCAAAACAACTTGCTTCATTTAAGAAGACAAGTCACTTGAAGAAAGAAAGTAAGATAAAGAGGAATGAGCAAGCTCAATCTCAAACACAAAGCAAAATGCAGCAAGGATGCATAAGAGAGATGAAAAGAAGTTGTGAGAAGTGAAGGCAAATTCACTTCTCAAAGTGACTTACCACCTGAAAAGTTAGTGAAAGGAATGCAATGCAATGCAAAATGAGGTGAAATGGCATGATGCAAACCAAAACCAGAAGCATATGTGTGATTATAATGATGTTATGAGATGATGCAAACATGAATCAAGGCATGGGGATGATCATATGAACATATGAATGCAAGAGAAGCATGCTTAGAACCATGAACATACATGAAAAGTTATGGAATGCAAATGACATACATCATGGCAAATGAAATATGCAATGATCAAACATGCTTCTAACATGTATTAAGATGTCTAATGAATCAAATGGATGCATAAAATGTCATGGCAAGTCATGGTAGGCAAACAAATGCAAGATGAATGCAAAAGGAAGCCCAAATTAGGGTTTATGATCAATGCACCAAACAAAAATCAAAACCAGAAGCAAACATCAAGATAAAAAATTGAAAATGCATTCAAAGGAACCCTAACCCTACACAAACTCACTGCCCAAAGGAGGGGATCCAATTCTTAACCTAGTGAAAGTTATGAATTTCCTAAGATTTCTAGGGTTTTAAGGTACCTTGACAAGAAAAATGTCAAACAATTTGAAAATGCAAGATCAAATCATGCCCATTTAATCCTACAAACTACATGATATGCAAGACACAATGCAAAAAGAATCAAAGTCCAACTCTCAAAGACTAGGCAGAAATGAATTTTTGAACATTGGATCAAAATAATGCTTTGAAATAGAATTAATTCCATGAAAAATTGTCAAAAGACATCAATATCAAAAAAGAAATTTGGTTTGAGAGTTGGACAATGTTTCTAAATGATTTTAAAGGTTTCATGAATTTTTTGGTGATTTTTAAATACCTAAAAGTATTTTTAATTAATTATTTCTCATTAATTAATTAAAAATAAACTTTTAAATGATTTAAAAATATTTTTTAATGCAAAAAATAAAAATAAAAATGTTTTTGGTTTCTGAAAATTAATAAAAGTTTGTACAAAAATTTTCAGAATTTTTAAAAGTGTTTTGCTATTTTAAATTAAATGCACAAATTAAATGAATAAAAATGAAAATAAAACTGAATAAAATGAAAGTATGCGCATCCAAGGGCTGGGATTGGTTCTGGGGATGTTTGGTTTGACTTCGCGCGTAATCCAATGGCCACAATTCAAACTGAACTAATTTCTAATTAAATTAAATTAAACTGAATTAATTAGATTAATTATGGATTAGGGTTTCTAATGGTGCATCCTGACCATCCAAACGCGCGTCAGTCTCCCTTGGTCAACTCATCCAACGCGTCAAATTCAAACCTCAATTAATGACAGGGATTAGCCCTAATTATTTTCAGGTCACCGGAGACGAGCTCCGGTCGTCTTCTCCGGTGACCTCCCTCCCTGAAAATCTCCAAAACACTCCCTAGGTCAAATCAAACCCCCCAAATCTCCAGAAATGATCCCTAAGCCCTCTAGAACAAGAATCCAGCCTCAAAACTCATTTCTTCTTGCTCAAAACCATGATTCGAAACAAAAATGCAAAAATGGCAAAACTTTCAGAGAAGCAATACACACTCAATACTCAATCATTTTCAAAAATAAAAAGTTCAATGAACTCAGGGAAGCATATAGATCATTTCAGAAACAAGAAAAGAGAGTTCTGGAAAAATGAATTTCCATGGCTACCTGAATCGAAGCTTTGGTTTCTGGCACTTTCTGGCTGATGTCTTGCTTGCATTCAACTCCCCTGGACCTCCTGAGAAGCTTTCAAGGCTTGTTTGAAGTTTGTAATGGTTGGTTTGAGAGATGGCTGAAGTTCTGCTCAATGAGGGGCAGAAATCGTATCTTTGATTCAGGGGGCTTTAGGCAATGGTGATGGGTGCTTTCTGATCAGTGAAGTGTGCTGAGTTGATTTGTGAAGTTGGTTTGTATGTTTGTAGCTTGTACTGAGTGTTTTGAAGGCTCTTGCAAATGGGGGAGATTTTGATAACTATGGCTATGGGCAAGATCAGAGTGTGTTGTTATGTGCCTTGGCTTGCTTTTTGTTTGCATAAACTATTGTGATAGGTCAGATGAGTTGATGTGTGCTTTAGTGATTGGTATGGCTCAAGTTGCCAAAATGTCAAAGTTGTGTAAGAGAGGCATGGGCTACTTGCTAGCCAAGGACAGATGGGGTGTCCTGCGCAGCAAGATGTGTGGAGAGCCCTTGGATTGTTTGTGGAGTCAGCAAGCAAGTGGATTCACACTTGAGTGAGTTTTTGCAACTTGCCTCACTTTTGCTTCCTTTGAGAAATCTTGCTCCATAAGCTATGAAAGTGAGTGATCTCTTGGTGCAATCTGACTTTTAGGTCTTGGTACATGCTTGTATGAAGATTATAAGTGTATTTGATAACTCAATTTGCCTTGGCAAGTGAATTTGCAACTTTGCCTCTTTGGTAGAAAACTTCAAATTTTGTGATTTTTGCCAACTTTGTCAAGCCATAACTTTTGATCCAAAATGAATTAGGTCATGTTCTTGTACTTTTTGAAAAGGGAATGATCCATTCTACAACTTTCATGACCAAAGTTTTTCCATTTGAGGCATTTTTGAATAAAAAAGCAAGGGTTGAAAAAGTTTCCCAAAATGGCAATTTCATTAAAAGTCAAACTTCCTCAAAAAGTCAACTTTGTAAATGACTTGAAATTCTTCAAATTTGTGAAGTTCCAACTTCTTATATGATCAAATAAAGATCATATACAATCAAAATGATGGAGAACACCCTTTGGTTGGGTCATTGGGGGCCTCAGATGCCCTGATTTTACACTGACTTGCTTGAAAAGTCAACTCTTGATCAGATGACTTCCCCATGGAATTTCTTCATGAAAATTGATATGCATACTCCCTATACCATATAGAGACCAATAGAAATAAGAATGACCAAAAAAATTGGAGTTATGGCCTCTGAAACCAAAACCCTAATTCTAGGTCATCTGTGTAGTCAAACCTGGCTCTGCATCCATGCCATTTTCAGTTCTTGTGATTCTTTGACATTCTTGACTTTGAGGAGATATAATATGATGTTTGAACATGCATGGACCCCTTTGAGGTGATTGATGACCTTTGGAGTGGCTCAAGAAGCTCTTGGATTGCTCAGATCACAAACCCTAGATGCAGATGACTTTGAATCTATGCAGTGAATCAAAAATGTGATATGAGATGGTATGATTGAGTTTATGCACATGAGGAGATCACAAGCCATGGTGTGAATGGGTGAGGGCAAATTTGGGGTGTTTACAGGTCGCCAACCAGGTGCGAGGTGATTTTCAAGCCAAGAAAGACAACATGACTGAATACTTAGCCTTGGTCAAAGAGAATCTAAAACGATTCACATCCGTATATGTCAGGCACATCCCACGCGAGAACAACACCCGAGCGGATATATTGTCCAAACTAGCTAGTACCAAGAAGAAAGGGGCAACAAATCCGTCATACAAGAGATACTCCCTCGACCCAGCATTGGGAAATCGTCAGCTCCGGTAGACGTCAACGTCATGGGCGACACTAACTCTTGGATGACCCCAGTATTCAATTATTTGACCAAGGACGAATTACCAACGGACCCAAAAACGGCCAGCACCGTGTGGCATAGGTCATGCTCGTATACAATGGTCGGGGAAAAATGTATCGTCGGGGTTTCTCCATGCCATTCCTCAGATGCGTCGAGGAAGAAAACATTCCACACGTGTTGAGGGAAGTCCACAAAGGGATCAACGCACAACATCCAGGTGGGAGACCGCTCGCCCGCAAAATCCTACGAGCAGGATACTGCTAGCCAACGATGCAGAATGACGCGAAGGAGCACGTTAAAAAATGTGACAAATGCCAACGACATAGTGACACACATATGGCACCTCCTACCGAGTTAAAATCACTATCTTCCCCATGGTCGTTTTCCTGGTGGGGACTAGACATATTAGGGCCCTTCGTCATCGGCACCAGCCAAAACAAGTATCTCATCGTAGGTGTCGATTATTTCACTAAATGAATAGAAGCATATGCCTTATCCAAAATCACTGTGCTCAACATCTTATGCTTCTTCAAGCAGAACATCCTCGCCCGATTCGGGGTCCTGCTCGCCATAATAACAGATAATGGACCCAGTTCACCGACAAGCATTTCCAAGAATTCGTAACCTCGGTAGGAACCTAACAACACTTTGCCTCGGTCAAGCACCCTCAGACTAACGGGCAAGAAGAAGCTGCGAATAGGGTAATCTCAAGAGGTCTTAAACGAAGGTTGGACGAGCACAAAAAACGTTGGGTCGAAGAACTGCACAGCGTCCTTTGGGCGTACATGACCACACCTCACTCTACAACCGGGGAATCCCCATTCCGGCTGGCATACGGGACTGAAGCGGTCATCCCCTTAGAGATGCACATACCGTCCATACGAACAAAATCACATATGGACCAAGACTCTAACTCTGAAACGCTGAGAGAAGAGCTCGACCTAGTTGAAGAAATTCGATCAGAAGCTACTCTTCGAGAAGCTACACTTAAACAAAAAATTGCAGCTCGACATAACGCCAAGGTTATTAAACGAGCTTTTAAGGTCGAAAGTCTCGTCTTGAGGAGAAATCACAAAGACCCCCGAGAAGGGAAGCTGGCACCAAATTGGTGTAAACACCCCAAATTTGCCCTCACCCATTCACACCATGGTTTGTGATCATTTCATATGCATAAACACAATCATACCATCTCATATCTCATTTGTGATTCACTGCATAGGTTCTAAGTCATCTGCATCTAGGGTTTGTGATCTGAGCAGCCCAAGAGCTTCTTGAGCCACTCCAAAGGTCAAAAATCACTTCAAAGGGATCTATGTGTGTTCAAGTATCATATTACATCCTCTCAAAGTCAAGAATGTCAAAGAATCACAAGAACTGGGATTGGTATGGAAGCAGAGCCAGGCTTGACTGCACAGATGACCTAAAATTAGGGTTTTGGTTTCAGAGGCCATAGCTCCAAATTTTTTGGTCATTCTTGTTTCTATTGGTATCTATATGGTATAGGGAGTATGCATATCAATTTTCATGAAGAAATTCCATGGGGAAGTCATCTGATCAAAGGTTGACTTTCTAGACAAGTCAGTGCAAAATCAGGGCATCTGAGGCCCCCAATGACCCAACCAAGGGGTGATCTTCATCATTTTGAGTGTATATGATCTTTATTTGATCATGGAAGAAGTTGGAAGTTCACTAAATTCAAGAATTTCAAGTCTTTTGCAAAGTTGACTTTTTTGGGCAAGTTTGACTTTTAATGGAAATGTCATTTTATGCAACTTTTTCAACCCTTACTTTTTGATTCAAAAAGGCTTCAAATGAAAAAACTTTGGTCATGAAAGTTGTAGAATAGATCTTTCCCTTTTCAAAAAGTACAAGAACATGACCTAATTCATTTTGGATCAAAAGTTATGGTTCATCAAAGTTGGCTAAAATCACTAAATTTCAAGTTATGCACCAATTGGAAAACTTGCAAATTCATGTACCAAGCATTCTATTGACTTCAAAATGACTTCAAAACTTCACCACATGATCACACAAATCCTAAAAATCAGAATGGGCCAAGGGATCACATGTTTATGGCTTGTGAAACAAGACTTTTTCATAGAAAACCAAAGACAAACCAAGTTGCAAAAACTCATGATGGCATTGCATCCACTTGCTAGCTGCTTTGCTGACCAACCCTAGCCTTTTCCCTCACCATGCTGCGCAACCCACACCCCTTGTACTTGGCTAGAACATGACCCATGCTTTCTCTTACACAAAGTTGACAATTTGCAAAAGTAGCCACACCTATCACAAAAGGGCATGTCACATCTTCTGACCAATCAACATTGTTTATACAAACTAATTGCAAGCCAAAGCACATAACCAGCAAGCCAGAAACAAGCCCAAGCATCACATTCTCATTTTTCACTCTCAAAATCAAAAGCTTTCGAAACTCAGAAAACAAGCCACAAACACTTAAACAAACCCCATAGATCAACTCAACTCATCATCCTGGTCACGAAGCACCCCTCATCCTTGCCTTAAACTGCTTGAATCAAGAACACGATTCTCACCTGAGCTTGAACAGAAGCTGTTCAAACTCTCAAACCAGCCAACACAAGCTCCTTCTAAGCATCCAGACATCATCAAGGGACCAAAAGGAGTGGATTACACAAAGGAAAGAAGTCAAAAAGCTGCAAACTGAAAGCTTCAAAACTCAGGTAGCTCAAGAACTTTTTTTCCAGAAATGAATTTTTAAGTTCTTAATAGCTTCTACATGCTTCCCTGGTCATGAATATGTTGTTGGTTTTGAAAATGGTGAAGAGATAAGAGTTTAATCGTGTTCTGAAAGTTTTGCCCTAAAATTTGTTTGGTTTCGATTCATGAGATTGATGAAATATAAATGATGTTTGTGTTAGGGTTTTGATTCAGTGAGGTGTGGGAAGGATTTCTATCTTTTTAGATTTCATTTTAGTTACGTTTTGAAGATTCTAGGGATTTTCAGGTGGGGTTCCCACCGGAGAAGACGACCGGAGGTCTTCTCCGGCCACCTGAAAATAATTAGGGTTTAATCCCTGTAATTAATGAAGTTTGAATTGTGAGCGTTGGATGAGTTGACCAAGTCCATTCCCGCGCGCATCCAATGGTTCAGATCATTCACTTAGCCCTAATTTTAATTAATTAAGTTAATTAATTTGTTTTAGCAAGTTTGAATTCCAGCCATAGGATCTGGCGCGCAGTCAAGCCTTCCCTGCCCAGATTGCATCTCATCCCTTCATTCTGCATACTTTCCAATAATTCAATTTTTAATTCATATTTTCTTATTTGTTTTGCACATTTTATTTAAAATAGTAAAAACCATTTAAAAATTATGAAATTTTTTGCCAAAGTCTTCACTAATTTTTAAAACACAAAAATATTTTTATTTTTATTTTTTGCATTCAAAAAGTATTTTTAAATATTTAAAAGTTTATTTTTAATTAATTAATGAGAATTAATTAATTAAAAATACTTTTAGGTATCTAAAAATCACCAAAAAATTCATGAAGCATTTAAAAACATTTAGAAACATTGTCCAACCCTCAAACCAAATTTATTTTTTGATCTTGATGCATTTTGAGAATTTCCCATGGAATTAAAATCATTTTGATGCATTATTTTGATCCAAACTTCCAAAAATCACTTCTGCCTAACCATGATGAGTTGGACTTTGATTCTTTTTGCATTAGGTTTAGCATATCATGTAGTTTGTGAGATTAAATGGCCATGATTTGATCTTCCATTTTCCATTTGTTTGGCATTTTTCTTGTTAAGGAACCCTAAAACCCTAGAAAACTTAGGAAAATCATAACTTGAATTGGGTTAAGAGTTGGAACTTCTCCTTTGGGCAGTGAGTTAGTATAGGTTTAGGGATCCTTTGAGTGCATTTTCAATTTTTCGTATTGATGTTTGCTTCTGATTTTGGTTTGTGTTTGATGCTTTGATCATAAACCCTAATTTGGGCTTCCATATGCATCCATCTTGCATTTGCTTGCATAACTTGACTTGCCTTAGCATTCCATGCATTCTTGTGATCCATTTGACATCATAAGACATGTTGAAAGTATGTTTGATCATTTCATCTTGCATTTGCCATGTTGTATGCCATTTGCATCCCATAACTTTTCATGAATGTTCATGCTTCTTAACTTGTTTCATTTGCATCCATGAACTTGTATGATCATCCCCATGTGTTGTTCCATGTTTTTAGCATCTCATACCATCATTAGCATCATGTATGTGCTTCTGTTTTTGATTCTCACCATACCATTTCATTCCATTTTGCATTGCATAGCATCCCTTTCACTAACTTTTCAGGTGGTAAGTGACTTTGAGAAGTGAATTTGCCTTCACTTCTCATAACTTCTCTTCACCTCTTTTTACATCCTTGCTGCATTTTTGTATGTGTTTGAGATTGAGCTTGCTCATTCTTCTTCTTCTTACTTTCTTTCTTCAAGTGACTTGACTTCTTGAATGAAGCAAGTTACTTTGCTTCTCCTGATCCTTTCATCTGCTTCCTGGTGGCTCCTTTGAAGATTTCTTTCTTGCAAACCTCATTAACCCTAGGAACAAACAAGCATGACAATGATTAGGGTTTTGATTAGTCCCCCACTTAATTTTTACCTTTGTGTCTCTTTGAGTCTTCTCTTCTCATCTCATAATCAGGGACTAAACCCTAAAGGCTTTAAGGCTTTGTGATTAAGCTTATGCCTGCATCCTTCTATTAGGATGGAGTGTATAACTTTAATCCTAAGTGTTAAACCCTTAATGTGTTTAAATCCCTTAATAAATTCACTTAATAATCATCAAGACATCAAGCTTGTAACTTGGGCCTTGCATTAGGGTTCTAATTCTTCCTTAATTGGTTAAGAAGGACTAACCCTAGTGTTAATGGACAAGTCCCCCTCAAGTAGTCTTACAAATCATAAAATTCACTTCATCATCATACCATTAAATAAAATCCACTTAATCAAAGGCTTGTTTTGTCATGAGGTTAATCCCTAATCATGGATTAAGTTGAGGAGCTTTCCTCAGCTTAAACATTCTCATCTATTATCCTTCTATTAGGATGGTGTAATGAGTCTGTTTAATCCCTGATTATGGCTTAATCTCATTACTTAACACTAAACAAAAACACCAAAAACATCTAAATAATCACAAGTAGGTTAATGATCTTAATCCTACACCATGGTAATTAAGTGTGAGAAGCTGACTTCACACTTAAGGTATTCTCATTACCCCTAATCAGAGGGAAGATGTGATGAGTTTACTAAATCCATTGGTTTAGGCTTAAGCTCATTAACTTATGACAAATTCTCAAAAGCAATAAAAGACTGAAAACACAAAAACAAACAATAATCCTCTCCTCCGGGATTCTTTCCTCATCTCATTCACTCATAAACGGGAACTTGCTTCTTCCGTCTAATGCAAGACAGTTTGCACCTGAGCCAGACAGGTCATACACTTGAGCATAGGCAAGCAAGCAGTTCACAAGCCAATTCATCTTTCAGTCTCTTTGGGTCGAACTACGGTGTTCTGACTTCCTCATTGCACGAGAGGATACGTAGGCATAACTTAACAGTTATCGAACAAAAGTCTCTGTATATTCCCCCTCTTTCCAGCTTTATTCTTTTAGCCTCGTGATCTTGAACATTTCATTCTTGTTTTTACACTGACACTTCACTTATACACTTCACTTCTCTTACACTGACACCTGTACATCCTTTTCCAGCTCTTTTATACACAAATTGCACTGACACTACCCCTTTAAAACACAAATCTTTTAAGCGTGGATCCCGTCGAGTACGACGGACAATCTGGGTGCTAATACCTTCCCAGGTTGTAACCAACCCCCTTTCTCAGTCTCTCTGGTTCGCAACCGTCTTATCCATATCTTTCTAGGTCTATGCAGCATTGCCTTTCCTCCGGGATAAAAATGCCTAGCTGGCGACTCTTTTCTTCTCCAGTGAGTTCACTGCCGTGTGTTCTCATTGTCCCTTTCGCCGACCGTTCGCGTCTGTACCTTTATTTGGGCCATTCCCATTTATCGGGAGCGACAACTTGGCGACTCTGCTGGGGACCCTTATACTGCAACCAGGGCTTCTGGTTCCTTTTGTGGGTTCCTCCTAGCGCTTGATTGATTTGTGTTTACTGGGGTGTTATGTGCTATCTGTTTTTTGTATATTTGTATTTATTTTTGCTTTATGTACAGTTGTTTTACTGCTTTCTTTATTGCTTTATGCATATATTATACTGTCATACTGTGCTGGCTGGATCTGTTTGTTTGCCTTGGTGGGTGGGTGTTCTATTGAGAGTTGAGGTCCTACACCTGGGACCTGAGTGACACCTAGGCTAGAGTGGTTCATGTTCTTTCCCATTCCATTTCGGTCTGGTGCGGTAATATGAAACACAGTTCAGATATGGGTTTCTTCTTGAGAACTATGTGTTGCAGATTTCCTGCAATGCTAGGGCTATCTGGGAAGCCTGCTAAGTCTGGATGACCTTTAGTATTGACCTTCAGAAACTGAGGTGAATTAGAGGAGGAACTTTTATGATTATTGTAAACACTGTACCTCCGGGTTAGAAGTGTTTACACTTCTCATAACTGATCCGAGTCTGAGGATCCTTGTTTTAGAACACCACCTGTGAGGGGGTTGGGCTGTTTACAGGTTTGCAGGTACCTTTGACCTCAGCATACCCTGTTACTTTGATTTGATTAAGAGTACTCCATGTTGGAACAGTTCTTGTGATTCTAAACCCTGGACATGTGACTCTTTATTTGAGTCCCCACCTTGGTTACTGGACTTATAGACCTCCATCTGGATTTCTTGAACATACCTGGACTTATATCAGAGCACTTGATCAGATCCAGCTCAGTCACAAACCCTTGCATATCATTTGCATACATCATCATTGCATCATTTTGACATTTGTTTATTTGTTTTTCAGGGTATCCATCTTCATTTTTGGCTTGGTTTTGACCCCATCATCAGTATAGACCTATCTTCATCAGCATCTGCTTCAGCTATCAGCTACCTGCTTCAGTCACCTGCACCAGCCAGTCAGTAGCCCATTTTCAGTGTTATCATCAGCACCTGTCTCAACCCTTCTTCAACAACATGGCACCTAAAAAGAGTAACATCTCCTACCACTTCTTTCAGCCTGAGCTAGCTGACATCAGGAGGATTCAAACCCTGATTACTCCAGACCATATACCACTTTTCAGAGAACACTATGGAGACATACTTGATGTGGTTATGGATTTGGACCCTTCACAGAGAAGCCTGATTCATACTTGCCTTCAGTTTTATGATCCCCACTGAGGTGTTTCACTTTTCAGGATTTTCAGTTGGGCCCTTTGTTGGAAGAGTACTCATCTTTGGTTGGTATACCTATCAGGGGTGGAGTCCCATTCAACCCTGAGATAGCTTTTCCCAGTAATGAAGAGATAGCAAAGACATTACATCTGGAACCAGTTCTGATTGGGCAGCATATGACTACTAAGGCTGGAATCTCTGGCCTGCATCTGGATTTCTTGATCTCTCAAGCTACCCTGAAAGCTTCTTTGGGAGAGTGGAAAGCAGTCTGTGCTTTATTGGCCCTGAGCATATATGGGATCATATTGTTTGCAGATGAGCCTAGATTCATTAGCAAGAATGCAATCCATCTGTTCATCCTGAGGAACCCAGTGCCCACTTTATTGGGGGATTTTTACTATTCAGTGCACCAGAGGAATGAAAAGCAGAGGGGAAGATTAGTTAGGTGTTATGCTCCTTTGTTCCATACTTGGCTTCTCAAGCATTTGCCCAAGACAGATGCATTTTTGAACCCTCATCAGCAGAGAAACTGGGCTAGAAGACTCACTGCTCTGACTTCAGCTGATATCAGGTGGTGCACTCAAAGCACCAAGGGCAGGGATATCATTACCAGTTGTGGGCATTTTCCCAATGTACCCCTGATAGGAGTTAAGGGTTGCATTAATTACAACCCTCTGCTGTTCAAAAGACAACTGGGCTATGCATTGGTCCACACTCCTAAGGCACAAGACTTGGCTGAGACTCTTTACTATGAGAACAAGCCTAATCTGGCTATTGTCAGGCAGGCAGCCTGGGTCTGGGACAATGTTCAAACTAAAGGAGTAACCATTCTGGGGAAGTGCAACAATGTGGCGTCAGCACAATACTATGAGTGGTCCCATGCCAGGGCTCAATTTTCTGGGATGCCCTTCACCATGGAAGATATGCCTGGACCATCCTCAGCACCACCTCCTGCCACTGTCAGCTTAGAGGAGTTTGAGAGATTGAAAGAGAGAAATGAGAAGTTGACTCAAGCTTTACAGAAGACCCTCTGGGAGAGGAGTGATGGTAGGTTGGATATTGAGAGGTTGGAAAAGTTGAAGGTGGAGCATCTGGCTAAAATTGAGAAGTCTGAGGATTACATCAAGAAGTCTAGGGCTGGAGAGCAAATTCTGAAGATCGCTTGCAAGGAAGCCCAGTTCTAGAAAGCCAGGACTGACTTGTATCTGAAGGAGAGTCAAGCTAGGTGGGTCAGGATCACCGAAGCTCGTACTCTGGAGGATAAGAGGACTCAGGACAAGATAGAGCAGCTGGAAGCTAGTGCAAAAGAGCAGCAGGAAGCCCTGGCAGCAGCCCAGAGGGAGATCTCAGAGCTAAAGATCAGAGCTGGAGTGAAGAGGTCAAAGGACCAGAGTCAACACAAGAAGCTAACTGCAGCTGTTACTACCCGGAATCTCCTTATCAGGAATCTCACGGAGCGTCCAGCTGATCCTGTGACTGAAGCACTTCTCAAGGAAGTTCAGGAAGATGAGTTTGGTCTTGGTGTCTGACTTTTGCTTGTTGTTGCTTTCATTTCATGTACTTTTATTTTCTTATGATGTATTTCGACCCCTCTGAGGGCATGTTTTGTAAAAGAACAAACTATGTACCATTTGCCTTTTGTAATATATGTATCAGTTTGTTCCATCCGAGTTTCCTTCAAAGCAACATCAACAGTATCTTCAAGGGTCTGGAAAGGTCAAAACCAAGTGCCAAGCCGGATGCCTTGAAAACAAATAAGCATACTGCATTGCATGCTAACCTTTTGTTTTGTTTTGCAGGTTTTTGTTTTACTGTTACTAACTCTGTTGTGATATTCAGGAACTATTGCTCGACGTCGGGTATTTCCACTCAACCGTCCACATCGATATCCAACCCGTAACAACCTTCCGGGCATACAAATGGACCAGGTGCAACAGGACCTTGCAGAGGTCAGGAATCAAATGGCCAATGAAAGATTGGAAATGAGAACTCAGATGACGCAGTTTATGGAAGTGATGAACAACATGGCTCAGAGCCAAGAGAGATTGAGAGCAATGGTGGAAAGGCAGAATCAGGAAGATCCCCATATAGGGACTGCTGGCACAAGCAATAATGAGAGGGTCCAACCTCATGTCAACCCCCCTGTATTCGGACCCCACCTTCATCCAGAGATCAACATTCCTGCTAATGTTCAAGGGACTGCCACTGCAGGCAGAGTGCTGCAAGAAGACCCCCAGGAGGATCAGTTCACAGTAATGGGTGCTGGGGAAGAAGCCTATGACAGAAGGCTGGATGAAATTGCTGAAAAATTAAGATCCTTGGAGTCTCAAAACTCTTTGGGTTTTGATGTTATGGACATGGGCTTAGTGGGCGGGGTCAGGATTCCCCATAAGTTTAAGCCTCCTTGTTTTGAGAAATACAACGGGACTTCCTGCCCACGGACCCACTTACAATCCTTTTTGGGAAGGTTGAAAGCATATACCATGGACGAGAAGCTATGGATGTTTTATTTTGAGGATAGTTTAACTGGAGCATCAAGAGAATGGTACTCCTATCTGACTAGAGCGACCATAAGGTGTTGGAAGGACTTGGCAGAGGCCTTCATCAGACAATACCAGTATAATTTGGATATGGCACCCAACAGGACCCTCCTGATGGGGATGTCACAATCATCTAGAGAAAGCTTCCGGGAGTACGCCCAAAGGTGGAGGCAGCTGGCTGCTGCTGTCCAGCCACCTATGTCGGAGAGGGAGATGGCAGATATGTTTATGAACACCCTCCAGGGAACATACATTGACAAGCTGGCTGCTTTCTCTTCTACCAGCTTTGCAGATGTCGTTATAGCTGGAGAGAGAATTGAGAGCCTGTTAAAGATGGGCAAGATTTCTGACAACGGTGCCAGCTCATCCAGCAACACAAGGAAGCCTTTTGTGGGCCCAAGAAGAACTGGTGAGACCAATGCTATCCACGCCAACAGGGGCAAACCCCAATATGTTCATAGGTCTGTGGCAGCAGTCACCATCCCCGCTCCAATTCATCCTCAACCAGCTTATCAACCACAGCAGCAAAGTTATCAGCAACAAACTCAGTATCCTCCTCAGAGAAGCTACAATAACACCAACAACACCAATCAGCAAAGACCGTTCCAACAGAGACCTTCTCAGGCCAATAGGGTGATCGATCCGATCCCTATGCCATATGCCACATTACTGCCACAACTCCTAAAAATCAACCTGGTTGAGCTAAGGACGTTGGCACCTCCAGATCCCACGAGTCTACCCAGAAAATACGACTCCAACGCCAGATGTGCTTTTCATTCAAATGCACCTGGCCATAGTACAGAAAAGTGCAGAGCTTTGCACATGAAGGTACAAGACTTGGTAGACTCTAAGGCTCTGAACTTTGCACCACCGCCAAATGTTAACAAGAACCCTATGCTAAACCACGGGGGTCCCAGAATCAATGCTATTGAAGAAGACAAGCCGTCTTACTTGATAACCAGTGTAGGCCAGATTCGGACACCATTGGTAGAGATTAAAGCTCAACTCCTTGAATGTCAAATATTCCCGGGATGTGAGTTAGGGTGTGCTTATTGCAACATTTCGGTGAATGGTTGTGATAATTTGAGAGATGGCATAGATGGTCTCATCCAGAGTGGCCTGCTTCAAATCACAACATCAATTCCTACCAATCCAGCAATCTCATCAGCAACAATTCTCGTGTCTTCTACAACTGCAACAACCATTGTTCCAAACAACTCCTCAGCTTCATCAACAAATGCTTCATCTGTCACTTCAACTGACCAAATATCAGCAAACATCCCTTCTACAACTTCAGCACCCCTTCATTCAGAAGCTCCTACAACAACAACACCCATCCTTCCAACAATGTCTCCTACAACTTCAGCAGCAAATGTCTCAACAGTTACAATTTATTATGATCCTGAAAATGACTCTGCCTACAACTCACAAAGTGCTACTCCTATCAGAGCACCAGTCACAATATACTATGATCCACAGACTATCACGGTCCCTTCTGCAGCTGCCATCATCCCAGTCACCATCACGGTGCCTGGGCCAGTACCTTATGAAAGCAGTAATGCCATCCCCTGGCATTACGGCTCTGATCTATACTGCGGAGGATAGAAAATCACTCTTGAATCATCAACCCCTACACCACAAATAGACAATGTGGGAGGTGGAGGAGGCTTCACTCGGAGCGGACGTCTCTTTGCTCCACAAATTCAAAGACCCACTGCCGAAGCAGAAGCTGCTGCCAAGGCAAAAGGGAAAAGCTTGGTGCAGGAGGAGCAAATTGCTAAAGAGGCTTTAAAAACACCTTTTGATCAAGAAGTTGATGAGTTCATGAGAATCATCAAGAAAAGTGATTACAAAATAGTGGATCAGCTTCACCAGACGCCTTCCAAGATCTCTATTCTATCATTGCTTATGTGCTTCGAAGCTCATCGGAACGCACTACTAAAAGTCTTGCACGCAGCTTATGTGCCAGAGGAGATCACCGTCAATCAGCTGGAAGCGGTGGTTGGAAATGTTAATGCTAGTCATGGACTAGGGTTCACCAACACTGATTTGACTACGGAAGGCCGCAACCATAACAAGGCTTTGCACATTACCATGGAGTGTAAAGGTGCAGTTCTTTCCCATGTGCTGGTAGACACAGGATCATCCCTCAATGTCTTACCTAAAAAAGCCCTTGTGAAGCTAGAGTATGACGGATTGGCATTGCGACCCAGCAACCTGGTGGTGAGGGCCTTTGACGGTTCTAAGAGATCGGTTCTGGGGGAAATTGAGTTGCCTATAACGATTGGCCCGCAAACTTTCAAAACGACCTTCTACGTGATGGACATTCAGCCTGCCTACAGCTGTTTGTTGGGTAGACCATGGATTCATGCCGCTGGCGCAGTTACGTCTACCCTTCACCAGAAGTTAAAATTCGAGTGGGAGGGCCAAGTCGTTACTATTTGTGGAGAGGAAGATATCTTTGTTAGCCATCTGGCTACATACAAATACATTGAGATGGATGGGGAGATCCACGAAACTATGAGTCAAGGGTTTGAGGCTTTGAACATAAACGAAACATCTGCTGTACCTGGAACCTCAATGACATCATACCAACAAGCCCGGAAGGTTGTTGAAGAAGGAACTGCCCAAGGCTGGGGCAAATTGTTACCTGTGGAGAAGAAAGAAGATAGGTTTGGGTTGGGTTACAAACCAACTCAGCAAGGTCAAGCAGAGGCTGCTAAGGAGCCCAACTTTGTTAGTGGGGGGATGCTCACCCCCGATGCTGTCAACAATTTGGAAGACGAGAATGAAAGCGACCGCAACCTGGAGAGTTGGATCCGTCCAAAGGTCCCGGGGAGCAGTATCTCAAACTGGTCTTCCCAGGAAATTATAAGAGTTACTCATGCAGAGTAATTATTATTTCCTGTATTTTTATAGCATGCATCAAAGTCTTGCATCTTGCCCAAGATGACAAGACTCATTTTGTAATCGGGCCATCTGTAATTTTTGTGCAACAAGATTAATCAATGAAATATCAGACATCTTTTGCAAATGAGTCTTTTTCTTTCCCGCTCACTATTTTTCCATTTTTCTTTTTGTACAAAAATAAATGGCAGTGTTTTCAAAATGACAACTTTATTTCACTTTTCTAAACAAGATTAAAATCAAATCACTAAAATGAACAAACTGAACCCTTGCAGAGAGTGCCTTCCAGACCGCACCGACAACAGCACGGCTATGACTTCGTATGACTTTGACAATCCGATCAATCAAGCTGATGAAGGGGTTGAAGAAGAATATGAGCTTCCTGAAGAGCTAGACAGATTATTGAGACAAGAGGAGAAGGTTATCACTCCTCACCAGGAGGAGGTTGAAACAATCAATCTTGGTACAGATGAAGACGTGAAAGAAGTTAAAATCGGGGCCTGCTTACAAGACTCAGTGAAGAGACAACTGATTGACCTGCTGCAAGAATATATGGACGTGTTTGCTTGGTCCTATCAAGATATGCCAGGGTTGGACACCGACATTGTTGTGCACAAGCTGCCTTTAAGAGAAGAATGCCCTCCGGTTAAGCAGAAACTGCGCCGTACTTGCCCAGACATGGCAATGAAAATCAAGGAAGAGGTACAGAAGCAATGGGACGCCGGGTTCCTTGCTGTGACTAGCTATCCACCGTGGGTTGCTAATATAGTACCTGTGCCTAAGAAAGACGGCAAGGTAAGAATGTGCGTTGACTACCGGGACCTGAACAGAGCCAGCCCGAAGGATGATTTCCCATTACCTCACATTGATGTATTGGTGGATAATACGGCTCAATTCTCGGTATTCTCTTTCATGGATGGATTTTCAGGATACAATCAGATTAAGATGTCACCTGAAGACATGGAGAAGACAACTTTCATCACACCCTGGGGCACGTTCTGCTATAAGGTGATGCCATTCGGACTGAAGAATGCTGGTGCAACGTATCAACGGGCTATGGTAACATTATTCCACGATATGATCCATAAAGAAATCGAGTGTTATGTGGATGATATGATTGCTAAGTCCCTCACTGAAGAAGACCACCTGGTAAATCTGCTAAAACTATTCAAGCGTCTGAGGAAGTACCAACTGAAGTTGAACCCCAACAAGTGCACATTCGGGGTGCGATCTGGTAAGCTGCTGGGTTTTATTGTAAGCGAGAAAGGGATTGAAGTTGACCCTGATAAAGTCAAAGCTATTCAAGAGATGCTTGCACCAAAGACAGAGAAGGAAGTTCGAGGGTTCTTAGGTTGATTGAACTACATCTCAAGATTCATATCACACCTTACGGCAACCTGTGAACCCTTGTTCAGGCTGTTAAGAAAAGAACAGACGGTCAGGTGGAACGAAGACTGTCAGAAGGCTTTTGACAAGATCAAGGAATACTTGCAAGAACCTCCAATCCTTATGCCTCCAGTTGAAGGAAGACCTCTGATAATGTACTTGACAGTATTGGAAGAGTCAATGGGGTGTGTGCTGGGCCAGCATGACGAGTCTGGTCGAAAAGAGTATGCAATATACTACCTAAGCAAAAAGTTTACCGATTGTGAACAACGTTATTCACTGCTCGAGAAAACTTGCTGTGCTTTAGCGTGGGCTGCTCGCCGACTGAGACAGTATATGTTGACCCACACTACTTTGTTGATTTCAAAGATGGATCCAATCAAGTACATATTTGAGAAGCCAACACTTACCGGACGGGTTGCAAGATGGCAAATGATCCTTACAGAGTATGACATTCAGTACACTTCTCAGAAAGCCATCAAAGGCAGTGTATTGTCTGAATATCTTGCTGAGCAACCTATTGATGATTACCAGCCTATGAGATTTGACTTCCCTGATGAAGACATCATGTTCATAAAAGCAAAAGATCATGAAGAGCCTGTTCACACTGAAGGGCCTGACCCGGAGGAAGAATGGACTATGATGTTTGATGGGGCCGTTAATATGAATGGTCGTGGTGTTGGTGCAGTACTCATTACACCTAAGGGGGTTCACATGCCTTTCTCGGCAAAACTCACCTTTAACTGCACTAACAACGAAGCTGAATACGAAGCTTGCATTATGGGTCTTGAGGAAGCTATTGACCTCAGGATCAAGACATTGACTGTATTCAGAGATTCAACTCTGGTAGTTAATCATACCAATGGCAAATGGTACACCCACCAGGATCATCTGATACCTTACAGGGATTATACAAGAAGGCTATTGACTTTCTTTACAACAGTCAAGCTTGAGTATATCCCTCGGGACGAGAATCAGTTTGCAGATGCTCTGGCTACCATTTCATCAATGATCAAAGTTCAAACTGCCAACTTTGTACCGCAAATCTCAGTGTCCAGACTTGACAGACCAGCATATGTGTTCGCAGCAGATATTGTCAAAGATGATAAGCCTTGGTTCCATGACATTAAGCGCTTCTTGGAGGATCAAACATACCCACCTGGGGCATCTTCCAATGATAAGAAGACTTTGAGAAGGCTTGCTGGTAGTTTCTTTCTGAACACTGATGGTTACCTGTACAAGAGAAACTTTGATATGGTACTCCTCAGATGCGTCGACAGGACAGAAGCAGATTTGTTAATGCATGAAGTGCACGAAGGATCTTTTGGTACCCATGCAGGGGGGCATGCCATGGCTAAAAAGTTGTTAAGGTCAGGCTATTATTGGATCACAATGGATGCTGATTGTTGTGCTTACGCCAGAAAATGCCACAAATGCCAGATTTATGCGGATAAGGTGCATGTGCCTCCCAATCCTTTGAATGTGATGTCTTCACCCTGGCCCTTTGCTATGTGGGGCATTGACATGATTGGAAAGATTGAACCAACTGCTTCAAACGGCCACAGATTCATCCTGGTCTCCATTGACTATTTCACCAAGTGGGTTGAAGGAGCCTCCTATGCCAATGTCACAAGACAAGTGGTAGCCAGATTTCTGAAGAGAGATATCATCTGTCGATATGGAGTTCCCGAGCGAATCATTACTGATAATGGTTCCAACTTGAACAATAAGATGATGGCAGAGCTATTTCGGGACTTCAAAATTCAACACCACAATTCTTCTCCCTACAGGCCAAAGATGAATGGCGCTGTTGAGGCAGCAAATAAAAATATCAAGAAGATTGTGTAGAAGATGGTAGTCACCTACAAAGACTGGCATGAAATGTTACCATTCGCCTTGCATGGGTACCGCACGTCAATCAGAACATCCACCGGGGCAACACCGTATCAGCTTGTATATGGTATGGAAGCAGTCCTACCTGTCGAAGTTGAATTACCCTCTCTACGGGTACTAATGGATGTTAAGCTGAACGAAGCAGAATGGGTCAGGTCCCGATACGAGCAACTGAGTCTGATTGAAGAGAAAAGATTGGCTGCAATCTGTCATGGGCAGTTATATCAGAAAAGAATGAAGAAGGCCTTCGATCAGAAAGTCAGGCACCGAGAGTATCAAGTAGGAGATCTTGTGCTGAAAAGAATCCTCCCTCCTCATACAGACCACAGGGGCAAGTGGACTCCAAACTATGAAGGACCATTTGTGGTAAAGAAAGTTTTTTCTGGTGGAGCCCTGATGCTCAGCACCATGGATGGTGAAGATTTCCCATCCCCTGTGAATTCAGATGCAGTTAAAAAATACTTCGCATAAAAAATGACCCGCTGGACATAAAAACAGAATGTAAGTCCAGGCAAAATAGGGCATCCCGGCGAGTCAAAAACAGAATAAAAGACTCGGGCAAAAATAAGGGAAAATAAACAAAAAAAACGTACACCCGCTGAGTTGAAAAGTCGCATTGGACAGCTCAGGCAAAAATGGGTATCCCGATGGATTGAAAACCTGAAAGGGAGATCCATGCAAAATAAGGGAATAAGCGAACAACTGCACTCTGAATTCGTCTGTATCGCTTACAACTTGGTAAGTTTCAAAAGGATCAAGCTTCTTTCAGAATCGGCCTTCTTCAGAAAGCAAGGCGAGAAGAGCGTCAAATGTTATATGAGTAATAGCAAAAGAGGAAGCTCCTTAAAGCGTCGTCAACATTGCCAGCATTTTGTTTCTCAATTTGTAACGATCTCCTCATTTCAGGGGATTTGTTTCTTTGACTGTATCTTGCCAATTCAGGGCACATGAATTAATAAAATCAGATTTTCAGTCATGTTTCGTTTTGTACATTTTATTTGCAAAAAATGTCTGATGTCTTAAAGAAAAAAACTGATTGCATAAATACAGATGCTTATCTTCAAAAATATAATAAAAGCTGCATGCTTGCAGGAAATATACTTACTCTCAGAAGTGTCTAAACTCCTAGGACGGAATCCAGTAAAGGATACCTCGGGATTACATGTGCGTTTCTCTATCTTTTCAGGATTGCAGGTATCCAGAACGCAACTTGGGGCATGAGAGCTTCACTCCAGCCAGCTGACAAATCGACAAAGTGTCTTCTCCCCAGCTGAGTTGCCACTTATTGCTTATCCCCATCAGAGTTGCCAGGCATCACTTCTCCAACAGGGCATTACCAGAAGGCGCCCATATCCCCGGCTGGGTCAAGAACCCTCCTCAAACAGAATCTCTAGGAAGATCTTTCAGTGATCTCTCTTTCTCCCCAGCCGAGTTGCCATTTCACCCTCAGCTGAGTACAACAGTCAGGGAACCATCTCCCCACAGAACTCCAGCCTCTATCCAGAAGAGCAGCGCACGGAGGAATCACAACAGAGTGAAGAAAGCTTCTACAAACCCCAGTTGGGTCTCTCATTTACTGGAATAGGTCTATCATTGACCCATTTCCCCAAGCGGATATATCTCATCAGATCTACCAATGATCTCACCCCCAGCTGGGATGTCCATTTCAAGCAGATCGGCCGGAGATCTTCGTAGCAACGGGATCCGAATCCCGATTTGATACCTTTGCATAATCATAGCATTCGCATCATATTCACCCACAAAGCGTAGCATTCCGTCTAGTACGGAGCATTACGACAAAAATCAAACATATAGCATAATCATAAGCCAGGTTTTGAATCAAACACTTGTGAATAATGACGATCCATCAATATACAGAAAACTCCCTCCAAAAATCCCTAGCGGAGATTACCCAGCAAAATCAGTTGCCTTACATACACAAACACCAGTATATACTCCCTTTGGCACCCGTCCGTGTCAATACTCCCCAGTAAAGTCGCCTGGATCCTCTGTGCAAACAGTACCATTCGTATTACAGATACCTTTTGACACCCATCTGTGTCATAACCCCAGCAGAAAGCCAAAGACATTCTCTTTGCACTCACATATACTTATATATAACTTTCCTCGACATCCGTCCGTGTCATTTTCCCCAGCACAGTAACATAAACACTTTGTACAACAGATACTTGTTTATACTATACTCTTCTCCTTTTGACACTCGTCCGTGTCATTCTCCCCAACAGTTAGATACTCATCTATACATCACTCATACTTACTACTCATGTTACTTATACAGATACTCGTCCGTATCTTGTATACACCACTCAAATCCCCACAAATTTGACACTCGTCCGTGTTCTTTGTTAACCAGTTGGTACTCGTCCGTACCATCATCTCAGAACATGTGTCAAGCGTTTGTTTCTATCTGATACTCGTCCGTATCGTAGTCTTAAGGATGCTCGTTCGCATCTTTAATCCATACACTGTGTCAAACACTCTTGTTTTATCGAATATAGATACTCGTCTGTGTCTGCTATTCCCCAGAAGAGTCCCCTCAGAATCAACACTCGTCCGTTTTCCTTGTTAACCAGCTGATACTCGTCCGTATCATCATCTCTGAACACGTGTCAGTATTTGTTTCTACCCGATACTCGTCCGTATCATAGTCTAAGGGATGCTCGTCCGCATCTTTAATCTATACACAAGCGTCTAAACACTTATACCTTTTGTTTCTTGGATGTAAACACTCGTCCGTGTTTTCTATTCCCCAGTAGATCACCAACAAAGCAAATTTTCCTTTTATCTGACATCCGAGAGCATCCGTACCCTGATAGGTGGTCGTCCTCCACCTCTTGATGGTCGTCCTCCATCATGCTCATCCGATGGCCGTCCCCATCGTTGAGTTTCTATCCGACATTCGTCCTATGTCGTGATACTTAGCAGCCGTCCCCTGCTAGGTGGTCGTCCTCCACCCCTCTTGATGATCGTCCTTCATCATTTTATCCAATGGCCGTCCCCATTGTTGATTTTGGTTATCTGGCATTCGTCCTATGCCATGATAAACCTTGAGAGCAGCCGTCCCCTGCTAGGTGGTCGTCCTCCACCTCTTGATGGTCGTCCTCCATCATGCTCATCCGATGGTCGTCCCCATCGTTGACCTTTTATCCGGCATTCGTCCTATGTCGCGATATTTTCGGCAGCCGTACCCTGCCAGGTGGTCGTCCTCCACCTTAGATGACCGTCCCTCGTCTTAACCCAACAGAGCAGCCGTCCCCTGCTAGGTGATCGTCCTTCACCTTTGATGACCGTACCTCATCATCTGTTTATTTCATTTATTCTTTAACCCGATGGCCGTCCCCGTCGTGGTCCCTTTTCCTTTCAGTTTAGCCCGATGGTCGTCCCCATCATTGGTTACTTTACTTCATGAGCTTGATGGCCGTCCCCGTCATGTTTCATTAGTCCCCATAGAATTTTTCAGCTTTGCTTGATGGTCGTCCCCATCATGATTCTTTTATCCCCAGCATGTCGGCCGTCCCCGTCATTGCCTTATTTTCCGCACTTTTTCAGCATGTCGGTCGTCCCCGTCATTGCTCTTTACCCAGCAGTCGTCCTCTGCTCGACGGTCGTCCTCCGTCGCCCCACTTTACAATATACTTTATTTTACAATCTATATCCCTTTTCTTCTTCATTTTGTGAGTGCAAATTTTGGACTGTCTTTGGTATTCAACCACAAGTTATCTTGTTTGACTGCTAAGCCGTCACTTACATCCTGCACAGCTAACTCATGTTTGAATAAGGGCATCTGTAAACACCCCAAATTTGCCCTCACCCATTCACACCATGGTTTGTGATCATTTCATATGCATAAACACAATCATACCATCTCATATCTCATTTGTGATTCACTGTATAGGTTCTAAGTCATCTGCATCTAGGGTTTGTGATCTGAGCAGCCCAAGAGCTTCTTGAGCCACTCCAAAGGTCAACAATCACTTCAAAGGGGTCTATGTGTGTTCAAGTATCATATTACATCCTCTCAAAGTCAAGAATGTCAAAGAATCACAAGAACTGGGATTGGTATGGAAGCAGAGCCAGGCTTGACTGCACAGATGACCTAAAATTAGGGTTTTGGTTTCAGAGGCCATAGCTCCAAATTTTTTGGTCATTCTTGTTTCTATTGGTCTCTATATGGTATAGGGAGTATGCATATCAATTTTCATGAAGAAATTCCATGGGGAAGTCATCTGATCAAAGGTTGACTTTCTAGATAAGTCAGTGCAAAATCAGGGCATCTGAGGCCCCCAATGACCCAACCAAGGGGTGATCTTCATCATTTTGAGTGTATATGATCTTTATTTGATCATGGAAGAAGTTGGAAGTTCACTAAATTCAAGAATTTCAAGTCTTTTGCAAAGTTGACTTTTTTGGGCAAGTTTGACTTTTAATGGAAATGTCATTTTATGCAACTTTTTCAACCCTTACTTTTTGATTCAAAAAGGCTTCAAATGAAAAAACTTTGGTCATGAAAGTTGTAGAATAGATCTTTCCCTTTTCAAAAAGTACAAGAACATGACCTAATTCATTTTGTATCAAAAGTTATGGTTCATCAAAGTTGGCTAAAATCACTAAATTTCAAGTTATGCACCAATTGGAAAACTTGCAAATTCATGTACCAAGCATTCTATTGACTTCAAAATGACTTCAAAACTTCACCACATGATCACACAAATCCTAAAAATCAGAATGGGCCAAGGGATCACATGTTTATGGCTTGTGAAACAAGACTTTTTCATAGAAAACCAAAGACAAACCAAGTTGCAAAAACTCATGATGGCATTGCATCCACTTGCTAGCTGCTTTGTTGACCAACCCTAGCCTTTTCCCTCACCATGCTGCGTAGCCCACACCCCTTGTACTTGGCTAGAACATGACCCATGCTTTCTCTTACACAAAGTTGACAATTTGCAAAAGTAGCCACACCTATCACAAAAGGGCATGTCACATCTTCTGACCAATCAGCATTGTTTATACAAACTAATTGCAAGCCAAAGCACATAACCAGCAAGCCAGAAACAAGCCCAAGCATCACATTCTCATTTTTCACTCTCAAAAGCAAAAGCTTTCGAAACTCAGAAAACAAGCCACAAACACTTAAACAAACCCCATAGATCAACTCAACTCATCATCCTGGTCACGAAGCACCCCTCATCCTTGCCTTAAACTGCTTGAATCAAGAACACGATTCTCACCTGAGCTTGAACAGAAGTTGTTCAAACTCTCAAACCAGCCAACACAAGCTCCTTCTAAGCATCCAGACATCATCAAGGGACCAAAAGGAGTGGATTACACAAAGGAAAGAAGTCAGAAAGCTGCAAACTGAAAGCTTCAAAACTCAGGTAGCTCAAGAACTTTTTTTCCAGAAATGAATTTTTAAGTTCTTAATAGCTTCTACATGCTTCCCTGGTCATGAATATGTTGTTGGTTTTGAAAATGGTGAAGAGATAAGAGTTTAATCGTGTTCTGAAAGTTTTGCCCTAAAATTTGTTTGGTTTCGATTCATGAGATTGATGAAATATAAATGATGTTTGTGTTAGGGTTTTGATTCAGTGAGGTGTGGGAAGGATTTCTGTCTTTTTAGATTTCATTTAAGTTACGTTTTGAAGATTCTAGGGATTTTCAGGTGGGGTTCCCACCGGAGAAGACGACCGGAGGTCTTCTCCGGCCACCTGAAAATAATTAGGGTTTAATCCCTGTAATTAATGAAGTTTGAATTGTGAGCGTTGGATGAGTTGACCAAGTCCATTCCCGCGCGCATCCAATGGTTCAGATCATTCACTTAGCCCTAATTTTAATTAATTAAGTTAATTAATTTGTTTTAGCAAGTTTGAATTCCAGCCATAGGATCTGGCGCGCAGTCAAGCCTTCCCTGCCCAGATTGCATCTCATCCCTTCATTCTGCATACTTTCCAATAATTCAATTTTTAATTCATATTTTCTTATTTGTTTTGCACATTTTATTTAAAATAGTAAAAACCATTTAAAAATTATGAAATTTTTTGCCAAAGTCTTCACTAATTTTTAAAACACAAAAATATTTTTATTTTTATTTTTTGCATTCAAAAAGTATTTTTAAATATTTAAAAGTTTATTTTTAATTAATTAATGAGAATTAATTAATTAAAAATACTTTTAGGTATCTAAAAATCACCAAAAAATTCATGAAGCATTTAAAAACATTTAGAAACATTGTCCAACCCTAAAACCAAATTTATTTTTTGATCTTGATGCATTTTGAGAATTTCCCATGGAATTAAAATCATTTTGATGCATTATTTTGATCCAAACTTCCAAAAATCACTTCTGCCTAACCATGATGAGTTGGACTTTGATTCTTTTTGCATTAGGTTTAGCATATCATGTAGTTTGTGAGATTAAATGTCCATGATTTGATCTTCCATTTTCCATTTGTTTGGCATTTTTCTTGTTAAGGAACCCTAAAACCCTAGAAAACTTAGGAAAATCATAACTTGAATTGGGTTAAGAGTTGGAACTTCTCCTTTGGGCAGTGAGTTAGTATAGGTTTAGGGATCCTTTGAGTGCATTTTCAATTTTTTGTATTGATGTTTGCTTATGATTTTGGTTTGTGTTTGATGCTTTGATCATAAACCCTAATTTGGGCTTCCATATGCATCCATCTTGCATTTGCTTGCATAACTTGACTTGCCTTAGCATTCCATGCATTCTTGTGATACATTTGACATCATAAGACATGTTGAAAGCATGTTTGATCATTGCATCTTGCACTTGCCATGTTGTATGCCATTTGCATCCCATAACTTTTCATGAATGTTCATGCTTCTTAACTTGTTTCATTTGCATCCATGAACTTGTATGATCATCCCCATGTGTTGTTCCATGTTTGTAGCATCTCATACCATCATTAGAATCATGTATGTGCTTCTGGTTTTGATTCTCACCATACCATTTCATTCCATTTTGCATTGCATAGCATCCCTTTCACTAACTTTTCAGGTGGTAAGTGACTTTGAGAAGTGAATTTGCCTTCACTTCTCATAACTTCTATTCACCTCTTTTTACATCCTTGCTGCATTTTTATATGTGTTTGAGATTGAGCTTGCTCATTCTTCTTCTTCTTACTTTCTTTCTTCAAGTGACTTGACTTCTTGAATGAAGCAAGTTACTTTGCTTCTCCTGATCCTTTCATCTGCTTCCTGGTGGCTCCTTTGAAGATTTCTTTCTTGCAAACCTCATTAACCCTAGGAACAACCAAGCATGACAATGATTAGGGTTTTGATTAGTCCCCCCACTTAATTTTTACCTTTGTGTCTCTTTGAGTCTTCTCTTCTCATCTCATAATCAGGGACTAAACCCTAAAGGCTTTAAGGCTTTGTGATTAAGCTTATGCCTGCATCCTTCTATTAGGATGGAGTGTATAACTTTAATACTAAGTGTTAAACCCTTAATGTGTTTAAATCCCTTAATCAATTCACTTAATAATCATCAAGACATCAAGCTTGTAACTTGGGCCTTGCATTAGGGTTCTAATTCTTCCTTAATTGGTTAAGAAGGACTAACCCTAGTGTTAATGGACAAGTCCCCCTCAAGTAGTCTTACAAATCATAAAATTCACTTCATCATCATACCATTAAATAAAATCCACTTAATCAAAGGCTTGTTTTGTCATGAGGTTAATCCCTAATCATGGATTAAGTTGAGGAGCTTTCCTCAGCTTAAACATTCTCATCTATTATCCTTCTATTAGGATGGTGTAATGAGTCTGTTTAATCCCTGATTATGGCTTAATCTCATTACTTAACACTAAACAAAAACACCAAAAACATCTAAATAATCACAAGTAGGTTAATGATCTTAATCCTACACCATGGTAATTAAGTGTGAGAAGCTGACTTCACACTTAAGGTATTCTCATTACCCCTAATCAGAGGGAAGATGTGATGAGTTTACTAAATCCATTGGTTTAGGCTTAAGCTCATTAACTTATGACAAATTCTCAAAAGCAATAAAAGACTGAAAACACAAAAACAAACAATAATCCTCTCCTCCGGGATTCTTTCCTCATCTCATTCACTCATAAACGGGAACTTGCTTCTTCCGTCTAATGCAAGACAGTTTGCACCTGAGCCAGACAGGTCATACACTTGAGCATAGGCAAGCAAGCAGTTCACAAGCCAATTCATCTTTCAGTCTCTTTGGGTCGAACTACGGTGTTCTGACTTCCTCATTGCACGAGAGGATACGTAGGCATAACTTAACAGTTATCGAACAAATGTCTCTGTATATTCCCCCTCTTTCCAGCTTTATTCTTTTAGCCTCGTGATCTTGAACATTTCATTCTTGTTTTTACACTGACACTTCACTTATACACTTCACTTCTCTTACACTGACACCTGTACATCCTTTTCCAACTCTTTTATACACAAATTGCACTGACACTACCCCTTTAAAACACAAATCTTTTAAGCGTGGATCCCGTCGAGTACGACGAACAATCTGGGTGCTAATACCTTCCCAGGTTGTAACCAACCCCCTTTCTCAGTCTCTCTGGTTCGCAACCGTCTTATCCATATCTTTCTAGGTCTATGCAGCATTGCCTTTCCTCCGGGATAAAAATGCCTAGCTGGCGACTCTTTTCTTCTCCAGTGAGTTCACTGCTGTGTGTTCTCATTGTCCCTTTCGCCGACCGTTCGCGTCTGTACCTTTATTTGGGCCATTCCCATTTATCGGGAGCGACAATTGGGAGGGCCCATATCGTGTCCGAGCAAAAACCGAGAACAGAGCCTATTACTTAGAAAATCTTCAAGGGGAAGAGCTCGCTCGGCCGTGGAACACCGAGAAACTCAAGCAATACTACTGCTAGTATGAAGGTCGCCCTGCTCAACTCCCAAACGAGGAGCAGATAGTTCGGCCAAACCTGCATGCCCAGGTACGAGCATTGCGACCCAAAACATTTGATCAACAGGACGCCCCTCATGGAGAGGAAGGTAACTGTCTCCCAGACGGATACTCAAACGAGTCCAACGTCGCCTAAGTACCATGACCAGGTAGAACCCCAGCTCGCGATGGGACGTTCAATCCACGGAATCCGAGCCATGATATTGACCTGGATACCGCCCCAAAGCCAACCTCCTTACATCTGACCGGTTCCCCTAACCGACGAATCACACTTTCTTACGAGCATTTACCCCATACTCGACCATTATATCATATTCCTTGTGCCAGACGAGCGCAAAATACTTAGAGAAATAATACATTTAAAATAAAAGTCCTCCGATAGACGGGCAGTCATACGTAAAAACAAAAACATTGAAAATAACAAAAACGACCACCAGGTCGGAAACATTCTTTGAGAAGCTACAACCCCTAAGGGCCAACTTGTTCGGAATTACATAAAACGGGGACCAGGTCCCTGAGCAAAAACAATAAAGTACATATATTAAGGCACGTAGGCCAAACTAATTGTCCTCCTCCTGGACACCAGGCTGACCCTCGATTTGAGGTTGCTGAGCTTTAGGCTGGACTGGTTGATCAGGCTCACCGGGCTGAGAATCATCAACGACCATATAGTCAGGGACTTTAATCCTACCATCCTCGACCTTGTACAAGTAGCTGATCCGATCGACATCAATATCCAAGTCCGGATGAAGAGTCTTGATCTGGTCCACAGCGTTTTGAAAACTCAGTTTGGTTGTGTCCCTCAAATCTTCCAAATCTTGATCCATCCGGGCAAGGAAGTGCGCCCTGCTCATCAGACCCTTAGTGTCTTCATCCTCATCCTCCTTGGGAAAGAAGGCATCTTTTAACTTTTTATTCTGGTCGACAACCTTCCTCTTGTCCACCTCTAACTTGGCAATCACATCAGCCTGCACCGTCAGCTCTTTGGTCGTGACCTCAGCATCCTCAGCTGCTTTCTTCACCTTCTCCTCCGAAACGGCCAGGAGGGACTTCAAGCGGCTGATGTCACGCTCCTGCCCATAGTTTCCCTTGACCGACATCGAATCCATGGATAGCACCTGCATGACTGCACTGGCATCCTGCGCCAGGGACAACCTCCGAGCAGGGCGGTCCATCTGCTCGAAAAACAGAGAGTCCGCCCGTTCGACCTCCAAGGAAGTATCCTCAAAGAAATTGCGCTTCATGAAACATGATGGCAATACATGTTTAGGTTTTGAAGGAGCGTTGGTCGTCAGGTCCATGACAGTCGTCCCAAATTTGTGTTTCTTAAGACTCGAGCCCGAAGTCACACCGGGGTAGCCTCGAGTGATGGGCCCCGAGCCAGAACCGCTCGTATCGTTGCCCATCAGTCGGGTCTGAACAATCCTAGCTTTCCTCTTATTGCCTTGCCTCATCTTTTCACGGATCTTGTCCATAGAATTTGCCATCGAACCTGTAAAACAGAGGAAAGAGAAAGGGGTCAAACCAGCCACGAGCATAGAACCACAAGACAAGTAAACAAAAAACAAAGCAAATACCAAACAGATCGGACACTTCCTGCCCATTTTTACAAGTCAGGAGACCTGTGATGTCAATCAGCGGACGCTCCACAGATTCTCCCCCATCAGAGGCTAACATTACTTTCCCATCTCCGTCGAGCATCGGGGTCGGAGTGAAAGAAGACACCAGCTTACGAAACTCCTTGAATCTAGTTGCGTCATCCTCGTTCAGAGCATCCCCTATTTGAACAAAATCACTCACAAGTCGCCTATAATGACCATCATCCCACGAAAAGGGAAACCTCCAAATCCTCCTACGGATCTGGTGTCCTTGCTCATCCAGCCGGGGCACATCATTCTCGTCAGTATCGACCCCCATGAAGCTGATCGACCATGTAGCTTCTCGAATCACAAGCTCAATCAAGAAATAGTCGCCCTTGAATGATCAGATAGACTCCGAATGCGCCTTGCAGATCTTAGCCTGTTGTTTAAAGGAGATGAAACCCTTCAGGGCATTCCCTCGCCCCACCTGGCGCTGCAGAGAGAACAGCAGGAAAAAGAGAGGAAGAGTAGCCCCTGCCCCCAGATGCGTGCACTTCAACTCGAATGCCCTCATAAAGGCATAAGAGTTGGGATGCAGCTGCGAAGGCACTAATCCCAGGTAACCGAGCACTGAGCAGACCAAATCGCTAAATGGCAGCCTGATCCCCAGGGTTGAAATAACATACTCATACATCGAAACCCCCCCCCCCCCCCAAAAAAAAAAATCAGAGAAAATTTTGTCGTCGTCGCCCGGACATGTCACCCTCTAGTGGACAGGATCCCCCACCAAAGGCAGATGATCTCCGCGCGGCCGAGCATAGGATGAGACTTTATCCAGCAAGTCCTCAACGACCCACTCCTCAGGCGTAAGAGCCCTTTCCTCTTCTTCTGGAACCACATAAGCGCCAGCCTCTCCCCCAGACACTGTCGCCACATCATCTATTTTGCTTGCCTCTGAGTCCCCCAAGGAACTTTCAGGGTCCGAGGGAACAGTTGCCGAAGAGCCCGAATCCTCCGACGTGCTTTCCTCCGAGGAGATGTCGTAGGGATCGACGAGTGCATTTTCACCTGAAAAGTAGAGGAAAGGTGTCCGTGAATTCGATTAAAATATCAAATCCACCATTCCACTACCTATCAAGTGAAAGGGCGTGCGACTTCCCGAGAACAGGGTCCCTGACCAAAGCCCTCGAGTAGTCGTCGCCCGAGATGATCGATCAACGCTCGACAAGGAATCATAAAAACACAGGGTTCGCGACGAACAAATGCTCATCGCGAAACCCTAAACCTCGGTGGAGCTTCGACCAAGGTCGTCGCCGACCACAGACTAGGGTTCAGAACAGGCAGCGTAACAGTAACTACTTCAACTTAAAATTCATCTAAAACTACCCTAATTTATTGTCTAAAAACGAAACCTAAACCGCATGCATGTCTATTCTTAAAGGAATAAGATAGAAAATCAGAAAAGAACTCTTACCAGGAGCATTAGACATGATTATGAGAAGTTATGTTGGTACGCACGGTGGTCGGCAGAAGAACTGCGGTGGTCGACGGTTGTCTAAGGTTGTCGGAGAGTCGATCAAGACAGCGTAAGGAAGATGAAGCGAAAAAGGAAACAAATGAGACAATCATCCTATTTATAGGGAATGGGGCACGTGCAGCTGAAGCGTGACCCCTATCCCTAGGCAATAATGACCTACACACTAGCCTCTAGGCTAGCCATCAGAACATTAAATAGACACGGATCCTAAGACACGTCATCTTTTCGTTTCTTCTTCCCCCCTCGCCGACCAACTGGTGGGACGCCCGTCCATCGAATCCTATTGATCTCCCAATTGGTGGTTGCATCGTCCTCGTTTGTCGACCAAAGGCCAATCTGACTACTCCGAGCATCCAGACATCCTAAAGTCATTGCTCCCTCGATCGGAAACAACGACTTGGGGGGCTCCTGTTCCGGACTGCCCCAAAATACAGATTTGGGCCCAAATACCCTCGCACACCCAATCAGCCCATTGACCCGTTGACGGCCGCTCAACATAACCCTTGCTCGAGATCGGTACTATCCGACCAACTGACAAGTCGAGCGAGGTAAATGGCGCCCCAATGGCTATCTCTTAACCGCTAACGGTTATTACGGAATCAGCGATCCACGCCCTACGATACAGACCAATGACCATCCACTTGGACCAATATAAAAACCCTCTCAACCGAGAGGGTCAGGTATTCAAATTTTGACCCTAAAAATCTCGTACTTGCTCACTTGTTGCTCGCTCTCTGACTTTGGCATCGGAGTGCCTTTGCAGGTACACCCCTTTTTCTCCATCAACAACTGTGCTCATCCACGTTCGACACCGGCCACATCGGATCCTGATCTCCAAGTACGATTAGAATGTATATGTTTAAATTTGCTCAAGATTCTTATAATACAAATTGAATTAGATTAATGAGGCTTATTTTTATAAGTTTTAGAAAAAAATTATTATAGGTTCTTTAAGTTATTTTTTAAACAGGTAGGTCATTTAATTTTTTTTTTAACAACTCAATAGTTTAAAGTGATTTTTATTTTTTTTTTCTAGATTTTAAAAATTTAAAAATATATGACTGTTGTATTTCTGATTACATTTCATCATTTATATATCACTAAAAATATTTGCATCCATGATTAGTACATCCACTATGTTAAAAAAGGATAAGATGCATTTGTTTGATAACTTAAATGCAAATTATTAAAAAAAAAAATCAATTTATTACATAAAAAAAACTTAAATATGTAATTTTGACAGAGTTTTATTTTATTAGGAGACAGCATAAAAAAATTTATGCTAAAAAAATTTATTAAAAATTAAAATCAAAGGAGAAATTTAAAACTAAAATTCAAAAAAGTAACAGTAAAGAGTTTGATTTATTGATTGCTACATATTATTCCAATATAAGTTTTTAACTACGAATTAACGATTGCATTGACAAAATCACAAAATCAATGAGGCAATTCATACTTTTTTATTTATTGATTGTTACATTCATTCTAGCAAGTTTTCAAGCATGAATCCACGATAGCATTGACATCACAAGCATCTGAAAAAAATAAAAAATAAAAAATATGTATGAGATATCATTAATAAATTCAATACTACTCGTATTTTATAAGATAATTAGTTTAATATCAATAATTCCCTTCCATCACTATTATATTCAAGTCAAATATATCAATTATTTAATAAATGTGAGAAAAAAATTATAAGAATGAAGAGGAAAAGTAAGAGCATACCAGAATCAATATCATTGAGTTTGGAATAAGTACAGGTAGAAGTACAAACATATGCAGCTTGAGATGTCTTTTTATCGCATAACAATTGACATAGAGTCATGCATGCTCCATATTTGATTGGATCTCCCAATTGAGGTGCACATTGTAAACCACACTTCACAGTACAAGGAATGTCACCTATTCCATTTTCTGTAGCCTCAGGTGGAAGAGAATGAATAGCTTCAGCAAAAACCAACATAATCATTGTCATGATCATGATAGCAACATTTTTCATCTCACTTCTTGCCATATTTCTTTCTTTATGTAAATATTGCTTTACTCTTGGTATATATGTTGTGTTTGATTCCAGTGGACAATATTTTAAGTTATAATAAACAATCTCTATTTATAATTAAATAAATTCACACATAGTTCATTTAAAAAAAAGACTTTATATATATTAATGCAAGTCTTTATAAATATTATTTTAATATCATATATATATATATATATATATATATATATATATATATATATATATATATATATATATATATATATATATATATATATATATATATATATATATATATATATATATATATATATATATATATATATATATATATATATATATATATATATATATGTATATATATATTTTAATATCATATATATATATATATATATATATATATATATATATATATATATATATATATATATATATATATATATATATATATATATATATATATATATATATATATATATATATATATATATATATATATATATATATATATATATATATATATATATATATATATATATATATATATATATATATATATATATTTATTGTTGTGAAAAAGTAATATTTATACTGACTTGTATTAAAGATAAAGTCTTTTTAAATTGATTATGATGTGAATTTATTCAATTATAAATAGAGAATTTTTATTCTACTTAAATTATTATTTATAATTTTTTGTTTTTTAAGTTAGTTTTTTTTTTGTAAGCAAGAAGTATATTGATGAGGATATCAAATGTACTCGACCTGAATCCAGCTGAAGCGATATGTCACTTAACTAAAAGAAATTACCTACCAATTGATATCTAAGGGAAATACAACCATTGATTTTTGTATAAATTAGCAATTTCGCCAATAAGAGATTACCGCCACAAATGAAACTTAATTTTCCAAACAATGTCCATCACGCTCCACTTCGCGTTCTTAAAAATAATATCGTTCCTTTGGGTTCAAATACCCCAACAAACGGCTAACCAAACTAATCCTTCACTACCCACTTTCATACGCTTTGATCTACAATACGAATGCCAAAATAAAAAGCTCTCCATACAATGGTTTCCACGTTCATTATGACCTCCTCCTAACCACTTCGTTAACTTGTCCCAAAGCAAACTAGAAACCGAACAATTCGTAAGAATATGGTTTAGGGTTTCCTGATGGTCTTTGCAAAAGACACGAACAATATCGGTAGACGCAATAGAAACTCCCCTATTGATTAAACAATCTTTCGTTGGAAGTTTGTTCAAAAGACATCTCCATCCGAACGCTTTGATTTTCGCCGGAGTGGCCGCTTCCCACATCAATCGATAAGCCGTATCAAATCTTGAGCCGGACCAGCAGTAATACGCGATTGGTAAATCTTCTTGTAGCAAGATCTTACTGAAAACGTCACATCTCCCTCCAAATTCCAGAGCATGATATCTTCCTTCTGATCTTCTGGCGAAATATTGATTAAAATCTGCATCAATTTCTTGAGATCATCTTCTGCACTTCCAGAATCCAGTCTAGCTTGAGATGGAAGGGCTTCGAGTTGATGTCCAGAACCGAACATAGATGCTGGAATAGTTTCACCCATAATTGAATTCGTTTCCCCTGGACCAGAAGCAATCTCCGCAGGAAAATCAAGAGGAACCTGCCCAATTACTGAAACAACCGTCTCTGCAATTGCCTCAAAATATGATATAGCATGTTCTATGCTCCACAAATCTGTCTGATGCCGCTCACTGAAAATATTAGAAGCAGAGTCCAACATCGATTCAGAAATAACAGTCCCAGTTGAAACAGAAATATAAATAGAAGAAGTTACTCCCGTACCTGCAAAAAAGGAACAAACGTGAGATAATCTGAAGTCTCCCTATTCCCATCTCCCACCTATCCACCCTCTCATCTCCGTGACCGAAACATCTTTAAGTTTTGACCACGAGTAAATCCTCGGAAACAACTCCTTCAATATCCCCCTCCCCGTCCAATTTCCGATCCAAAATGGAATGTGATGTCCATTTCCAAGAGTGAATTTGCAGTTCTCGATGAAAGTGTCTACAAAATGATATTTCGATAACAAAAGAATATCCTTCCACCAAGAAGATTAAAGTTATCAACTCGATCCCGAGTAACCACTCTCCGAGACAAGAAGTCTTATGTCTCTGTATCTAGCTCTTAGAATTTGAAACCATAGGTCCTACGATCCCACTAGAATCCTCCATCTCCACTTCCTAAGTAAGCTAACATTGAAAAGTTCTAAATCCTTAAATTTTAATCCTCCTTTTTCCAAAGGCAAGCAAAGAGTATCCCAACTACTCCAATGAATTTTCCTCTTCTCGGTCGTGCTACCCCATAAGAAAATATTATGAAGTTTGATGATTTCCCTTCTAACTTTCACCGGAATCTTGTAAAAATATAAGTAAAAAATAGGAAGACTTCCTAAAACTGATTTAAGAAGAGTGATTCTTCCTCCCAAATTCAAAAAACGGTCATGCCAACAAGACAACCTTTTATTTATTTTAATCAAAAGAGGCGTCCAAGTTGCTATTCTCCTCGGATTTGACCCAATTGGTATTCCAAGAAATATGAACTCTTTATTCTTCGTCCTACAAGCCAAAAACAATGTCGCCGCTTCTAAGTAAGTTTCCGGAGTATTAATGCCAATCAATTTACTTTTGTGAAAGTTTATGCCCAAGCCTGAAACCAACTCAAAACCTCTAAGAACCGCTTTAATGGCCCATAAATGATTCCAACTCCCATTCCCTATCAAAATGGTGTCGTCCGCAAATTGAAGTATGTCTAGGAAACACTTTTGATTAACCATGACACCCGCAAATTCTCCTATTTCCACTGATCTTCTAGCCAACATATTCAAACCTTCCGCTACCATCACGAAAAGAAAGGGAAATAATGGGTCACCTAGTCTTAATCCCCTTCTTGTGAAGATCAACGCTTCCATCCAACGCATCCACTTCTCCCCGAACCTCATCTTCCTCATCATGAATCTAAGAAAATTCCAACTCACCTTATCGTACGCTTTCTCGAAATCCACCTTGAAAAGTGAAACAACTATTTTCTCTTTACAAGCATAATCCACTAATTCATTGGCCACCACCATACCATCTAACAATTGTCTACCCGGAACAAACGCACCTTGAATTTTTGAAATTAAAGAATGAACAACAATCTTTATTCTACCTGCCAAAATCTTAGCAATAACCTTGTATATACTTCCAACAAGAAAAATATGTCTATAATCATCAAGGCCTAAAGGTGAACATTCTTCGGAATCAAAGTTAGAAAAGAAGAGGTAATGCACTTTGAAAGAGTACCCGTATTGTGAAAATCTCTCACAAGCCGAATGAAGTCCTCCTTAATGAAATGCCAACACTTAAAAAAAAGGAAAGTGTATCCATCCGGGCCCGGGCTTTTGGATCCCTCGCAATCCCAAACCGCTCATTTGATTTCCTCATCCGAAAAGGGTCTATCCATGGAGATCATCTCTTCTTGAAAGTCATACCTTCTAGATAAGGTCTATTTATATTAGGTTCCAATAACTTGTGAGCAAAGTGATTCTTCACCTCATCCTTCACCTCCTCTACCGACTCCAAAACGCCTCTACTAGAATTGAAAAAACCAATATGATTCCTTCTTCTCCTTTCCTTTACCACACTATGAAAGTATCTATTATTATTATCTCCCTCGTTTAGCCATTTAATGGGAGTCTTTTGAATAATCATGTTCTTCTTTATTCTCAAATTAAGCCAAAATCTACTACTAGCCATTTCGCGACTCTTCCTATCCTCCTTCGATAAGAGCCCTAATTCCTCTTCGGCCATTAGATCTCTCTTGTTAATCTCCAAGACACTTTCATCAATCTCTAGATCAAATTTACCAAATACCTTCTTATTCCACTTATGAAGACTACTTTTGAGTAATCTAAGTTTCTCCTTAAAGACGTAATCGCTTCTTCCTTGAACGACAAGAAGGCTCCACTTTTTCTCAAAAAAAGGTAAAAAAAAATCTTGTCTTTGAACCATTCATTGTTGACTCTAAAAGATTTTGGTCCCCAATTTGACAAATCTGCAACTAGCCATATCGGGCAATGATCAGATATGTCTTTATCCCCTATTAATTGACCTTTTATATCCCAACTATCTATAAGTCCCTCCGAAAGAAGAAAACGATCGATTCGGCTCATAGATCTACCATCTCCATTATACCATAAAAACTTCTTACCTTTGCACGAAACATCCACCAACCCGATGTATGCAATGAAATCCGAGAACTCATTCACCTCCTTCTTACGGCTCCCCAACACACTACCCTTCCTTTCACTAGTAATAGAAATCTCATTAAAGTCACCTCTAATACATCACTCCCTATCCGAATACTTTAGTTTGAAATCCACCAATCTCCTCCGAAGAGTTTTTTTTAGGCCAACTCACACGGAGAGTACACATTTATGATATAGTAAAATTTCTCCCTCCAAACCACCTTCACTCCAATGTAACCCTCTCCTTTAAAACTAAACAGAACTTCTAAATTTCCCTTCTTCCCTCCTTCCATAGAGTAATAATTCCTCCTGATGTTCCCGAAGATCCGGAAAATTACCAACCTATGTCTTCTTTTGTCCAAAAACTCTTAGCTACAACGTTGTTGATGTTCTCCCTTTTGGTCTCCTGAATAAGAAAAATATATGCCTTCCCTTTTTTAATAATATTGCTTATTCTCTTCCTCTTGACTATGCTACCTCCCCCTCTTATGTTCAATGATCCAATAATCATTTGTAACTCTTAGTTTCTGTAACAGCCCGAGCCTTCTGCGCTCCCGGCACTATTATCTCATGATCTTCTCTACCCCCCTCACTAGTAGAGTTTTTGCCTTTCATGGGAATCAAACCCTGTACCCTGGGGAAAAAACTCTACTAGTGAGGGGGGGTAGAGAAGATCATGAGGTAATAGTGCCGGGAGCGCAGAAGGCTCAGGCTATTATAGTTTCCGCCTTCCCATTCGCCATTATATAATTGTCATTCCTCTCCATCTCTTCTAACTTCGAAATGTACTCCTTCTTCGCGTCCTCCGCTACCACCCCCAAGTTCGAAATTTCCTTCCATAATTTGCAACCTAAATTAGAGTTCAAATTTTCCCATAAACGACTATTGCTCCTATGAATATCAGAATCCGAAGTGTTATTGAGATAATATTCCGAAAAAGACGAAGTTTCAACTCCGTTCCCACTACTATTCTTACTGCCCGTAGGTTGATCTTCCTTGCTCATATTTCCTTTTTTCATAATGTGCTTGCCTTTGACAAAAGAACATTTGCTTTTCTTTGAATTACTATTTATGTTACCAGCTATACCATCCATGCTTCTAAATTTCAACTTTTGTTTTCTTTTTTTTTTTAAAGAAAAAAACCGAAAAATCTTCATTAACCCCATCTTGTCTCCTACCTACTGTCGCTCCCGGGATTTTCATCCTAGTACAAACGCGAAAGTGGCGCGGAAAAGGTAGAGTCGCCAGCCAAGCATTTTTATCCCGAAAGAATGGGAAAGGTAATGCTGCACAAACCTGAGGAAGAAGGAAAGGACAAGGTCTTGCGAACCAAAGATCTGGGTTCGGGAGTCGGTTACGACCTGGGAAGGTATTAGCACCCCAGACCGTCCGCCGTACCTGTTGCACCCCAAAATTTTCCCTCACAAAACAAGACTTTGTGTACTATGAGGTTCACCAGGTTCACAAGACACCTTATGAGGTTCACAAGCTTTACAAGACCTCTCACAAGGTTCACAAGCTTTACAAGACCTCTCATAAGGTTCACAAGCTTTACAAGACATCTTATGAGGTTTACAAGGTTCACAAGACTCCTCATGAGGTTCACAAGGTTCACAAGACATCTTATGAGGTTCACAAGGTTCACAAAGTTCACAATTAGTCAGAAGATTTGACAATTCCCTCAGACAATGCATCCTCCTAAGCAGGACATCCAAAACTAGGGTTTTGACTTTAATCAGGCTAAATGAACTTCCAAGGCTTCAAGTGAGCTTCATAACATCTTATATGTGTTTAAGAATCCCCATGACAAGTTTCAAGACTTTTCCCAAAGGTTTGCTCAGTCAGATGATCAGATAGGTTAAAATCAGTCAGAGCAGTTAAAAAGTCAAACTGAGGTCAACTGTGGTCAAACCAAAGTCAAACTTCATGATTTTTTGCCAACATCAAGTATATGAAGTAAAATTCATCATTTGATCAAGGGTTGATCATGATTCATCAAGGACATTTCAGATCATCAAGAATCAGAGGTTTCTAAATTAGGGTTTCCTCAGGAAAAGTCAACTGAACTTTGACCAGCCATAACTTTCACATGCTTCATCAAATTTTTCCCATACAAAGCTCATTTTGAAGGAAATTGAATTCTTTACAACTTTGTATCTCACAAGCCAAGCCCAAAAATGCTTCATTTGGAAGGTATGAGCTAAGACATTATAGGTCCTTTTAAAAGTCAACAAAAAGTCAACAACTTCAAAAGGGCATAACTTGAGAATGGTAAATGATATGGACATGAAACTAATGGGGTTGGTTAGAGTACTCTTTAAGATTTCCAAAATTTCCAAGAACACCCTCATAGCATTAAAATTGAAGGATTTGTGCCCTTGCAAAGTTGGGAAATTTCAGGGAGGTTTTTGAGGCAAATAGGGCTTTAAAACCAATTTCTTCCAAATGGGCTTGTAATCTTGTGATCCAAACTTCAACATGACACCAAGCACGACCCAACCCATGTAATTTCTGATTTATTTTATTTTATTTAATATTTATTTGAATTTTATTCATTTAAATACATATTAAATCAAAATAAAATCAAAAAATCAATATTTAAGTGTGATTCTTCTTCTAGAAAATCATAAAAGACATTTAACATGAATATACACTATCCAAATTCGTGCTCACTCTTTGAAGCATGAAGAGATTTGATTTTTGGCCAAAATTGGAAAGGGATTTCTTCATCACCAAGGTATCCAAAAAGCCCAAAGAGGGAGCATATTTTTTGACCTAAATCAATCCACTACATATACACAAAGAGAACACAAGCATTGGGGACGAATTTTCTGCCTCAAGAGTAAGTTGCCACTTTCAAAAATTCACCAAAAAACCTCAATTCGGATTCTTGCATAGAGGCTACATCAAGAGATTTTGAAGGTTGCAATATGTTTCTAGATGATCATTGAACCTATTTGAACCATTTGCAGCATCCAAATCATTGCATATTACCTAAACCGAATCAGTTTTGTTCTTTGTTTTGAAATTTTCGATTCTCCTTATTTATGCATTGAAAACTAATTTTGTTTATTGATTCATGATTAGTTGAAGCTTGTGATGAATTCTGGGCGGTTTAATTGAAGAAAACATGGCCGAATCGTGTGTTGCCATTTTAGGGTTCTTGACCTTCAAGTTAGGGTTTTGTGTTTAAATGGATATAAACAAATTCTAAAACCGTGGATCCATTCTAAACAACCTCTGGATTTTGTTTGCACTCTTAATTCAATGAAATTGTACTGTTTTAATGATGTTTGGATTTTGTAGGTATACCTGCCATTTGAAATTTCGCAGGAAAACTTGTAGTAAGATTCGCAGCAAAATCCCCAGGTCTGGAGGAAGAAGAAGATGATCAGTGGCGCCAAGAATCTGATTTAAAAATTTGTTTTAATATTTTATTGATTTTGTTTGAGATTATTACACAAATGCAGTGTTGGCTCAGCTGGTTGGTGTGTGTATGCGTGTTGTTAATGGTCCTGGGTTCGAATACTCCCCAGGCCATTTATTTTGTTTTATTTTCCATGATCTTTTGCAGGTAAGCAACAAAAGGCCTTGCTGCTCATCCCCTAACACCAGCGCTCCCCTGGCCTGGTGGTTGTGCTATTGGTCCAAGACGCCTAAAGCTTAGGGACTGGGTTCGAATCCCAGTCCAGGTAAGTTCCTTTTTTCCATTTTTTCTTGTTTTTCTATTTAATTTGTTTATATTATAATTAAATAATAAAAATAAAATGTTTATACTATTTTCTTTTCTATAATTCAAAAGTCATCTTTTCAAAAATTAAACTCTATTAGTAAAATTATTTAGTATTTATTTTTGTATATTATTAATATTATATAATTTTGTATAATTAATTTAGATAATTAACCCTAATTTATTTTTCTAACCATATAAACCCTAATATTTTATAAAAAAAAACTAATTATTATTATAAACCCTAATTTTTCTTTTACTTTTAATTTATTTGTTTGTAAACTTTAATTATGTACATATTTTTATAATTTGTTTATAATTATTATTTAATATAGTTTTTGATTATGTTTAAAACAATAAAAAAAAACTCCTAAATTAATTTTGTAAAAATAATTTATTTTTATAATATGTTTATTTAATCATAATTAACTATTATTTTCATAACATGTATATAAATTTAAATTTTTATAATAATTAGTATATAGCATGAATTATTTATTTTTCTTCTTAAAAAATCTAAAAATAATCATTTATTAAAAATTGAACTTTTAATTTATTATTCATTATTATGCTTTATTGTTATTATTATTACTAACCCCATATATATATATATATATATATATATATATATATATATATATATATATATATATATATATATATATATATATATATATATATATATATATATATATATATATATATATATATTGTGATTTATTATTATTATTGTTACTAACCCAATTATTTATTATTATTTATTTTGCTTATTTATTTAATTTATTTTAATTGTTATTGTTATGTAATTGTATCCCTTATGTAATATTTGTAGTAGTAATTTTTAATATTTATAATGCTATGGTTAGTAAAATAGGGAGTGAAACATGTTTGTATTTAAAAATTAATTTAGCTCATTAAACTTAAAGATAAATATTTAAATTGGTACACTCACACACGTAAGTCGATCTTGGATCGCCATCTCACTTCTTAAGGGTTACCTCTCAAGTTGCCTAAACAAAAGGTCAAGTAAGGTGTAAAGCAAAGTCCCTCATTTTATATCATTTAGTCCCTTAATAGAGAAAAAGATCAAGTCCCTTCATGGTTGCCTTCGTAATGATCTTGTCCCTTTCGAATAAAGATGATAAGTCCCTTCGAAGTGCTTATACACCTTACAGTTGCCTAAATAACAGATGTCCCTTCACTTGTCCCACACATCCAAGGTAATGACTACCTATTCCTTAATAATAGGGATAGTCTTACAACTTAAAGGATATTTAAGAACAGAAAAGACTTAATCTTAGGGTAGGTTCCTCTTATGTACTTGCTCACTTTTCAAAAACATTTCAAACACTTCACATTTTCAAACAAATTTTCAAAACAAAGACTTTATATATATCCGTACATGGATCATTATAAAGTATTTAAAGAAAATTTTATTCACACACTACACATTTCAAAAACATTTTAAAGTGAGCTAAGTAACTAAGAGCCCATGGATAACCATGGATGTAAAGGGTGCTAACACCTTCCCTTTACATAACCTACCCCCCGAACCCAAAAATCTTTTAAGGTCTTTCCTGTTCTTTTATGCCCTTTCCTTTGGATAAAATAAAAGTCGGTGGCGACTCTTGCTATCCGCAACATTTAACTAAAGTCAGTTCTCCCACCGTGTTACAGAACTGGCGACTCTGCTGGGGATTTAATAAAAGAGGGGTACCCTTAGGAATTAGATCACTTTAATATTGTTTGTCTTGTTTGCTTTATACTTATCTGTTGGGGTGCTCTTATGTGTGAAAGATCCTAACCCGGATCTAGTGTACCTTAGGTAAATGGCAATAGACCAAGGAAACTGTACGACGTATACCGATATGGTTGATCTGGTGGCCATAGTTAGTGTGACTTCTTGGTTGGTGCTTATGTTCCTTAAGTCAAGTTGAGGATAATATGAGGCTGCCATATGTTGTCAATGCACTAACTAACTTTTAGAACCCTAGTTATCCCATCTTGGCCTTTAGAAAGTAGTGAGATAACCGGCTTTGGTGAAGACTGAAGTTGGTCGATACTCGATACTACACTCATTGAGATTCTAAACTTGGAGGGTTTTGGTTGGCAAGTAAGTTGCCTACTGAACAACCACCCTTGTGAAGGATCAACGATATTGAGGTCCCTTAGAACCTGGTTATTTTATAGGACAGGATGAACCATCTAAACTTCAGGGGAGGGTACTTACCTTTGAACCTCATGCAAGCCTTTAAACCTAGGGCTATTGTGTGACTTGTTTGTGTGTGCCACATGTTTGTGATTGTGCATAACATCATGACATCATCATGCATCATAAGCATAACATTTTCACTAACCATTTCAAGGACCAAAGGATTTATCTTTGTTCTTTGTTGCAGGTCATGGCTTCTGCTCGTAGGAACACTATCTGGATCCACTTTGTAGGAATACCTCCTAAGCTTAAGGAATTGGTTTCTCAAGTTTCTGAAAGCTCCCAGTTCATCAAGAGACATGGTCACCTACTGGATCTAGTTACTTCAGGGTTCAATGAAGACATGATGAGTGTTCTGTTTCAGTTCTTTGATCCTAAGCACCATTGCTTCACATTCCCCGACTATCAGCTGGTTCCTACAATGGAAGAGTTCTCTAAATTTCTGGGTATACCTGTTCTTGATCAAAGACCCTTTACAGGCTTGGAAAAAGAGCTTAAACCAGAGGTCATTGCTGGAGCTCTACATCTGAAGAAGTTTGACATTGTTCTAGAAACGAGAAGCGGAGTTAAGGGTATTCTTGCTAAGGTATTAATGGATAAAGCTCAAGTGTTCTTGAAGGCTATGAGCTATGATGCTTTTGAGGAAATCTTAGCCTTGCTGATTTATGGCTTAGTGTTGTTCCCCAATCCAGATCAGTTCATAGACATTCACGCCATCAACATATTTCTGAGTCACAATCCAGTGCCTACATTGCTTGGAGACATTCTGCACTCTCTTCATACTCGTACTACGAAAGCTAGAGGAACTTTGATGTGTTGCATACCTTTGCTATCTAGGTGGTTTATTTCTCACCTTCCTCGCTCAGTTATAAAGAATGAACAAGGGTTCAGGTGGTCTAAAAGGATCATGTCACTCTCTCATTCAGATATCCATTGGTGCTCCAGATCTATGGAGAATGTCACTATCATTGACCGTTGTGGGGAGTTTCCTAATGTGCCACTTCTAGGCATAAGAGGAGGCATTACTTACAACCCTTCTTTAGCTTTACGACAGTTTGGTTACGCTCGGAGTGATGGTCCACATGACATGTTGATTCAGGGTATTGTGTTCGACTACGACAACGATCTACAAGGTTATCGTCAAAGGTTCATACGAGCATGGGGAAAAGTGAACAAGGTTGACAGCAAGACTCTGGAGCCCAAGTACACTATTCCTATGGAAGCTTACCTCAGATGGGTGCGATCTCGTGCTCAAACTCTCATGATGCCATATCCTGCCATCCTGCCAGTTACTATGGAGCCTGTTGCTGAAGGAGATACCTCTTATATCATCCTTCACCCAGATATGCCCGCTGACATGGAAGACTTACAGAGATCTTGGATTCAGTTGAAGGAGAAAAGGGATACTTTCGAGGCTCATTACAAAGCAAGCCAAGAAAGAATCCTAGAACTAACAAAGCAACTTCATGAGGAGCGGAATCTCAACTCATACCTCAACACAAAGAGGAAACGTCCATGGGAGACTTAAAACCCCATCTTTTGTATTTATTTCATTTTGTAAGCCCAAAGGGCAAACAAATTTATTACTAATAAAAGTTTACTTTCTTGTTTGTTTAAGCAAATTTAAATCCTGCGGTCCTTGAAAACATTGCATATACATTCACATATCATATCATTGCATCACAGGTTTATTGTGCACATGTTTCTTATCTTCTCGCTGTTTATTTCAGCAATGGCTCTTGAACAAACAGTCAAAGATCTCCAGGCACAAAATGCACAGTTCCAAGAGTTGATCCTGAACTTGTCCAAGGGGCAGGATGAATTGAAGACACTGCTGGCCAAGAAGACTAAGAAGACTAGAAGGTCAGGAGGCCTGATCAACATGGGAAGAAGGTTCAGAGGTCCTGTCAAGACCAAAGAACAGGTTGAAGATTATGAGTCTGAAGAGTCTGAGAAAGAAGGAGGCAGTCTCCATAATACCATGGGGGACTCTGATTCTGAAGCTAACTACTATCATGAGCCTAATGAAGATAAGTTCAAGATGCTGGTGGATAGAATGGATGCTATGGAATTACAAAAGTCTTCTGGGCTGGATTTTGAAGACCTGAGTCTGATATCTGGGGTAGTTATACCCATTGGTTTCAAGGTTCCTACTTTTGTTGTTTATGATGGTGTCTCTTGTCCCAAGCTGCATCTGAGGTCTTATGTCAGGAGGATCCAACCCCATACTGCTGATAAGAAGTTGTGGATCCATTTCTTCCAAGAGAGCTTATCTGGAGCTCAATTGGAATGGTACTATCAGTTGGAGAGTGTCAACATCCGTGATTGGAATGATCTTGCTGAAGCCTTCTATAAGCAATATCAATACAATGCTGATCTAGCCCCTACTCGCATGCAACTACAAAGCATGTCCGTGGGTGCTAAAGAAAATTTCAAGGAGTATGCCCAGAAGTGGAGAGATTTGGCTGGAAGAGTACAACCCCCTTTAACTGACAGGGAGTTGGTTGATATGTTCATGTGTACGTTGAATGGTCCCTTTTACAGTCATCTCATTGGAAGCTCATCATCTGGCTTCACTGAGTTGATAATGACAGGAGAGCGCGTAGAAAGTGGTATAAGGAGTGGCAAGATCCAAGTGGGTGCTTCTTCTTTAAACACTACAAAGAAGCCTCCCAGTGGGAAGAAAGAGGCAAATGCTGTTTATGGTCAACCTGATCGTAATAGAAGGCATCAGTCTGTGAGTGCAGTTCATATCTCCAATCCAACTCCTACAACACCAGAGCTGCCACAGGGAAATCAACAGAGGACTAGAAGGCAGTTCACTAAGATCAACATGTCAATGGCCCAAGCCTTGCAACATTTGTTGAAGGCTGAACTTATCACTTTGAAAGACCCTCCTCAGAATCCCAATGTTACCTCTCCCAGGTACAATCCTAATGCACGATGTGCATATCATTCGAATTGTCAAGGACATGATACCAATAGTTGCTGGGTATTGAAGAATAAGATTCAGGATATGATTGATGCTGGAGAAATTGAGTTTGACCCTCCGGGTACTCCAAATGTGATTACTGCTCCCATGCCAAATCATGAGAAGACTGTCAATGCCATTGATGAAGTTTCACATATTTCCTCAGTCGCAGATTTAACTACACCATTGTCTGTTATTAAGAAGAAGTTAGTACAAGCTGGGTTCTTTACAGGTTGTCATGAAGATTGTGTCTACTGTGCTTATAAGCCGGATAGTTGTTGGAGATTGAAAGACAAAATACAACGCCTCATGAATAATTACACCATAGTGTTTGAGAGGACACCACCTTCTGTGGAGAGTATGGTGTATCATATAACTAAAGGTACAAAGATTGAAGAGGTAGATATGGTTGATAAAGTGCCGGTAAGGATCACTTCCAAGGGACCTGTCAAAATCACTCATAAGGGTCCAATTAAGATTACTGCTGAAGGCCATGTGAAGATTGTTGTTGAAGCTAGAGTGGCTCCTATGATCATTACCACTCCCGGTCCTATTCCGTATACTTCTGATAAAGCTGTGCCTTGGCATTATGGGTCTGATGTTTATATCCATGGTGTTAAGCAGGAACCCTTAGCTGATACGCCTGTTGCTGATGAAAACATTGATGTTGATAATATTGCTGGATCTAGTAAGATCACACGAAGCGGAAGAGTTTTCTCTCCTCCAATTACCTCCAAGAATACAGTTACTCCAGCTACTACCTCCATTACTGATGCTCGGGGAAAAGGTCCTGTTATTGAATCCCTACCAACTGATGTACCAGCTGCTGATGATCTTTCTAAGCAGATGGAAGAAGTATTGAAAATCATTCGCAAGAGTGATTATGAAATTGTTGATCAATTGGGGCATACTCCCTCCAAGATTTCTATGTTATCTTTATTGTTGTGCTCTGAGGCTCATGCCAAGGCCCTGATTAAATTTCTGAAGACTGCTCATGTACCAAATGAAATTTCTATTGACCAGTTTGAAAATTGTGTTGCACACTTGACCTATGATAATGGGTTAGGTTTCTCCGATGCTGATTTGACTCCTGCCAAGAGGGATCATAACAGGGCTCTACATATCTCTATTGAATGCAGGGGCACTACACTGTCACATGTGCTAATAGATAATGGTTCCTCGCTGAATGTGTTGCCCAAAGAAGTCCTGAATAAGCTTAGTCCTGAAGATGCTGTGTTGAAACCCAGTAATATAGTGGTGAAGGCTTTTGATGGCTCGAGAAGAGTGGTGCATGGAGAAATTGATCTCCCAATCAAAGTTGGTTCTCAGGTTTTCAACGCTACCTTTTATGTAATGGATATCCGTCTGTCGTATTCTTGTTTGCTTGGGCGTCCCTGGATCCATGGGGCAGGTGCTGTAACCTCTACCTTACATCAAAAGCTGAGGTATCCAGTAGAGGGGAAGGTTGTTACTGTTTACGGAGAAGAAGGATATATGATTAGCCATGTGAACGCCTTTAAATATCTTGAAGTGGAAGGTAACTATGTTGAAACTCCGTGTCAGACATTTGAAGTGGTTCCTTGGATTGTTAATGATTATGAAGCTCCTCCTGTTGTCAAGAAAGTTCCTGTGGTCACCAGAGTACCTCCTACAATGGCCTCCTTAAAGATGCTAGAGCTGTGGTGGATGAAGGTGGTTGTACTATTTGGGGTCAGCTTCCTGATATTCCGTACAAGTCTGACAAATTTGGTTTGGGTTTCACTGCAGAGTCCCAGAAGGCTGTTCGTCATGCTCGTGTTCTTCGTATCACAAATCAGGGGATTATGAAGAATCAGATCAATGTTGTGGGTGACTATGATAAAGACTACAATTTGGATGCTTGGATTTTTCCTATTATGGGTGCTGGACTCAATAACTGGAAGGCTGAAGATGTTATTCCTATCTCCTTTAGTCAGGAGTAAATACTATTACTGTGTTGTTACCTTTTAAAGTTTTTAATTTTTGAACAATTTGAACTCTTAAGCCTTGTGCCTTACCCGGGGCACAATGGTGTGCTTGTTACGGGATGTCCTTTCATTTGCATACTTCATTCAATAAAAATCAGTGGACGTTTCGTTTTCGTAAATATTGTGTTCCTTGTCTTTCTTTTCTTTTTGTTTTATCAGCTATGTGTTCTTACACACACCCACGTCACTAAAATGCAGATCCTTATCCACTCTGGATCCTGTTGATAACAGTTCTACTATTGCCAATTATAATTTCGAGAATCCGATCTATCAAGCTGAAGATGGAAATGAGGACGATTATGAGGTACCTGTAGAGCTTGCTAGGTTGTTACAACAAGAAGAGAAAGCTATACAACCACATGAAGAGCCAGTCGAAGTTGTGAATTTAGGAACTGAAGAAAACAGGAAAGAAGTCAAGATAGGGGCTGAATTGGAAGAAAGTGTTAAGAGCAGATTGATCCAGATGCTACGTGACTATATGGAAATCTTTGCTTGGTCCTATGAAGATATGCCAGGGTTGGATACAGACATTGTGGTTCATCGTTTACCAGTAAAAGAAGATTGTCGTCCAAAGAAGCAGAAGGTTCGTCGCATGCGTCCTGAAATGTCAGAGAAGATCAAAGCAGAGGTAATGAAACAGTTTGATGCAGGGTTCTTAGCTGTGACTTCTTATCCTCAGTGGGTTGCAAATGTGGTGCCGGTACCTAAGAAGGATGGTAAGGTATGTAGTGTGTAGACTACAGGGATTTGAACAAGGCCAATCCCAAAGATGACTTTCCACTTCCTCATATTGATGTTCTAGTAGACAACACTGCTCAGCATAAGGTATTCTCTTTTATGGATGGTTTCTCTGGTTACAATCAAATCAAGATGGCACCTGAAGATATGGAAAAGACTACATTTGTTACACAGTGGGGCACCTTTTGCTATAAAGTGATGCCATTTGGTTTGAAGAATGCAGGGGCAACATATCAACGTGCTATGGTGGCTTTGTTTCATGACATGATTCATCATGAGATAGAGGTATATGTGGATGATATGATAGCCAGGTCCCAAAATGAAGAGCAACATCTTGATCATCTGCATAAGTTGTTTGAGATATTGAAGAAATACAAGTTGAGACTGAACCTAAACAAGTGTACTTTTGGAGTTAGATCTGGTAAACTCCTGGGTTTCATTGTCAGCGGAAAAGGTATTGAAGTAGATCCTGCAAAAGTGAAAGCTATACGAGAGATGCCGGCTCCCCGTACTGAGAAGGAGGTTAGAGGTTTCTTGGGACGATTGAATTACATTGCAAGATTTATTTCCCAATTAACTGCCATCTGTGAGCCAATCTTCAAATTGTTGAAGAAAGATCAGGTGATGGAATGGAATGATGAGTGCCAGACAACATTTGATGAAATCAAGAAATATCTATTAGAACCTCCAATTTTGATGCCACCAGTTGATGGAAGACCCTTGATTATGTACTTAACAGTATTAGACAACTCAATGGGGTGTGTATTGGGGCAACATGACGAGTCTGGTCGAAAAGAGCAGGCAATATACTACCTTAGCAAAAAGTTTACCGACTGTGAAACAAGATACTCACTGCTCGAGAAAACTTGCTGCGCTTTGGCATGGGCTGCTCGCCGACTAAGACAGTATATGTTGACTCATACTATCTTATTGATTTCAACGATGGATCCAATCAAGTACATATTTGAGAAACCTGCTCTCTCTGGAAGAATCGCAAAATGGCAAATGATCTTAACAGAATATGATATACAGTACACTACTCAGAAGGCCATTAAAGGAAGTGTTGTAGCTGATCATTTGGATCATCAAGCAGTGGATGATTACTAGTCAATGAGTTTTGAGTTCCCTGATGAAGACATTATGATTATTACCAAAGAACCTGGACAATATGACGGACCTGAACAAGGATCCCGATGGACTATGGTTTTTGATGGAGCTTCTAATGCACTTGGTAATGGTGTTGGTGTTGTGATCAGTTCCCCTGAAGGTTGTCATACCCCGATTACTGCCAGACTTTGTTTCTATTGTACTAATAATATGGCTGAGTTTGAGGCATGTATCCTGGGTATCAAAGCTGCCATTGATATGAAGATTCAGTTCCTTGACGTGTATGGAGATTCAGCTCTGGTAGTAAGTCAGGTCAAAGGAGATTGGGATACCAAGCATGATAACCTCATTCCCTACAGAGAGTATGTGTTGTCTTTGATCCCACATTTCAAAGAGATTACCTTTGGACATATTCCACGAAGGGAAAATCAGTTGGCAGATGCACTAGCCACCATGGCATCCATGTTTGAGATCAGCTGGGATGATGAAGCTCCCAAGATTACTATTGATAGATTTGAAAAACCTGCATACTGCAATGAGATTGACACTGAGGAAGCAGAGGAGAAGCCTTGGTTCTATGAAGTGAAAAGATATCTTGAAACTCAGGAGTTCCCGGAAGGGGCATCTGTCAAAGATAGGAAGTTTCTGAGAAGGTTTTCTGCTAAGTTCTTCTTGAGTAATGGAATTTTGTACAAGCGCAATCAGGATTCAACTATGCTTCGTTGTGTGGATAAGAAGGAAGCAACAGAGATTATGGAAGACATGCATGATGGGATCTTTGGCACTCATTCTAGTGGTCATACTATGGCAAAGAAGATATTGAGAGCAGGTTACTATTGGTCTACTATGGAAGCTGACTGCTATCAACATTCCAGAACATGTCATAAGTGTCAAATCTATGCTGATAAAGTACATATACCTCCATCACCATTGAATGTGTTGACTGCTCCTTGGCCTTTTGCCATGTGGGGCATTGATATGATTGGTGAGATCAAGCCCACTGCTTCTAATGGGCATCGTTTCATCCTGGTTGCTATTGATTACTTTACAAAGTGGGTAGAGGCAGCTTCATTTGCATCTGTTACCAAGAATGTGGTGGCTCGATTCATTAAGAATAATCTCATATGTAGGTATGGCATCCCTGAAAGGATTATTACTGACAATGGCTCTAATTTGAACAACACTATGATTACTGATCTCTGCACGCAGTTCAAGATTAAGTATCACAACTCTTCTCTGTATCGTCCAAAGATGAATTGGGCAGTTGAAGCTGCTAACAAGAATATCAAGAAGATTATACAGAAGATGACTGTCACTTACAAGGATTGGCATGAGATGTTACCATTTGCTCTTCATGGTTATCGTACTACAATACGTACTTCAACAGGGGAAACTCCATTCTCCTTGGTCTATGGTATGGAAGCAGTTCTGCCCATTGAAGTTCAGATCCCCTCCTTAAGAATCATGAAGGATGCAGGCTTGGATGAAGATGAGTGGATTCAGACTCGACTTGACCAGATAAATTTGATTGACGAGAAAAGGTTAGCAGCAGTTTGTCATGGCCAGATGTACCAGAAACGAATGATCAAAGCTTTTAACAAGAAGGTTAAGCCAAAGGTATATCAGGCTGGTGACTTGGTAATCAAGCGTATCATATTACCACAGGGTGATCCTAGGGGCAAGTGGACTCCTACATATGAAGGACCATTTGTAGTCAAGACAGTATTCTCAGGAGGTGCTATGATACTTACTACTATGGATGGTGAAGACTTCCCACAGCCTGTAAACGCAGACATAGTTAAAAAATACTACGCATAAAAAGAGACCCGCTAGGTTGACTGGCCTAGGCAAAAATAAGGGCATCCCGGCGAACCAAAAGGGTTCGGGCAAAAATTAGGGATATATATATAAAAAAGTGTACACCCGGCAAGTCGAAAACCTGAAAAGGCGGCTTGGGCAAAAAAGGGTATCCCGGTGGATTGAAAACCTGAAAGGGCAATCCAGGCAAAAGTTAGGGATTAAAGCGTATGACTATGTCTCGTTTGGATCACCCATGTAAACTCCAACCAGTTGTGCTACTTAACCAAGCTCTAACAGATAAAGCTCAACCCAATCATTTCCGTCTCAACAGCAGAAGATGAGATACTTGAAGATAATGGCAATAGTAGAATTGAAACTCAATAGGATTATTTCCCACATAGCTGATTTTCTTTATTTTGTAAAAAAAAATTCGACAAATTCCTCTTACTAGGATTTCTGTCTCCTTGTACAAACTTGCCTATGTGTAGGTCACTTTTTGATATAAATAAAATTTCATCTTTGAATCCAGATTTACTTTTACCCTATTTACATAAGCGAAACGTCCATTGGTTGTGTTTGAATGTATGTATGCTTTTGAATATGATTGATGTTTACCAAAAATGCATAAAATGCTTAATATGATTGATGTTTACCAGAAATGCATGAAAATGCAGTAATAGTATTTACTAAGTGTCGCTCCCGGGATTTTCATCCTAGTACAAACGCGAAAGTGGCGCGGAAAAATTAGAGTCGCCAGCCAGACATTTTTATCCCAAAGGAATGGGAAAGGTAATGTTGCACAAACCTGAGGAAGAAGGAAAAGGACGAGGCCTTGCGAACCAAAGATCTGGATACGGGAGTCGGTTACGAATTGAGAAGGTATTAGCACCCCAATCCGTCCGCCGTACCCGACGGGATCCACGCTTGTTAATCTGTTTTCAAAGGGTGAGAAATAATATGCTTGTTCAAAGGAAAGAATGGCTATCTGGAATGGAAATGGAAATGAGAAAAGAAATGGGATTGACAACTGGAAATAAAAGGGAAAAATGTAGGGAAAATAAAGATTGTGCTCGAATGGGCCCTACCCCACTGCCTACGTACCTCATCGGGATAAATGAGGATCAGAGACGCCGTAGTTCGTCTAACTAAGGCTTATACTCGTTTGTGGTTTTTTAGGATGACGTTGCCATAGCTCTAGCTCAGGTGTTACCGGCTCTGACTCGAGGGTGTTTACCGTATCGCTGTTTGAACTGTCGAGGCAAGTCATGCTCGTCCGCAAAGAATATGAGATGAGATGAGAAGACGTGACTTCTTGGTTTGTTGTCTTTTATAAGAAATGTTTTGAGTTTGTGTTTATTGAATGTACAACACTAAAGACTATGATACAGGAGCGAATACTTTCCAAGATCGCCCCCAATGGAACGTTTGTAAAGCATCCTAGAAGAATGGAGGAGACCTCCACTAATCATTTCCCATATAGCTTAAGGCTCGTGGCGCATTGTACACCTTTCCTTTATTAAATGTTTTTATTTTATTTTATTTTAAGATGAGAAGTGGGACTCAAATTATAAAAGGAAAAATTCTAAGGGAAACTAGACTTACCCTCAATCAGTTGAATTCATGGACAACCTATGGTTAGTGAGGTTTGCAATTGAATCTACCTAAGAGATATAAGACTAAACATGCAAGTAAAAGAAGTTAGTAATGAGCAATGTGGTCCTCCTAGGTCATGGTAGGTAAAAACGTGAATGAAATGTAAATGGGATGAAACAATGGATCGGGTGGGTCGGTTGCGTGGTGCTAAGACGCACGACTTATGGTGTGAAACATACAAGGCTTGCCTTTGGTTGAATGGAGTGGCACGATGGTGATCGAGGAACCCTAAAATAATATGAACTTTATTTATTTATTTGAAAGAATACTCGACGTTGGATCGAGTTTTATTTATTTCCTTTTTGAGATTTAGTTTTCTATCGATTCGTTTTATCTTTTCTATCCTACTTATAGAAACTATACAAGCATACAAGTTCTAAGCTATTACATCACAAAGCACACAAACATAATTGAAGCATAAAAATGTCCAAGTCCATAAGCCAAACCTTGCAAAATACCTTGCACAAAAAACAAATAGTTAGTGAATGATATGAACCATGAATATGCATAATATGATGGAATGATTTAAAATGACGAAAAAATATTAAAAGTCATGAGAAAAATATGAAATTAAATTCCTAAGGTCTTAAACCTGATTATAGCATTGTGTAAAAAAAATCTCTAAAAAATTCTCATCCTAACTAAGGCAAATGGTCATCTAATTCCATGTAAGGTTTAATCACAAATTTACACAAATTACACTATCAAAATAGTAGAAAAAATGTCCTAAAAATTCACCAAAAATATTCTAGGTACTTTAACTTGTCTTTTAATCATAGCAAAAAGAATGGGCAGAAAATATTATGGGACGTGGTAGAAATAAATTGTACAAATTTATGTGTCTACATGAGAATTCAATACAAAATCAATTAAATTAAAATTCGAAAATAAATTGAGAAATTATTAAATTCAGAAAGTAAAAATTGGGAATGTTTCTAAATTGACTTAATATTCTACTGTATTTTTTTATAGAATTTTAATATTCATTTTAATATTTATTTATGAATTAAATTAAACAAGCATAAAATAGAAAACATATAAAGAATGGAGGGGGTACAGTAGAAATGTTATTAAGTTAAACACAAAACGGGCTTCTTAATGGGGGTGCGGATAGCAATATCTGCAGGCCCATTGTATAGACATAATGCAGGAGGGGTGAGAATAGAAATTTTGTTAAGTTAAAAAGATAATTGGGTTTGAATGGGGGTGTTAGTAGCGATTTGTCTAGGCCCATTATCACTTATCCTCTTATCAGAATTCTAATGGTGATCAAAAGAGTTTAATGACGGATTAATGGTCTTTAATTGATCTTTATTCTTCATTATTCTAATTAATATTTCATTAATCTTAATCTTTTCATTTAATTTAATATTCTAATTAATATTCTAATAACTAAATTTATAAAAGAAACAGAATAAAATAAACATAAAGAACACAAATTGGCTGAAGAAAAACATATGTCTTCTTCTTCTCTCAACCACCTCCTAGCGAAACCCTAGCCGCCGCCGGAAAAAACGCCCTACCGGAAGACATTTGTGGCCGCCATCGACTACCTTAGCCCCTTTCTCTCTCTCACGCATCTTCTCTCTCTCTTTCACCTTATTCCCTAAACGAGAAACCCTAGCCTCAACCTTCCTCCAAGCCGCGCCGTCACCAGCCCTACTACCGTCACCAAATCCTCACCATCGCCTCCGTTCCCTCTCCCAAATTGAAACCCTAACCGCCATGGCGACGATTTCTTCGTCTCCTTCTCTAATCCACCAACAACACGAACACAACTCCATCATTCTTCTCCTCCGATCTCAAATCCCCAACTAAAAATAACCTAATCCAACCTAAATATATAGACCGAGGCCCTCTAGAAACACGAAGAAAAAGGAATCGCGATAGAAAATATTCACACCTTCAATCGATGTTGTGGTGACGAAGACGATGGTGAACCCGCGCGATGAAGAATACCGGAGTTGACACGGTGAAGATGACCTCGCACGATGAAGACGAACAAAGGTGACGTTATGAAGACGACCTCTCGTGATGGTTGCGGATTATTCAGGTACAAAAATCGTTGGGATTCGATCTTCTTCCTCTTCTACGCGATCTTTCTCTTCTTCTTCTATTTTAATTGATGCTGATAGATCTTGATTTTTGTAGATTTTTGGATATCAACTGTTGAAGAATCAAAAGAAGGTGAGTCTTGCGGATGATGATTGGAAACGATGAAGAGGTGATGAATCAACTGATGAGGATTAATGCTTTTTTCAGATTTCTTACAGGTACGGTTGACACTACACAGAGGACGATAACTTTGAATGTGATGATAAAGGCTTGTTCTTGTTGATCTTTGTTCGAGTCAATCGAAGAAGTTTCTGCTGCAGTTGTTATTGATACATCTGGTTGGTCGATTTTGCTAGTTGAATATCCGTGTTTGAAGTCTCTTTCTTCTTCTGAATTTTCAACGAAGATCGTGATGAGGAAGCTGCGACGTTGCGATGCGGACGAAGCTAATTTGATGGCCAAAGGCACAGAAGATGCAGAGGCTGAAGAGATTATGAAGGTACGAAATCTTCCCCTTTACACTTCACAATCTTGAGTTTATTCCGATCTTCCTTGAGTTTTCGGGTTTTGAAACGCTGCAGTTGTTGCTTGTGTGTGTTGCAGTTTTTGATGCAAGTTGTTTTGTGAAGATGATGATGGTGGTTTTGGGAAAGGTTGATGAAGGAGAGATGTGGAATGGAGAATGTTTGGAGAATATGGAAATAGGAGAGATTGATGATGAATTTCCAGCCAACCCGAAGAATGAGTGAAAGAGCAAATATATAGAGATGAAGATGAAGCTTCTGGAGATTTTCGGTTAAAAGCTTCTAGATTCAGTTGGAAGTTTCTATTAGTTTTTTCCTGTTAGAGATTCAGTTAGAATTAGTTATTGTTCATTCAACTGATTTTTGTATTGATTTTCTCTTGTAATTTTTGATACTCCTGCTGTGAACAATTGTTGTAGCTGTATTTTTGAGTTTCCTTTGTGATTTGAAATTTGCTATTCTGTCCATACTTTGCAGGTATAATACTGTAACTATTAGTAGAAACTCCTTTACCACATAATTTCTTAAAGTGGTTCATTACATCCATCAACATTAACATTGATTACAAATTTAAATATTGTGTAGGCCGTTAGAATGAATGACTACGATATCATCCTCCTTGATCTCATCCAATCCATCCCATGCATTATCCTTTAACACTTAAATTTTTAATTAAAATTGCATTCTATACAATTCAAAGAAATAGTAGCATCAACTACCTCCACCACCAAACCACAATAAGTTTCTTAGTGTGTTTTACTTAATAGCTGTCAAGTTTCTTTCACATCCGTAGCACTTTCGAACTCAGAATTTCTAGTGATTCTATATATTCTTGGATGAAGAAAATGGGCTTAATGGTAGAAATTAATGGATGGTTTTAGATTCTGGATTTAAAATATAGGTTATGGAAATGAATTGGGCACGGATTGGATTAGGAAAGATGAATAATAATAATGAACCTTAATCTTAAATCACATTCTCCATGTACTCATTGAATAACTGCTCCTATTTGTAGATGAATCCAATCACTTCCATGTCTCAGGAACTCCACGAAAATATGTGATTATGAATGTTGTGACCTGATGGAACTGCAAATGAATATATATTAATTATGAGGGCAAATTTTGGGGTGTTACAGCTGCCCCTATTCAATCACTGTAGACTTGAATGGATGATAGCAGCTGCTTTCAAACGTTTGAAGTATGCAGGGATTGAATACCAGAAACAACCCGAAAATTTGCACTCTGTAGCAGAGGAACACGGGGATAAACTCAACCGAATGAACCCTGCTTGGATAAAATTATGATGTGAAGGAAAAGTAAACGGGGGATTGCCCTTTGAATGATGCCAGAAGGCTACTGGCCTGCCACACTGTGGGTGGACTTGTGATATGATGCCACCCTGAGGATGGACTTTCGCCAATCTGCGGTTGGACTTCAAAATAAGTTGTCACACTGCGGGTGGACTTTGGATATACTACAACAATGCCTTAGTGAAGTATCATTGGATGAAGTTAGACGAGTAGCGACTTGCCACGCTGTGGGTGGGCTTTCACCAGCTTGCGATAGAATTTTAAGATACTTTGCCACCCTGGGGATGGACTTTTGCCAATCTGCGGTTGGGCTTCAGATACTTTACCACACTGCGGGTGGATTTTAAGGGTTTGCCACACTGCGGGTGGACTTCTGCTCACTGTGGGAGATTTTTGAAACTTTGCCACCCGAAGATGGACTTTGGCCAGTCTACGGCTGGACTTTGAATGAACTGCCACGCTGCGTGTGGACTGCTGGATAATTTGCCACACTACGGGTGGACTTTTGCTCACTACGGGAGACTTTTACCCACTGCGGGGGACTTTAGAAATTTGCCACACTACGGGTGGACTTTTGCTCACTACGGGAGACTTCTGCTCACTACGGGAGACATTTGCTCACTACGGGAGGCTTTTGCCCACTGCGGGGGACTTTAGAAATTTGCCACACTGCGGGTGGACTTTTGCTCACTACGGGAGGCTTTTGCTCACTACGGGAGGCTTTTGCTCACTACGGGAGGCTTTTGCCCACTGCGGGGGACTTTAGAGATTTGCCACACTGCGGGTGGACTTTTGCTCACTACGGGAGGCTTTTGCTCACTACGGGAGGCTTTTGCTCACTACGGGAGGCTTTTGCCCACTGCGGGGGACTTTAGAGATTTGCCACACTGCGGGTGGACTTTTGCTCACTACGGGAGACTTTTTCTCACTACGGGAGGCTTTTGAGATTTGCCACCCGAAGATGGACTTTGGCCAGTCTGCGGCTGGACTTTTGCTCACTACGGGAGACTTTTGCTCACTACGGGAGGCTTTTGCGACTTGCCACCCGAAGATGGACTTTGGCCAGTCTGCGGCTGGACTTTGAAATCTGTTGAGTTGCACGGCATGTTGCCCCATGACACTGGGGATATCATGTCTTAGGTATTGTTATTGCATTGGTGTGAATGTAAAAGGAATTCCTGACGCGGAAGTAATAGGTCTCGGCTAAATCTGTGGGGAAACACACTGATCGCGAATTCGATATCAAGTAGTCCCGTGGGAATAACATCTCTGTCGGAGAGGAGCGTGAATAATTCGTCTGTCCCGAATTATCACCTTTGCCAAAAATAAATTGGACTTTTAGCTTTGAGGGCCGTGCCTAGGGATACCTTGATTATTGAGGAATATCCACTCTTATGGACCTGCTGGGGAGGAGAATGATTTATCTGAAATCTTTTAGGGGAATAGGAATCGCCTTAGATCTGATGAGGAATCAAGATCAATGAAAACAACTGAAGGAAAAACTTCTGACTTTAGTGAAGATAACTTCCATTTGCCTGTTGGGGAAGACAACACCGAGACACGTCCTGCTGAGGAGGGAAGATTTCAAGTTGTCTCGCGCTGGGGATTAGTGATTTTCGTATGGATTTTACCTCAAGAGGATTTTACAAAAAGACTTGGCGTCTTTAAACTCTTAGGTATCGCAACGACTGCATGAATCAGTGTAATAACCTTGCTGGGGAGGTAACCATTGCCAATGCGGATGAGTTTGTATCTGTCAGAAGTGCTGAATGAGATAGTTGGCTTGACAAGTGACCACGGTATTCTAAACTCCGGGTAAATGCTTATGATCGTTTGTCTTCGGGAAAGAATGAACTCTCGTACTATTAGGGTGGCCTGCCCCAGTACGAGTACTTGAATAGTTTTGCACTTGACTGACTGATCTTTACTCTTGGAGAGATCTAAATCTCGAGGTGATTGCCCCAGTTTGACTGAAGTTTGAGGAGATTGCTCGACGTAACTGCCCCGGATTGGCTCAGCACCTTAATTTTGAAGAGATTGCTCGACGTAACTGCCCCGGATTGGCTCAGCACCTTAATTTTGAAGAGATTGCTCGACGTAACTGCCCCGGATTAGCTAGCTCTTATCATGACCGATTGGGAAAGTCCCTGCTTAATGAAGTTTTTTCGGAAAAGTGTACCTCGACGTGACAGTCTTTCAAAAGCTTTAGACTTCTCAACTTGGCAAGCTTAAGTTTCTGGATTGAATTTCCGCATGTGAACCACTTATAATGCCAAACAAATGTATGCAAGCGAAAAAAAGTTTATTCTTAGAATGAAAATTCTAATGCAACACACAAGTTAATCTTGAAGTTTTGAAAATGGATCGTTAACCCTCGTGAGCGAATCACTGGTTAAGATACGACCTTATTTTGAATGAAAGTATGTACATGCAACACCAACAACTGTCTTTTAGCACAACTCATAGGAGTCAGGAACGCGGTCTCGTGGTAGTACGCTCTCAAATTAACCCTGTTTCAGTTAGGACTTTTGAGGGTTGTATCGTGGCCTGGTTCACGGTTATAGAAACAAAGGATATAGGCTCGAAATTTATTTGTGCCCACCCACTCTTCGTGATGTTCTCCATTCCTATATTCAGCTAGTTTTCACAAGCATTCACCTTTCATGAAGGTTTCGTGTTGATTGAGGAACCATTGCTGCTATTAGTTCAAGCACCAATCAGGTTATTGTTGAGAGTCAGTCACTCCTCTATTTTTTGTGTTTGTGCCACACGACTTTGTTCTCATTTGAGGATCCTTCTTGTGTAATCTTTTTCGTCTTTCGCTTTTGCGTTATTTTGCTTATCCCTAACTTTTGCCTGGACTGATTCTTGTGAATCTTTGATTGTGTAGTCCAGCGGGATGCCCTAACTTTTGCCTAAGTCGCTTGTTTTCAAGTTTCAACTTAGCGGGCTTTTTCTTTTCTTTTTATTTTTTTGCATTTTGAACTAGTCGCGTGACATTGTTTGTCTTGATTGCTTTGCGAGGGTTGTGACTGCCTCATTCCTTGGTCGACGAAGGATAACCATTGTGGTTTTCAATCTTTGGACCTTTTGACTTAGATAACCATTGTGGTTTCGGGTCTTTGGACCTTTTGACTTGGGTAACCATTGTGGTTTCGGGTCTTTGGACCTCTTGATTAACATAGTAGGATGCAACGGATCTTCAAATACACTTCTCTATGGAAGTCTGAACGCTTGGTCTGACTAGCTGACATCTACCCTGCCCCTGGGTTACATGTGAGGGGTTTTTTCATTTGAAGATAAACTCCTACTTCAAGGCTCAAAGGGGTTAGCGAGGGTCTATCTTCCTTATATCTCCAGTGTTTAGGATTTGAAACAATGCCTGTACATCGTTAACAGGGTCTTACTTGAGAGCACACAATTAGAGATTTTGCGTTTTTGTTTCGTCATTCTCCCTCATAGAATTTAAGCATGACAATTGGTATTGCGATGTACATATGCAAAATTATAAGGGAATGCAAATGAATTTACTTCAAGAAAAACATGTGAGTTTTATTATTGCTAACATTCAAAAGAAAACAAATTTCATACATGTAGGCAAATGTTTAGCATATAAAAGAAACTACAAACGGAAATGCAGTAAAGAAACTGAATATTGCCGTAGCTGAGGAGGCTTGGCTCCGTCTGGATCTGTCAGTCTTGGATACTTTCAACGATCAATATCTCTTTTCACAGACTTGTAATCTTCAATTTGCAGCCGTATACCTAACCATGGCAGTGATACTTCCTCTTCTAGCTATTCTGACTCTGACACGAGACATCTGAAGAAAAGAGTGAAGCTGGGGAGTGAAGTTGCCCCAAGAGCTTGCTCGGAAAGACCTGACGATCTTCTGCCTACGTATCTCCATTGACTGATGACCAATGAAGAATCAGAGCGACGTAGTTCCCCTCAATAGGGATGAAAAAGAACAATGAAGAAAGACAAACACATAAATGCCATCACTGAGAGTATTTGAATACTGCTGGCTCTATTTGCTTCATGAATACCCTGGCGTCCTGGGTGATTAACTTGGAGACTTCAGCTTATCGTGAACCATCTGGTAGAATGACCGTGACACCGGTTCCATTATGACTAGGCATCGGATTCTGGAGTACATTTGGGAGAGGAGCGAAATTGATCGCCTTGGAGTCGACTAGGTCCTGTACCTTGTTCTGAAAAGCCCAACATTTCTCAATACTGTGCCCCTGGGCACCTGAATGGAATTCGCACCTGGCGTTAACATCAAAATTCGGAGGTAGATTGTCAGGAGCGGGAGGTCTCATGGTACGAAGCTCGACCAGGTTCAACTTTAACAGCTCCGGGAGCAATACAGCATATGGGAATGGGACGAGGTCGAGTCTGCGGTTTCTCGCTCTTGTTCTTTCTTGAAACGGTCTCTGTACCTGTTGTTGCTGACCCTGTGATCGTTGTTGTTGAACCTGTGGTCGTTGTTGTTGAACCTGTGGAGTAATAGTCACCGCAGCTGTTTGGTGGTAACCTTGAGAATAACTTCTGTCTCGGCCCCTGTACACAACACTCGTCTCGCCTTCTCTTCTTCTTTGACCGTTGCCAAAAGGCTTTCTCACACCGGAAGAACTAGCACTGCTTGCATCCTGGATCTTTCCCATTTTCAAAAAATTCTCTATTCTTTCTCCAGCAATGACGATATCATAAAAACCAATGGAGGGGCAGGCGGCCAGACGATCCAAGTAAACACCTTGCAAGGTGCCCATAAACATGTCGGCCATTTCCCGATCCAGCAATAGAGGTTGAACCTGTGCGGCCAGCTCACGCCACCTCTGGGCATACTGCTTAAAACTCTCTTTAGGTCCTTGAGACAAGTTCTGCAACTGGGTTCGATTTGGAGCCATATCAATATTGTATTGATACTGCTTGAGGAATGCCTCAGCTAGATCTTTCCAACTTCGAATAGAGACCCGACTCAGCTTCATGTACCAACTCAACGAAGCTCCAGATAAACTGTCTTGGAAGAAATGCATCCAAAGTTTCTCGTCATCAGTATGAGCAGAGATTCTTCCGAAGTACGCATGAATGTGAGTCCTAGGACATGTGCTGCCGTTGTACTTGTCAAACGATGGTGCCTTGAACTTTGGAGGGATTCTGACTCCTGGTACTAATCCGAGACTGGTTACATCGATTCCCAAGGAATTCTGACATTCCATGGCTTTGATCTTCTCTGATAGCTCTTCATACCTGCGATTGTTGATCTCATTCATGTTACCCATATCAGCATCCAGTAGAGTGAACTGGTCTTCTTGATTGTCTTCTAAACCTGCATTACGTGTTATGGTCCTATTTGGATTAGGTTCTCCGTTACGGGCAGCATTAGAATCCACATTCTCGGCCGGTATTCCCGTATTAACATTCCCATGAGGTTGCTCAACCATCAACCGGAGACGCTCCTGGTTCTGGGCCATGCCAGTCATCATTTCCATGAACTGATCCATCCTCTGTCGGAGCTCATTGAGATCAGTCTGCATTCGATCAGCCATCCTTACTCGGTTTCTTTTAGTAGGATATCGGTGAACGCGTTGACCAGCTATATTGCCTGCAATCAAATAAGTTAGAAACCCTGGGTAACCTGCAAAAATACAAGAATATGGTATGCAGGAAATGAATGCTATGGCATGTTGATTCATTTTTAGGGCATTTCATCCCCTGATTCCAGTTTTGTGAGTTTGATGAAGACAGAAGCTCTTTTTGCTTTAAATAACACGCGACGTTGATAATATAAGGTGCGTGTGTGTAGCAGACGTGCCAAACAAATCCAAGAATACGAAGACCGACGTGTTTTTTGCAAATGTGTCAGATGTGTCGGTGATCACAAAGTGAGAGAACACATAATGATAGTAAAGAGGCCTTTTTATGATAAGAACTTTGTTGATATAGTCAAAACACCAAAAGTATGGATTCAAACAGAGGTACAATGATAAAGAGATTCCATCAACAGTCCTGATGGTAATCCTACAACATACAAGCAAACAGAAAGATGTCTTTGTCAATGCGATCCTCCATCTAAATCTGGGTCAATAATCGGTCCTGCCTTTGGAACTTCTACCAACTCCTTTGTCTGCACCTGGTTGTCTTCAAACCTCTTCAGCTTCTTCTGATAGCAAATCATCATCCGCTTGTAGTAGGCAGCTTCTTCTCGGGCTTTAGCAAGTTCTTCATCTTTTTCTCTCAGCTTATCGGCCATCTCTTCGTCTTTCTCCTTTAGCTTACTCGCGATCTCTTCAGCTTGAACTTTGTCTTGTTCCTCTCTTTTGATCCTGTAAGCAGAATGTCTCTTTTTCATGTTCTCAAACATCAAGGTCTTCTGATCCAGTTGCCTTCTAGTGTCAATGTGTTCCTTGGAAGAACTTCTAGTAGCAAACTCGAACCTCTCATACCGAGCCAACTCAACTTCACACTGTTTCCTTTCAATAGCATGCCTCTCAGCATCTTCTTGAGCTTTCCACTCAATCTCAAGTCTAGCGTGATTAGCTTTAGCAAGCTCCTGACCCAGCTGTGCATTCTCCATTAATAATCCGTCTCTTTCCGTCTTCATCTTGTTGAACTCTTCAATGCTAACTGTGGTAGGTTGCTCAATGATCGTGGGATATAGAAGAGGCGCAGGCCCAAATGGTAACAGTAACACTTCAACCCGTTCTCTTAACCATTCTGCAAACGGTGGATACATTCGACAATTCCCTACTCCCAAAGTCTTCTTCCCTCTTATCTTTCGACTATGCCAAGCATTAGAAGCTTTCTGAGCAATCTCGAATCCATCTGTTGATTGGAAGTACAAGGACTCTGTGATGTCCACAGCAGCTGGTGGTTCCTTTAAGGCATACCCAAACTGTCGAATCGTGAGAGAAGGGTTGTAATTAATTCCCCCTTTCCTCCCGATCAATGGAACATTAGGGAATCCCCCGCAACTATGAAGAATGTCAATGCACCGCAAACCCTGATTAACCCAGACAATGTCCTTTGCTTGCAAACCCATCAATCTTTCCGACCATTCAAGAGTGTTCTTCGTCTTCTCAAAAGCTCCTGATTGTGGAAGAAAGCGTGTGAACCACTTGTAGAATACAGTCGCGCAACAATTCAACATTCCACCCCTTCGCTTCTCATTCTTATAATGCACAGAGTGGTAGAGATCACCTAGGAGAGTAGGAATAGGATTCTTTGCTATGAAAATGCGAATAGCATCAACATCCACGAAGTTTGGCATGTTCGGGAATAAAGTGATTCCATAGATGCACAAAGCTAGGATCGCATTGAAGGTACTCCAACTTTTTGCCTCAGCTGCTTTAGTAGCCTCATCCAACAAGAAACTCAAATGATATCCTCGAAAGCCTCCTTTGCTATCAATCCGGTCTTCCAATAATGACTTGCTCAAATAAAGAGCAGTTGCTACATCTTTGAAGTCGGGATCAATCTTGGTCCCAAAGAATGGTGCACAGTCCTTCACGGAAACTCTCAGGATGCTCGAATACTCCTCTAATGTAGGTGCCAGCACGAAATCAGAAAGTACGAAACATCTAAGCTGTGGATCATAAAATTGTAGCAAGGTGTGCATCCCTCTGAAAGCATAGTCACTGATGGGTTCTATGAAATACAAAATCCACCCGTAATCCTGCTTGAAGACATTCAGAACTTCTGGAGGAGCTAAGGCCTTCACTTTGAGAATTTCTTTCACAACAGGCTGATAAACCTTGTAGGAGATAATACACTTGGTCTTCTTCTTGGGTTCCATGCTCATAGATCAATACCCACAACCGGAATCAAGGATGTAATATGCAGCCCTGCAAATGAATAAACATGCGTTAGGAATGCAAGTATGCGGATGATGTGATGCAATGCAATGGCATGTGATCACTGTTGCATATACTGGGCACTGTTGTACTGCCTTCTGATTTTTCCTGAATACCGACTATCAAGAACACCAGAACATAAGTAGAAAAACCCAAGTATCAAGAACAAGGTAGGTTGAAGGTTTAGTTTTCCTGCAAACCTGTAAACCCCTCCCAATCTCACGAGTATTGCTACTACGGGTCAACATCACGGACTCTCAAAGCCGAATAGCAATAATACGTTCACCATTTCCGAGAAATGGCTCATGACCAAATCAGGGAATCGGTTTGGCATTATGTACTACTCAGGGAGGCCTCAGCTGAATTCCGGAAAAACAAGCATCCCTCATAAGTTCCCGGCTTCAAGCACTGAAGTCGAGAAACAATAGTACATTCATCCCGAAGGGTACAATACTACCGTCATACGACCAGTTGCTTTAACCAGGTTCCTATGAGAGAACAAGGTCATCCTATGCGATTTCCTAGTGGGCCCTCGGGTGCGAATGGGTTTGCCACGAAATGTGGTCTGCCACTGTCACCACTGGAGAGGGTTGTTTCCACTAAGGTCCTCGATGATCGGTTCCCAGTGTTAGCAGCTCAGGTGAGAACATTCTATGGTCTGCCTAGGCAGTATAGAACATATCCCAAGAGAGCCTGATCTGGGTGTGGGACTCGTGAAAACTACACGTGCTCAAGACCACGCAAGCCACACGACTGCCCACTCTAAATCCTATGTGTATACTCAAGCCGGGTATTTGGCTTATCTCACAATAATCCCATCCCGCCAAGGAAAACCAGAACAGCCAGTACAGTATATGCCAGTATATGCGACAGTAAAGTAAAGTGCAGAAAACTGTAAATAAAGTTGTAAAGTAAAGCGATAAACTGTAAATAAAATAGTAAAGCTAAACTTAAAGCATAACAGCGAATGAAAAAGCACCCAAAGAAAACAGAAACAGACAAGCGCTAGGATTGACTCTCAAAGGGGAAATTAGAATTTCTAAAAGTCCCCAGCAGAGTCGCCAGCTGTCGCTCCCGAGATTTTCATCCTAGTACAAACGTGAAAGTGGCGCGGAAAAATTAGAGTCGCCAGCCAGACATTTTTATCCCAAAGGAATGGGAAAGGTAATGTTGCACAAACCTGAGGAAGAAGGAAAAGGACGAGGCCTTGCGAACCAAAGATCTGGATACGGGAGTCGGTTACGAATTGAGAAGGTATTAGCACCCCAATCCGTCCGCCGTACCCGACGGGATCCACGCTTGTTAATCTGTTTTCAAAGGGTGAGAAATAATATGCTTGTTCAAAGGAAAGAATGGCTATCTGGAATGGAAATGGAAATGAGAAAAGAAATGGGATTGACAACTAGAAATAAAAGGGAAAAATGTAGGGAAAATAAAGATTGTGCTCGAATGGGCCCTACCCCACTGCCTACGTACCTCATCGGGATAAATGAGGATCAGAGACGCCGTAGTTCGTCTAACTAAGGCTTATACTCGTTTGTGGTTTTTTAGGATGACGTTGCCATAGCTCTAGCTCAGGTGTTACCGGCTCTGACTCGAGGGTGTTTACCGTATCGCTGTTTGAACTGTCGAGGCAAGTCATGCTCGTCCGCAAAGAATATGAGATGAGATGAGAAGACGTGACTTCTTGGTTTGTTGTCTTTTATAAGAAATGTTTTGAGTTTGTGTTTATTGAATGTACAACACTAAAGACTATGATACAGGAGCGAATACTTTCCAAGATCGCCCCCAATGGAACGTTTGTAAAGCATCCTAGAAGAATGGAGGAGACCTCCACTAATCATTTCCCGTATAGCTTAAGGCTCGTGGCGCATTGTACACCTTTCCTTTATTAAATGTTTTTATTTTATTTTATTTTAAGATGAGAAGTGGGACTCAAATTATAAAAGGAAAAATTCTAAGGGAAACTAGACTTACCCTCAATCAGTTGAATTCATGGACAACCTATGGTTAGTGAGGTTTGAAATTGAATCTACCTAAGAGATATAAGACTAAACATGCAAGTAAAAGAAGTTAGTAATGAGCAATGTGGTCCTCCTAGGTCATGGTAGGTAAAAACGTGAATGAAATGTAAATGGGATGAAACAATGGATCGGGTGGGTCGGTTGCGTGGTGCTAAGACGCACGACTTATGGTGTGAAACATACAAGGATTGCCTTTGGTTGAATGGAGTGGCACGATGGTGATCGAGGAACCCTAAAATAATATGAACTTTATTTATTTATTTGAAAGAATACTCGACGTTGGATCGAGTTTTATTTATTTCCTTTTTGAGATTTAGTTTTCTATCGATTCGTTTTATCTTTTCTATCCTACTTATAGAAACTATACAAGCATACAAGTTCTAAGCTATTACATCACAAAGCACACAAACATAATTGAAGCATAAAAATGTCCAAGTCCATAAGCCAAACCTTGCAAAATACCTTGCACAAAAAACAAATAGTTAGTGAATGATATGAACCATGAATATGCATAATATGATGGAATGATTTAAAATGACGAAAAAATATTAAAAGTCATGAGAAAAATATGAAATTAAATTCCTAAGGTCTTAAACCTGATTATAGCATTGTGTAAAAAAAATCTCTAAAAAATTCTCATCCTAACTAAGGCAAATGGTCATCTAATTCCATGTAAGGTTTAATCACAAATTTACACAAATTACACTATCAAAATAGTAGAAAAAATGTCCTAAAAATTCACCAAAAATATTCTAGGTACTTTAACTTGTCTTTTAATCATAGCAAAAAGAATGGGCAGAAAATATTATGGGACGTGGTAGAAATAAATTGTACAAATTTATGTGTCTACATGAGAATTCAATACAAAATCAATTAAATTAAAATTCGAAAATAAATTGAGAAATTATTAAATTCAGAAAGTAAAAATTGGGAATGTTTCTAAATTGACTTAATATTCTACTGTATTTTTTTATAGAATTTTAATATTCATTTTAATATTTATTTATGAATTAAATTAAACAAGCATAAAATAGAAAACATATAAAGAATGGAGGGGGTACAGTAGAAATGTTATTAAGTTAAACACAAAACGGGCTTCTTAATGGGGGTGCGGGTAGCAATATCTGCAGGCCCATTGTATAGACATAATGCAGGAGGGGTGAGAATAGAAATTTTGTTAAGTTAAAAAGATAATTGGGTTTGAATGGGGGTGTTAGTAGCGATTTGTCTAGGCCCATTATCACTTATCCTCTTATCAGAATTCTAATGGTGATCAAAAGAGTTTAATGACGGATTAATGGTCTTTAATTGATCTTTATTCTTCATTATTCTAATTAATATTTCATTAATCTTAATCTTTTCATTTAATTTAATATTCTAATTAATATTCTAATAACTAAATTTATAAAAGAAACAGAATAAAATAAACATAAAGAACACAAATTGGCTGAAGAAAAACATATGTCTTCTTCTTCTCTCAACCACCTCCTAGCGAAACCCTAGCCGCCGCCGGAAAAAACGCCCCACCGGAAGACATTTGTGGCCGCCATCGACTACCTTAGCCCCTTTCTCTCTCTCACGCATCTTCTCTCTCTCTTTCACCTTATTCCCTAAACGAGAAACCCTAGCCTCAACCTTCCTCCAAGCCGCGCCGTCACCAGCCCTACTACCGTCACCAAATCCTCACCATCGCCTCCGTTCCCTCTCCCAAATTGAAACCCTAACCGCCATGGCGACGATTTCTTCGTCTCCTTCTCTAATCCACCAACAACACGAACACAGCTCCATCATTCTTCTCCTTCGATCTCAAATCCCCAACTAAAAATAACCTAATCCAACCTAAATATATAGACCGAGGCCCTCTAGAAACACGAAGAAAAAGGAATCGCGATAGAAAATATTCACACCTTCAATCGATGTTGTGGTGACGAAGACGATGGTGAACCCGCGCGATGAAGAATACCGGAGTTGACACGGTGAAGATGACCTCGCACGATGAAGACGAACAAAGGTGACGTTATGAAGACGACCTCTCGTGATGGTTGCGGATTATTCAGGTACAAAAATCGTTGCGATTCGATCTTCTTCCTCTTCTACACGATCTTTCTCTTCTTCTTCTATTTTAATTGATGCTGATAGATCTTGATTTTTGTAGATTTTTGGATATCAACTGTTGAAGAATCAAAAGAAGGTGAGTCTTGCAGATGATGATTGGAAACGATGAAGAGGTGATGAATCAACTGATGAGGATTAATGGTTTGTTCAGATTTCTTGCAGGTACGGTTGACACTACACAGAGGACGATAACTTTGAATGTGATGATAAAGGCTTGTTCTTGTTGATCTTTGTTCGAGTCAATCGAAGAAGTTTCTGCTGCAGTTGTTATTGATACATCTGGTTGGTCGATTTTGCAGGTTGAATATCCGTGTTTGAAGGCTCTTTCTTCTTCTGAATTTTCAACGAAGATCGTGATGAGGAAGCTGCGACGTTGCGATGTGGACGAAGCTAATTTGATGGCCAAAGGCACAGAAGATGCAGAGGCTGAAGAGGTTATGAAGGTACGAAATCTTCCCCTTTACACTTCACAATCTTGAGTTTATTCCGATCTTCCTTGAGTTTTCGGGTTTTGAAACGCTGCAGTTGTTGCTTGTGTGTGTTGCAGTTTTTGATGCAAGTTGTTTTGTGAAGATGATGATGGTGGTTTTGGGAAAGGTTGATGAAGGAGAGATGTGGAATGGAGAATGTTTGGAGAATATGGAAATATGAGAGATTGATGATGAATTTCCAGCCAACCCGAAGAATGAGTGAAAGAGCAAATATATAGAGATGAAGATAAAGCTTCTGGAGATTTTCGGTTAAAAGCTTCTAGATTCAGTTGGAAGTTTCTATTAGTTTTTTTCTGTTAGAGATTCAGTTAGAATTAGTTATTGTTCATTCAACTGATTTTTGTATTGATTTTCTCTTGTAATTTTTGATACTCCTGCTGTGAACAATTGTTGTAGCTGTATTTTTGAGTTTCCTTTGTGATTTGAATTTTGCTATTCTGTCCATACTTTGCAGGTATAATACTGTAACTATTAGTAGAAACTCCTTTACCACATAATTTCTTGAAGTGGTTCATTACAGCCATCAACATTAACATTGATTACAAATTTAAATATTGTGTAGGCCGTTAGAATGAATGACTACGATATCATCCTCCTTGATCTCATCCAATCCATCCCATGCATTATCCTTTAACACTTAAATTTTTAATTAAAATTGCATTCTATACAATTCAAAGAAATAGTAGCATCAACTACCTCCACCACCAAACCACAATAAGTTTCTTAGTGTGTTTTACTTAATAGCTGCCAAGTTTCTTTCACATCCGTAGCACTTTCGAACTCAGAATTTCTAGTGATTCTATATATTCTTGGATGAAGAAAATGGGCTTAATGGTAGAAATTAATGGATGGTTTTAGATTCTGGATTTAAAATATAGGTTATGGAAATGAATTGGGCACGGATTGGATTAGGAAAGATGAATAATAATAATGAACCTTAATCTTAAATCACATTCTCCATGTACTCATTGAATAACTGCTCCTATTTGTAGATGAATCCAATCACTTCCATGTCTCAGGAACTCCACGAAAATATGTGATTATGAATGTTGTGACCTGATGGAACTGCAAATGAATATATATTAATTATGAGGGCAAATTTTGGGGTGTTACACTAAGGACGAACGAGGGAAGGATTTCAACGAAGCTTCGCCGGTTCATTCCCACAAGACAAATCCCCCGGTAGGACAAATCCATCTTCATAAGTACTTCGATTCACATCTCCCCTGGAATTTATATCCATCTCTTTTATCCTCATACGGATAGTCGGGGATTTATTTTTCCAATAGGCGTACGACGAACGAAGACGGGAGGTTATGTATACCTTACTATCAAACGAAGACGGGAGGTTATGTATACCCTACTATCAAACGAAGACGGGAGGTTATGGATACCATACCATCAAACGAAGACGGGAGGTTATGAGTACTATATTATCAAACGAGACGGGAACGAGTTCCTCATATTCTTCAGCAACAAATCGGGATTTATTTTCCCTGGCTAGCAGTTGTTATACAAGGATATCCAGACGCTTTAGGCTGCATGTTTCATACATACATCATTTACATCATACCATAACATACATATCCATAATTACGTAATACATTACTTAAGTGCATCATACTATACATGCATACATAATGCATAAACTAATATTGTCCTGCAAAATGTTATATACATTATGATATTTGCATCAAACTAATCTTGTTTTTCAGATTAATTCTCCAGCAAACAAACTTCATCAACAACTTGGTACCTTGGGCCGTTGTTTATCTTCCCAAAGGTTATCTCATTATCTCGGGACGTCGTTTATCTTCCCGAAGGCTATCTTGAGACGTCGTTTATCTTCTCAAAAGCCATATCATTATCTTGGGACGTCGTTTATCTTCCCGAAGGCTATCTTGAGACGTCGTTTATCTTCTCAAAAGCCATATTGTTACCTTGGGCCGTTGTTTATCTTCCCAAAGGTTACCTCATTATCTCGGGACGTCGTTTATCTTCCCGAAGGCTATCTTGAGACGTCGTTTATCTTCTCAAAATCCATATCATGACTTTGGGCCGTTGTTTATCTTCCCAAAAGTTATCATTATACCTCAGGACGTTGCTTATCCTCCTGAAAGCTATCATTTCCTCAGGACGTTATTTATCCTCCTGAAAGCTATCATTTCTTTGGGCCGTTGATTATCTTCCCAAAAGTTATACTTATACCTCGGGATGTTGTTTATCCTCCTGAAAGCTATCATTACTTTGGTCCGTTGTTTATCTTCCCAACTACCTTATCATGACTTTGGGCCGTTGTTTATCTTCCCAAAAGTTATACCATTACCTTGGGCCGTTGTTTATCTTCCCAAGTACCTTATCATGACTTTGGGCCGTTGTTTATCTTCCCAAAAGTTATACCATTACCTTGGGCCGTTGTTTATCTTCCCAAGTGTCATATCATTTCTTTGGGCCATTGTCTATCCTCCCAAAAAGCTATATCTTCATATTTTGGACTGCTTTATCCTCCAAGAGATATATTTGAAGAACTTTTCTCCAAGTGGCATCTTTAATCCCACTCAAAGCATATACAACAAGTCATCAGTATCACTCTACGCACCGGTGAGTGCAAATTTTTGGGCTTTTGTGTTCAATCCCCTTCAACCTTCCAGGTCACGACTGGCACATATACCAATCTAACCCCTCAGGTTTCAGAAAATTGAACAGGGGAAGCTGTTGCACCCCAAAATTTGCCCTCACAAAACAAGACTTTGTGTACTATGAGGTTCACCAGGTTCACAAGACACCTTATGAGGTTCACAAGCTTTACAAGACCTCTCACAAGGTTCACAAGCTTTACAAGACCTCTCATAAGGTTCACAAGCTTTACAAGACATCTTATGAGGTTTACAAGGTTCACAAGACTCCTCATGAGGTTCACAAGGTTCACAATACATCTTATGAAGTTCACAAGGTTCACAAAGTTCACAATTAGTCAGAAGATTTGACAATTCCCTCAGACAATGCATCCTCCTAAGCAGGACATCCAAAACTAAGGTTTTGACTTTAATCAGGCTAAATGAACTTCCAAGGCTTCAAGTGAGCTTCATAACATCTTATATGTGTTTAAGAATCCCCATGACAAGTTTCAAGACTTTTCCCAAAGGTTTGCTCAGTCAGATGATCAGATAGGTTAAAATCAGTCAGAGCAGTTAAAAAGTCAAACTGAGGTCAACTGTGGTCAAACCAAAGTCAAACTTCATGATTTTTTTCCAACATCAAGTATATGAAGTAAAATTCATCATTTGATCAAGGGTTGATCATGATTCATCAAGGACATTTCAGATCATCAAGAATCAGAGGTTTCTAAATTAGGGTTTCCTCAGGAAAAGTCAACTGAACTTTGACCAGCCATAACTTTCACATGCTTCATCAAATTTTTCCCATACAAAGCTCATTTTGAAGTAAATTGAATTCTCTACAACTTTGTGCCTCACAAGCCAAGCCCAAAAATGCTTCATTTGGAAGGTATGAGCTAAGACATTATAGGTCCTTTTAAAAGTCAACAAAAAGTCAACAACTTCAAAAGGGCATAACTTGAGAATGGTAAATGATATGGACATGAAACCAATGGGGTTGGTTAGAGTACTCTTTAAGATTTCCAAAATTTCCAAGAACACCCTCATAGCATTAAAATTGAAGGATTTGTGCCCTTGCAAAGTTGGGAAATTTCAGGGAGGTTTTTGAGGCAAATAGGGCTTTAAAACCAATTTCTTCCAAATGGGCTTGTAATCTTGTGATCCAAACTTCAACATGACACCAAGCACGACCCAACCCATGTAATTTCTGATTTTTTTTTTATTTTATTTAATATTTATTTGAATTTTATTCATTTAAATACATATTAAATCAAAATAAAATCAAAAAATCAATATTTAAGTGTGATTCTTCTTCTAGAAAATCATAAAAGACATTTAACATGAATATACACTATCCAAATTCGTGCTCACTCTTTGAAGCATGAAGAGATTTGATTTTTGGCCAAAATTGGAAATGGATTTCTTCATCACCAAGGTATCCAAAAAGCCCAAAGAGGGAGCATATTTTTTGACCTAAATCAATCCACTACATATACACAAAGAGAACACAAGCATTGGGGACGAATTTTCTGCCTCAAGAGTAAGTTGCCACTTTCAAAAATTCACCAAAAAACCTCAATTTGGATTCTTGCATAGAGGCTACATCAAGAGATTTTGAAGGTTGCAATATGTTTCTAGATGATCATTGAACCTATTTGAACCATTTGCAGCATCCAAATCATTGCATATTACCTAAACCGAATCAGTTTTGTTCTTGGTTTTGAAATATTCGATTCTCCTTATTTATGCATTGCAAACTAATTTTGTTTATTGATTCATGATTAGTTGAAACTTGTGATGAATTCTGGGCGGTTTAATTGAAGAAAACATGGCCGAATCGTGTGTTGCCATTTTAGGGTTCTTGACCTTCAAGTTAGGGTTTTGTGTTTAAATGGATATAAACAAATTCTAAAACCGTGGATCCATTCTAAACAACCTCTGGATTTTGTTTGCACTCTTAATTCAATGAAATTGTACTGTTTTAATGATGTTTGGATTTCGTAGGTATACCTGCCATTTGAAATTTCGCAGGAAAACTTGTAGTAAGATTCGCAGCAAAATCCCCAGGTCTGGAGGAAGAAGAAGATGATCAGTGGCGCCAAGAATCTGATTTAAAAATTTGTTTTAATATTTTATTGATTTTGTTTGAGATTATTACACAAATGCAGTGTTGGCTCAGCTGGTTGGTGTGCGTATGCGTGTTGTTAATGGTCCTGGGTTCGAATACTCCCCAGGCCATTTATTTTGTTTGATTTTCCATGATCTTTTGCAGGTAAGCAACAAAAGGCCTTGCTGCTCATCCCCTAACACTAGCGCGCGCCTGGCCTGGTGGTTGTGCTATTGGTCCAAGACGCCTAAAGCTTAGGGACTGGGTTCGAATCCCAGTCCAGGTAAGTTCCTTTTTTCCATTTTTTCTTGTTTTTCTATTTAATTTGTTTATATTATAATTAAATAATAAAAATAAAATGTTTATACTATTTTCTTTTCTATAATTCAAAAGTCATATTTTCAAAAATTAAACTCTATTAGTAAAATTATTTAGTATTTATTTTTGTATATTATTAATATTATATAATTTTGTATAATTAATTTAGATAATTAACCCTAATTTATTTTTCTAAACATATAAACCCTAATATTTTATAAAAAAACCTAATTATTATTATAAACCCTAATTTTTCTTTTACTTTTAATTTATTTGTTTGTAAACTTTTATTATGTACATATTTTTATAATTTGTTTATAATTATTATTTAATATAGTTTTTGATTATGTTTAAAACAATAAAAAAACTCCTAAATTAATTTTGTAAATATAATTTATTTTTATAATATGTTTATTTAATCATAATTAACTATTATTTTTCATAACATGTATATAAATTTAAATTTTTATAATAATTAGTATATAGCATGAATTATTTATTTTTCTTCTTAAAAAATCTAAAAATAATCATTTATTAAAAATTGAAATTTTAATTTATTATTCATTATTATGCTTTATTGTTATTATTATTACTAACCCCATTTATATATATATTGTGATTTTTTTATTATTATTGTTACTAACCCAATTATTTATTATTATTTATTTTGCTTATTTATTTAATTTATTTTAATTGTTATTGTTATGTAATTGTATCCCTTATGTAATATTTGTAGTAGTAATTTTTAATATTTATAATGCTATGGTTAGTAAAATAGGGAGTGAAACATGTTTGTATTTCAAAATTAATTTAGCTCAGTAAACTTAAAGATAAATATTTAAATTGGTACACTCACACACGTAAGTCGATCTTGGATCGCCATCTCACTTCTTAAGGGTTACCTCTCAAGTTGCATAAACAAAAGGTCAAGTAAGGTGTAAAGCAAAGTCCCTCATTTTATATCATCTAGTCCCTTAATAGAGAAAAAGATCAAGTCCCTTCATGGTTGCCTTCGTAATGATCTTGTCCCTTTCGAATAAAGATGATAAGTCCCTTCGAAGTGCTTATACACCTTACAGTTGCCTAAATAACAGATGTCCCTTCACTTGTCCCACACATCCAAGGTAATGACTACCTATTCCTTAATAATAGGGATAGTCTTACCACTTAAAGGATATTTAAGAACAGAAAAGACTTAATCTTAGGGTAGGTTCCTCTTATGTACTTGCTCAATTTTCAAAAACATTTCAAACACTTCACATTTTCAAACAAATTTTCAAAACAAAGACTTTATATATATCCGTACATGGATCATTATAAAGTATTTAAAGAAAATTTTATTCACACACTACACATTTCAAAAACATTTTAAAGTGAGCTAAGTAACTAAGAGCCCATGGATAACCATGGATGTAAAGGGTGCTAACACCTTCCCTTTACATAACCTACCCCCTGTCGCTCCCGGGATTTTCATCCTAGTACAAACGCGAAAGTGGCGCAGAAAGGTTAGAGTCGCCAGCCAGACATTTTTATCCCGAATGAATGGGAAAGGTAATGTTGCACAAACCTGAGGAAGAAGGAAAGGACAAGGTCCTGCGAACCAAAGATCTGGATACGGGAGTCGGTTACGAATTGAGAAGGTATTAGCACCCCAATTCGTCCGCCGTACTCGACGGGATCCACGCTTATAAGTCTGTTTTCAAAGGGTGAGAAATAATATGCTGTTTAACTGAAAGAATAGCTATCTGGAATGAAATGGAAATGAGGAAAGAGATGGAATTGACAAATGGGAATAAAAGGGGAAAATGTAGGGAAAAAGAAAGATTGTGCTCGAATGGGCCCTACCCCACTGCCTACGTACCTCATCGGGATGAATGAGGATCAGAGACGCCGTAGTTCGTCTAACTAAGGCTTACACTCGTTTGTGATTTTTAGGATGACGTTGCCATAGCTCTAGCTCAGGTGTTACCGGCTCTGACACTAGGGTGTTTACCGTATCGCTGTTTGAACTGTCGAGACAAGTCATGTTCGTCCGTAAAGAGTATGAGATGAGATGAGAAGACGTGACTTCTTGGTTTGTTGTCTTTTATAAGAAATGTTTTGAATTTGTGTTTATTGAATGTACAACACTAAAGACTATGACACAGGAGCGAATACTTTCCAAGATCGCCCCCAATGGAACGTTTGTAAAGCATCCTAGAAGAGTGAAGGAGACCTCCACTAGTCATTTCCCGTATAGCTTAAGGCTCGTGGCGCATTGTACACCTTTCTTTTATTAAGTGTTTTTGATTTTATTTTAAGATGAGAAGTGAGACTCAAGTTATAAAAGGAAAACTTCTAAGGGGCAACTAGACTTACCCTAAGTTAGTTGAATTCATGGATAACCTATGGTTAGTGAGGTTTGCAATTAAATCTACCTAAGAGATATAAGACTAGACATGCAAGTAAAATAAGTTAACAATGAGCAATATGGTCCTCCTAAGTCATGGTAGGTAAAATCGGTATGGAATGTAAATGGGATGAAACAATGGATCGGGTGGGTCGATTGCGTGGTGCTGAGACGCACGACTTATGGTGTGAAACATACAAGGCTTGCCTTTGGTTGAATGGAGTGGCACGATGGTAATCGAGGAAACCTAAAATAATATGAACTTTATTTATTTATTTGAAAATATACTCGACGTTGGATCGAGCTTTTTACTTATTTTTTTGAGATTTTTGTTTTCTAACGATTTGTTTTATCTTTTCTAACCTAGTTATAGAAACTATAAAAGCATACAAGTTCTAAGCTATTACATCACAAAGCATACAAACATAATTGATACACAAAAATATCCAAGTCCAATAGCCAATCCTTGATAACATACCTTGCACAAAAAAACAAATAGTTAGTGAATGATATGAACCATGAATATGCACAATATGATGGAAATGAATTAAAATGCCAAAAATATTAAAAGTCATGGAAAAAAATGTGAAATTAAATTCCTATGGTCTTCAACCTGATTATAACACTATGTAAAAAAAATCTCTTAAAATTTCTAATTCTAACTATGGTAAATGACCACCTAATTCTATGTAAAGTTCCATCACAAATTTACACAAATTACACTATCAAAACAATAGAAAAAATGCCCTAAAAAATACACAAAAAATATTCTAGGTACTTCTATTTGTCCTTTAATAATAGCAAAAAGAATGGGCAAAAAATGTCATGGGAAGTGGCCTAAATAAATTGTACAAATTTATGTGTTTATGAAGGAATTTAATATGAATCAATTAAAATAAAAAAATCGAAATTAAATTGAAAAATGCGAAAATTCAGAAAGTAAAAATTGGGAATGTTTCTAAATTGACTTAATATTCTACTGTAATTTTTGGGAATTTTTATCAAGTGTTTTAATATTTTTTTGGAATTAAATTAAAGAGGCATTAAAATGAAAAACTAAAAAAGAAAGAAAATAGGAGGGGGGTAGAAATAGTAATGTTGTTAAGTTAATAATGACTGGGCCTCAAATGGGGGTCTTAATAGCATCTGTGCCAGGCCCAAACGCAATTGTCATGAGGGTATATGACAGTTATGGTGGGATGGTTCGCGTGGGATTGAGATTTGGTGGTCCAACCGGACGGTGACACTTGTCACCGCCGGAGTGGACCACTCCAAGGGATCCTATCTTCACCAAAATTCAAAAATGGCGGTGGAATATCTTTTATGACTTTTAATGGCTTAATCATAATCTTAATGGATCTTAAACCAAATTAATTTTATAATAAAGTCTGATTATTAAAACTCTTCATTTTAAACAAGGTAAACAACAAAACAACTTCCCACAATCTGAAACAAGAAAAGGGCCCCGAAAACCCTAAGCTTCTCCCCCACAGCCATCTCCTTCTTCCGCCGCCGTCAGCTCCGAGGACGAACACCCTAACCTCTCACACTCCGTTTCCATCTAAACTCTCCCCACAAAACGCGACCTAAACGCTTCGTAAGACAAGAAAAATCGCACCTTATGAGGATGTCGATGCTTCAGGATTGCGGGTTTGATGATGACGCTGATGAACAACTGAGGGTGCGTCGAAGATGCTTCCGCTGTTTCGATGCCGTCGTGAGGTTGGTGATGAATCCAAAGGAAGAACGATGAGGATGCGAAGATGAAGGCACTTTCGTTGTTTTCACCGGCGAGTGATACGTTCAGGTACGCGTTTTGGCTTTACCTCTCATTGGTTCTATTTCGACCCCTCCTGAGGCTGTGTTCTTCTTCATTTTTTTTTGTGCGTTCGAAATGCTTTTGAATCGATTTTGTGATGATTATTTAGGTTGCTGTAATCTTGATGCTGAGAGTTCTTGAGATCGCAGGATCGTCGGATTGTAGTCACGGTTGCGGTTGCTGCGATTTGATTACGATTGTGGAGTTCTGAGATTATTGTTGCTGTGAATCTTCTTGCAGGTTGATCGATGAAGATGAAGGTTAAATTCTTGATTGCAACTTTGTTCTGTTCTTACTCATGAATTCAGAATTCTCACTGCTTGTTATTGATTATGCAAGTTTTCTTTTGCAGGTTGTTGATGAGACTGCAGAGGCTTGAAGATGATGAAAATGTGAGATGCAGATTGATGAACTGATGAAGAAGGTGGAAAAGGTGATGATGAATGGTGAATGAAGAGGAAGAGGATTGAAAAAATTCGTGAGTCCCCACTTGCAGCAAATTCCCGATTTTTATAGAGGATCGATTGAAGGATCTCTTTTGGAATTTCAGGTAAATTCTATTAAGAATTCGGTTATCGTTTTCTGTTAGTTTGTTAGAGTTTGTTAGAAATTGGTTCTGATTTTTGAAGTCCTTCTTTTTTGGATAAATCCTCCTATACTTCCTGAATTCTGAGCCTCTATTTATTCCTCCATAAATAATTTTGCTCCTGCTTTATTTTCAACTGATTCCCTTTATACATTTTCTGCCATATCAGTTTTTTTTGTGTAACTGATTTTTTGAGAGGTACTTGTATGATGCAGGTGTGAGTATCGAAAGTGCTTGATGTAGCATGTTCTGTCAGCTTCAACAAGATAACATCCAATCCTACCAGCCATTCCTTTCTACAAGTAGTATATATTGACACCATTATTGCATTCAGCGAGTTTGTAGCTAGGAAACTTGTTGAGATTGAGCCAGGTAGCGCTGCCCATTATGTTCAGCCGTCAAATTTGTATGCAGAGGCGGGAAGATGGCACGATGTTGAGAGAGTAAGGGGAATGGTGAGAGAGAGAGAGAGAGAACTAGCTAAAGACTTGGGTCGTAGTTCTGTTATCTGACTTTGATTGCTCCACCGACTTTTGCAACTTCATTCTTCTTATATTTCCTTTTTTATTGCTGAACTGAGTTTTTTCTATGTAATTTGTGAAGGTACGTGATTGTTGGAGATTGAAGAAGTTTGCAGGTCTTGAAGATGATGGTGAAGAAGAGTTGAAGCAAGGGGATATTTGCGGATTGGAGATTGGATAGTGAAGAACTCATGAATGTTTGCTGCATTTTTTCTGTTTAGCCTTTGTTAGATAGTTGGTTAGGAATTATTTGGAAGGTTTCGTTTTGGTTGTAGTCAAAATTTCAAGCATTTTCCTCTCTTGTAACTTCTGTTTTTTGTTTGAATTCCTAATGTGTTTCTGTTGTATTGAAATTCTTCTGAGATTTCCTTCTTTTTGCTTGTCACCGCTTGCTTGTAACTTCTGTATATTATATCGGCTATGATTTTCTATAGAGCTGCAGCTGTCCCTTTTGAAAAGAAACCCCCCCTTCTTCTCATAATTAAACCAGATGGAAATCCTGGGGACTTTTTTTGTGAGTTTCCGTAAAAGGGCTTTTGTGAGGAGTCCTTGAATTTGTGAAAATGGGACTAGATTTCTTCAGCTCTTCCTTTTTTTTTTGTAATGACCATAGCCTAACCAAAACCGCATGGGCCTCTGAACCTGGGCTCATTAATTTGTCCAATAAAATTGGATAGAATTTGAATGAAGTAAAAAGGATTTTTGGTATCAAATAAAATTGGATAGGATATGAATGAATTAAAAAGGATTTTTGGTTCATGGTTTGGACTTCAAATTTTGATAAAAGGATTTGTGAGTGGTATTAAAATAAACAACAATTAATTGGTTTAACATGGTTTTAAAAGAGAAATGGGTTCAATTTGGATAAAATATGGATTAACGGGTAGACCAAAGTCATGGTAATTGGGCTAAAGTAGAACATGGGTTTATTTCAGTTGTTAAAAATGGACTTGAAGTTGGAATTAATGAATTGGTCATTAAAATTGGATAAATGGGAACTGGTAATGGAATAGCATTTACAATACACCTTCCAAATGAACCGTAATCGTGCACCTTACACCCTTAAATTGAACCACAGTCTCGAAACAAGTTTATTCGGGAAATATGATATACCAACAAATATCTCTTGGTAATATTAGAAGAAAAATAACCATAATAACTTGAAGAAGAAGAAATCCTTGATAATCACACTTCAAACCCTCAATCCCCACTTCACTACTTGAAGGAGAAGAAAGTAAGAAGAATCATGTTTTATTATACACCTAAGCCATTGGGAAATCCTGATCTGCCAAGTCGTAGATCCTCTAAATAAAAAAATTCAAATCACAATAACCTTGCTTCGGTCTCATGTTTTAGGAACTTAATGTTAAGGAATAAATGTTGGTGTGGATGACCCAACAGAAAATGCGGACGAATGTGAGGCATAAAGTCAATTAGTGGTACTAAATAAGAGGGCAAATTTTGGGGTGTTACAGCTTCCCCTATTCAATCGCTGTAGACGTGAATGGATGACAACAATTGCTTTCAGACATTTGAAGTATGCAGGGATTGAATACCAGAAACAACCAGAAAATTTGCACTCCGTGGCAGAGAATCAGGGAAATAAACTCAACCGAATGTCCTCTGCCTGGATATAATTATGATGTGAAGAAAAGTAAACGGGGGATGCCCTTTGAATGATGCCAGAAGGCTACTGGCTTGCCACACTGTGGGTGGACTTGTGATATGATGCCACCCTGAGGATGGACTTTCGCCAATCTGCGGTTGGACTTCAAAATACATTGCCACACTGCGGGTGGACTTTGGAAATTGCCACGCTGTGGGTGGATTTTGATATGCTGCCACCCTGAGGATGGACTTTCGCCAATCTGCGGTTGGACTTCAAAATACATTGCCACACTGCGGGTGGACTTTGGAAATTGCCACGTTGTGGGTGGACTTTGATAGGCTGCAAAAATGCCTTAGTGAAGTATCGTTGGATGAAGTTAGACGAGTAACGACTTGCCACGCTGTGGGTGGACTTTCACCAGCTTGCGATAGAATTTTAAGATACTTTGCCACCCTGAGGATGGACTTTTGCCAATCTGCGGTTGGGCTTCATATACTTTACCACACTGCGGGTGGATTTTAAGGGTTTGCCACACTGCGGGTGGACTTCTGCTCACTGTGGGAGATTTTTGAAACTTGCCACCCGAAGATGGACTTTGGCCAGTCTGCGGCTGGACTTCTTCTCACTATGGGAGATTTTTAAAACTTGCCACCCGAAGATGGACTTTGGCCAGTCTGCGGCTGGACTTTTGAAACTTGCCACCCGAAGATGGACTTTGGCCAGTCTGCGGCTGGACTTTAAAATTTGCCACCCGAAGATGGACTTTGGCCAGTCTGCGGCTGGACTTTGAAATTTGCCACCCGAAGATGGACTTTGGCCAGTCTGCGGCTGGACTTTTTCTCACTACGGGAGACTTTTGCTCACTACGGGAGGCTTTTGCTCACTATGGGAGGCTTTTGCCCACTGCGGGGGACTTTAGAGATTTGCCACACTGCGGGTGGACTTTTGCTCACTACGGGAGATTTTTGAAACTTGCCACCCGAATATGGACTTTGGCCAGTCTGCGGCTGGACTTTTGAAACTTGCCACCCGAAGATGGACTTTGGCCAGTCTGCGGCTGGACTTTGAAATTTGCCACCCGAAGATGGACTTTGGCCAGTCTGCGGCTGGACTTTGAAATTTGCCACCCGAAGATGGACTTTGGCAAGTCTGCGGCTGGACTTTTGCTCACTACGGGAGACTTTTGCTCACTACGGGAGGCTTTTGCTCACTACGGGAGGCTTTGCCCACTGCGGGGTGTTGCACCCCAAAATTTGCCCTCACAATACAAGACTTTGTGTGCTGAGAAGGTTCACAAGGTTCACAAGATTCACAATACTTACAAGACCTTTCATGAAGTTCATGAAGTCTACAAGATACTTTATGAAGTTCACAAGGTTCACAATACTTACAAGACCTTTCATGAGGTTCATGAAGTCTACAAGATACTTTATGAAGTTCACAAGGTTCACAATACTTACAAGACCTTTCATGAGGTTCATGAAGTCTACAAGATACTTTATGAAGTTCACAAGGTTCACAAGATTCACAATGCTTACAAGACCTTTCATGAGGTTCATGAAGTCTACAAGATACTTTATGAAGTTCACAAGGTTCACAAGATTCACAATGCTTACAAGATATTTCATGAGGTTCATGAAGTCTACAAGATACTTTATGAAGTTCACAAGGTTCACAAGGTTCACAATACCTCCCATGAGGTTCACAAGACATTTTATGATGGTTCACAAGGTTCACAAAATTCACAATTGGTCAGAAGAGTTGACAATTCCCTCAGACAATGCACCTCCTAAGCAGTGCATCCAAAACTAGGGTTTTGACTTTAATCAGGCTAAATAATTTCCAAGACTTCAAGTAAGCTTCATAACATCTTATATGTGTTTAAGAAACCCCATGACAAGTTTCAAGACTTTTCTCAAAAGTTTGCTCAGTCAGAGGATCAAATAAATCAAAATCAGTCAAAGCAGTTAAAAAGTCAAACTGAGGTCAACTGTGGTCAAACCAAAGTCAAACTTCATGATTTTTTTCCAACATCAAGTATATGAAGTAAAATTCATCATTTGATCAAGGGTTGATCATGATTCATCAAGGAGATTTCAGATCATCAAGAATCAGGAGTTTCTAAATTAGGGTTTCCTCAGTAAAAGTCAATTGAACTTTGACCAGCCATAACTTTCACATGCTTCATCACCAAGTCTCCATCAAAAGCTCATTTTGAAGGAAATTGAATTCTCTACAACTTTGTGTCTCACAAGCCAAGCCCAAAAATGCTTCATTTGGAAGGTATGAGCTAAGACATTATAGGTCCTTTTGAAAGTCAACAAAAAGTCAACAACTTCAAAAGGGCATAACTTGAGAATGGTAAATGATATGGACATGAAACCAGTGGGGTTGGTTAGAGGACTCTTCAAGATTTCCAAAATGTCCAATAACACCCTCATAGCATTAAAATTGAAGGATGTGTGCCCTTGCAAAGTTGGGAAATTTTTGGTTGGTTTATGAAGAAAATGGAGGTCTAAAACTAGTTTCTTCTAAATGGGCTTGCCATATGATGACCCAATCCACACTAAGACATCATGCACGAAATTAACCTAATATTTTCATTATTTTATTTATTTTATTTTTATTTATTATGATTTTTTATATTAAAAATCATTTTAAATTCAAATAAAATATAAGATGGTGAAGATTTAAAATGATTTGTCTTCTAGAAAATCATAAATATGTCTTGGATCAAATTGATATGGGAATTATGATGATTGTCTTAAAATAGCAAGGATATATCAAAAAATATTTGGATTTTAAGACATGATATTTTTCAATCTTATTGATCCAAATTTTCCAAAGGATAGTCCAATCTTTTAACCTAATTTGATTCATTACATATAAGAGAACACATTACAATCACAAGCCACAAAATTCTGGCCTCAAGAGTAAGTTTCCAATTTTTTCAAAACTCACCAAAAACACAATTCGGATTTTACGATTCAAGCTCTTTCAAGGCAGTTTGAAGGTTGATACATGTTCTATGGACATCATTGAACCTATTCCAATCATTAAAAGCATCAAAAACATGACATAGTGCATAACCCGAATCAAACTTTTCATGCCTTGATGATTTTTTTCGTTTTCTTATATTTGTGTATTTTAAATAAGATTTGATCATTGTTTCATGTTTGTATTGAGTTGCTGATTGTTTCTGGATGGTTTAATTGAAGTTTTACTACAGGTTTAAGAAATTGCCATGGCTAGGGTTTCGGCAAAGCTTTTAGGGTTTCACACTAAACCTAATATAAATGAATTTGGAAAACATAGGATGATTGTGTAAGCTTTGGGGATCACAATGCCCTAATTAATTGAAGAAAATTGTACTGTTTGCTTGCTGGTTGAAATTCGCAGGTTCTGGATATCAAGAACTCGCAGGAAAATACGTAGATGAATTCGCAGCAAAATTCGAAGGTAACCAGGAGGAAGACGAAGACCATCTGCGCGCGAAAGAAATATTTGAATTGTGTACAATGCTTAAAAGAAATTCGTTTCGTTCATATGTCACAATGAGCATGTAGCTCAGTTGGTTTTGGTGCGCGTATGGTATACTGACTGGCCTGGGTTTGAAACCAGCCAAGGTAATTTTTATTTGCTTGATTTATTCTTGTTTTCCAGGATAACAATAAAACCACATGGGGTGTATTACTATCACTGGCGCGCGCGCAACCCAGTGGCTGGCTGGGTGGTCCTGGAGGATGCATTGCTCAGGGGCTGGGTTCGAATCCCAGCCCAGGTAAGTTCTTTTTCTTCACTTTTCTTGTTTATTATTATTTTTAATTAACATGTTTATATTATAACTAAATAAATTTAAAAAAATATATAATGTGTATATTATTATTTTCTCTATTACAATTTAAACTCTTTTTTTTTATATTAAATCTCATTAGAAAAATAATTTAATTTTGTATAATTAATAATTAATCCTAATTTATTTTCTAAGCATATAAACCCTAATTTTCTAAAACCCTAAAAAATATATTTCTTTTCAAAACCCTAATTTTCTTTTCTTCTTTTATTTTTTTTAATATTATTATTTGTATATATTATATTTATAATTTAATTGTAATTCTTAATCCAATTTTTTATTAAATGCATAAATTGTTTATAATTTAAAATTTTGTACATAAATATGTTTAAAAATTAAAATGCTTAATTTATTTTATAATATGAAAATATTCTCTAATTGTTTATAATTTAATTTGGCATGTAAATAATTAAAAATTGCTAATTTAATTTTTTTTTTATAATTATAATTTATTTCTCATAATATGTTCATAATTGATTTACTTTTTTATAATTTTCATACAATTTTAAATTTTATAATAATTAATATGATTGTTTATATTTTCTTATTAACTTTTAAATTTTGTTCATTATAATATTTTTGCTTATTATTATTATTAATTATGTTTATATGATTATTACTAACCCCATGTATTTTTAAATTGTTATTATTATTATTATGACTAACCCAATTATAATTGTTTATTTATTTTGCTTATTTATTTATTTATTTATTTTGCTATTTATTTAAATTGCTTTTATTATTATTATTGTAATTCCTCCCGGATGTAATATTTTATAATGTTTAAATTATTTATTTTTATGCTATGGTTAGTAAAAATAGGGAGTGTAACATGTATGTTATTTAAAATTAATTTAGATCACTTAATTTAAAAGATAAATATAAAATTGAACACTCACACACGTAAGTCGATCTTTGATCGCCATCTCACTTTCTAGGGTTACCTCTCATTGTTGCCTAATCAAAAGGTCAAGTAGGGTGTATAAAGCAAAAGTCCCTTAAAAAATAAAGTCATCTAGTCCCTTTACAGATAAAAGATCAAGTCCCTTAACGGTTGCCTTCGTAATGATCTTGTCCCTTTTCGAATAATGATGACAGTCCCTCAAAAAATGCTTAATACACCCCACAGTTGCCTTCATTAAACAGATGTCCCTTTACTTGTCCCACACATCCAAGGTAATGACTACCTATTCCTTAATAATAGGGATAGTCTTACCATTTAAAGGATTCAAGAACAGAAAGACTTAAAAATTAGGGTAGGTTCCTCATAGTTACTTGCTCAATATTCAAAAAACTTTTCAAACACTTCACAAATTTCAAACAATTTTCAAACACAAGTTTCTTACGCATCCGTACATGGATCATTATCAAACTCTTATGAAAATTTCTATTCACACACTTCACATTTCAAAAACAATTCAAAGTGAGCTAAGTAACTAAGAGCCCATGGATAACCATGGATGTAAAGGGTGCTAACACCTTCCCTTTACATAACCTACCCCCCGGACCCAAAAATATTTTAAAAGGTCTTTCCTGTTCTTTTATGCCTTTCCTTTGGATAAAATAAAAGTCGGTGGCGACTCTTGCTATCCGCAACATAACTAAAGTCAGTTCTCCCACCGTGTTACAGAACTGGCGACTCTGCTGGGGACTTAATTAAAGAGGGGTACCCTTAGGAATTAGATCACTTTAAACTTGTTTACTTTGTTTGCTTTATATTATCTTGTTGAGCTCTTATGTGTGAAAGATCCTAACCCGGATCTAGTGTACCTTAGGTAAATGGCAATAGACCAAGGAAACTGTACGGCGTATACCGATATGGTTGATCTGGTGGCCATAGTTAGTGTGACTTCTTGGTTGGTGCTTATGTTCCTTAAGTCAAGTTGAGGATAATATGAGGCTGCCATATGTTGTCAATACACTAACTAACTTTTAGAACCCTAGTTATCCCATCTTGGCCTTTAGAAAAGTAGTGAGGTAACCGACTTTGGTACAGACTGAAGTTGGTTGACACTCGATACTACACTCATTGAGATCTTAAACTTGGAGGGTTTTGGTTGGCAAGTAAGTTGCCTACTGAACAACCACCCTTGTGAAGGATCAATGATATTGAGATCCCTTAGAACCTGGTTACTTTTGTAGGACAGGATGAACCAACTAAACTTCAGGGGAGGGTACTTACCTTTAAACCTCATGCAAGCCTTTAAACCTAGGGTTATGGTGTGACTTGTTTGTGTGTGCCACATGTTTGTGATTGAGCATAACATCATAGCATCATCATGCATCATAAGCATAGCATTTTCACTAACCATTTCAAGGACCAAAGGATTTATCTTTGTTCTTTGTTGCAGGTCATGGCTTCTGCTCGTAGAAACACTATCAGGATCAACTTTGTAGGGATACCTGCTAAGCTTAAAGAGTTGGTTTCTCAAGTGTCTGATCATTCCCAATTTATCAAGAGACATGGTCACCTATTGGATCTAGTCACCTCAGGGTTCAATGAATACATGATGAGTGTTCTGTTTCAGTTCTTTGACCCTAAGCACCATTGCTTTACATTCCCTGACTATCAGCTGGTTCCTACCATGGAAGAGTTCTCTAAACTTTTGGGTATACCTGTTCTTGATCAAAGACCCTTCACAGGCTTGGAGAAGGAACTTAAACCAGAGGTTATTGCTGCAGCTCTACATCTGAAGAAGTCTGACATTGTTCTAGAAACGAGAAGCGGAGTTAAGGGTATTCTTGCTAAGGTATTAGTGGATAAAGCTCAAGTGTTCTTGAAAGCTATGAGCTATGATGCTTTTGAGGAGATCTTAGCGTTGTTGATATATGGCTTAGTGTTGTTCCCCAATCCTGATCAGTTCATAGACGTTCATGCCATCAATATATTCCTGAGTCACAATCCAGTGCCTACCTTACTTGGAGACATCCTGCATTCTCTTCATACTCGTACTACAAGGGCAAGAGGAACTTTAATGTGCTGCATACCTTTGCTTTCTAGGTGGTTTATTTCTCACCTTCCTCGCTCAGTAATGAAGAATGAGCAAGGGTTCAGGTGGTCCAAAAGGATCATGTCACTCTCGCATTCAGATATCCATTGGTGCTCCAGATCTATGGAGAACGTTACTATCATTGACCGATGTGGGGAGTTTCCTAACGTGCCACTTCTAGGCATAAGAGGAGGCATCACCTACAACCCCTCTCTAGCTTTACGACAGTTTGGTTACGCTCGGAGTGATGGTCCACATGACATGTTAATTCAGGGCATTGTGTTTGACTACGACAACGATCTTCAAGGTTACCGTCAGAGATTCATACGAGCCTGGGGAAAAGTAAACAGGGTTGACAGCAAGACACTGGAGCCTAAGTACACTATTCCTATGGAAGCTTATCTCAGATGGGTGCGATCTCGTGCTCAGACTCTCATGATGCCATATCCTGCTATCCTGCCAGTTACCATGGAACCTGTTGCTGAAGGAGATACTGCTTATACCATCCTTCACCCAGACATGCCTACTGACATGGAAGACTTGCAGAGATCCTGGATCCAACTGAAGGAGCAAAGGGATACTTTCGAGGCTCATTACAAAGCAAGCCAAGAAAGAATCCTGGAACTAACAAAGCAACTTCACGAGGAACGAAATCTCAACTCATACCTCAACACAAAGAGGAAACGTCCATGGGAGACTTAAAACCCCATCTCTTGTATTTATTTCATTTCATTTTCTGTAAGCCTAAGAGGCAAAACAAATTTATTACTAATAAAAGTTACTTTCTTGTTTGTTTAAGCAAATTTAAATCCTGCGGTCCTTGAAAACATTGCATATGCATTCACATATCATTTCATTGCATCACAGGTTTATAATTGTGCACAGGTTTCTCATCTTCTCGCTGTTTATTTCAGCAATGGCTCTTGAACAAACAGTTAAGGATCTCCAGGCACAAAATGCACAGTTCCAAGAGCTGATCCTGAACCTGACCAAGGGGCAGGATGAATTGAAGACATTGCTGGCCAAGAAGACTAAGAAGACTAGAAGGTCAGGTGGCCTGATCAACATGGGAAGAAGGTTCAAAGGTCTTGCCAAGACCAAAGAACCAGTTGAAGACTATGAATCTGAAGAGTCTGAAAAAGAGGGAGGCAGTCTCCACAACACTATGGGGGACTCTGATTCTGAGGCTAATTACTACCATGAGCCTAATGAAGACAAATTCAAAATGCTGGTGGATAGAATGGATGCTATGGAGTTGCAGAAGTCTTCTGGACTGGATTTTGAAGATTTGAGTCTGATATCTAGGGTAGTCATACCCATTGGTTTCAAAGTTCCTACCTTTATTGTTTATGATGGGGTCTCTTGTCCCAAGCTGCATCTGAGATCTTATGTCAGAAGAATCCAACCTCACACTGCTGATAAGAAGTTGTGGATCCATTTCTTTCAAGAGAGCTTATCTGGAGCTCAGTTGGAGTGGTATTATCAATTGGAGAGTGTCAACATCAGGGATTGGAATGATCTTGCTGAAGCTTTCTATAAGCAATATCAATACAATGCTGATTTGGCTCCCACTCGCATGCAGCTGCAAAGCATGTCTATGGGTGCCAAAGAAAGTTTCAAGGAGTATGCTCAGAAGTGGAGAGATTTAGCTGGAAGAGTTCAACCCCCTTTAACTGACAGGGAATTGGTTGATATGTTCATGTGTACGCTGAATGGTCCTTTTTACAGTCATCTCATTGGAAGCTCATCATCTGGCTTCACTGAGTTGATAATGACAGGAGAGCGCGTTGAAAATGGTATAAAGAGTGGTAAAATCCAGGTGGTTACTTCTTCATCAGGTGCTGCAAAGAAGCCTCCCACTGGGAAGAAAGAATCCAATGATGTTTATGGTCAGCCTGATCGTAATAGAAGGCATCAGTTTGTTAGTGCAGTTCATATTTCAAATCCAACTCCTACAACAACAGAGCAGCCACAGGGCAACCAACAGAGGGCTAGAAGGCAGTTCACAAAGATCAACATGTCAATGGCTCAGGCATTGCAACACTTTTTGAAGGCTGAACTTATCACCCTGAAGGAGGCTCCTCAGAATCCCAATGTTACCTCTCCCAGGTACAATCCCAATGCACGATGTGCATATCATTCAAACTGTCAGGGACATGATACTAATAGCTGCTGGGTCTTGAAGAACAAAATTCAAGATATGATTGAGGCTGGAGAGATTGAGTTTGATCCTCCGGGTACTCCAAATGTGATTACTTCTCCCATGCCAAACCACGAGAAGACTGTCAATGCCATTGATGAAGATTTACACATCTATTCATTTGCGGAGTTGACCACGCCATTGTCTGTTATCAAGAAGAAGTTAGTACAAGCTGGGTTCTTTCCAGGTTGTCGTGAAGCTTGTTTATATTGTACCTATAAGCCGGATAGTTGTTGGAGATTGAGAGATGGAATTCAACGTCTCATGGATAAGTATACCATAGTGTTTGAGAGGACTCCATCGTCTGTAGAAAGTATGGTGGATCATATTACTCAAGGTAGGAAGATTGAAGAGGTTGACATGGTTGACAAAGTACTGGTAAGAATTACTTCAAAGGGACCTATTAAAATTACTCATCAAGGTCCAATTAAAATTACTGCTGAAGGCCCTGTGAAGGTTGTTGCTGAAGCCAGAGTGGCTCCTATGGTCATTACCACTCCTGGTCCTATTCCGTATACGTCTGATAAAGCTGTGCCTTGGCATTATGGGTCTGATGTTTATATCCATGGTGTTAAGCAGGAACCACTAGCTGATATGCCTGTTGATGTTGACAATATTGCTGGATCTAGTAAGATCACACGAAGTGGAAGAGTCTTCTCTCCTCCAGTTACTTCCAAGAGTGCAGCTACTCCACCTGCTACCTCCACCACTGATGCTCGGGGCAAAGGTCCTGTTATTGAACCTGTATCTACTGATGTGCCAGCTGCTGATGATCTTGCTAAGCAGATGGAAGAAGTATTGAAGATCATTTGTAAGAGTGATTATGACATTGTTGATCAGTTGGGGCATACTCCCTCCAAGATTTCTATGCTGTCTTTGTTGCTATGTTCTGAGGCTCATGCCAAAGCTTTGATCAAGTTTCTGAAGACTGCTCATGTACCCAATGCAATTTCTGTTGACCAGTTTGAGAATTGTGTTGCCCACCTGACCTATGATAATGGGTTAGGGTTTTCTGATGCTGATTTGACTCCTGCCAAGAGGGATCATAACAGGGCTCTGCATATCTCAATTGAATGCAGGGGCACTACCCTGTCACATGTATTGATAGACAATGGTTCCTCTCTGAATGTGTTGCCCAAAGAAGTCCTGAACAAGCTGAGTCCTGAAGATGCTGTGCTAAAGCCCAGTAGTATAGTGGTGAAGGCTTTTGATGGTTCGAGGAGAGTAGTGCATGGGGAAATTGATCTCCCAATCAAAGTTGGGTCTCAGGTTTTTAATGCTACATTTTATGTGATGGATATTCATCCTTCGTACTCTTGTTTGCTTGGTCGTCCCTGGATCCATGGGGCAGGTGCTGTAACCTCTACATTGCATCAGAAGTTGAGGTATCCGGTAGAAGGAAAGGTTGTTACTGTCTATGGAGAGGAAGAATATTTTGTCAGCCATGTGAACACCTTCAAGTATCTGGAAATGGAAGGTGAATACGTTGAAACTCCGTGTCAGACATTTGAAGTGGTTCCTTGGATTGTTAATGATTATGTAGCTCCTCCGGTTGTCAAGAAAGTGCCTGCGGTCACCAGAATACCTCCAACAATGGCCTCCCTCAAGGATGCTAGAGCTGTAGTGGATGAAGGTGGTTGTACTATTTGGGGTCAGCTTCCTGATATCCCATACAAGTCTGACAAATTTGGTTTGGGTTTCACTGCAGAGTCCCAGAAGGCTGTTCGTCGTGCTCGCACTGTTCGTATCACCAATCAAGGGGTTATGAAAGATCAGATCAATGCCGTGGGAGACTATGATGAAGACTACAATCTGGATGCTTGGATTTTTCCTACTGTGGGTGCTGGACTCAATAATTGGAAAGCTGAAGATGTTATCCCTATCTCCTTTAGTCAGGAGTAAATACTATTACTGTGTTGTTGCTTTTTAAGTTTGTAATTTCTTGAACAATTGAACTCTCAAGCCTTGTGCCTTACCCGGGGCACGATGGTGTGCTTTTTACGGGATGTCATTTCATTTGCATACTTCATTCAATAAAAATCAGTGGACGTTTCGTTTTCGTAAATATTGTGTTCTTGGTTTTTCTTTTCTTTTATTTTTACTTTGTCAGCTATGTGTTCTTACACACACCCACATCACTAAAATGCAGATCCTCATCCACTCTGGATCCTATTGATAACAGTTCTACTATTGCCAATTATAATTTCGAGAATCCGATCTATCAAACTGAAGACGGAAATGAGGACGATTGTGAAGTACCTGTAGAGCTTGCTAGGTTGTTACAGCAAGAAGAGAAAGCTATACAGCCACATGAAGAGCCAGTCGAAGTTGTGAATCTGGGAACTGAAGAAAACAGGAAAGAAGTCAAGATAGGGGTTGATTTAGAGGATAGTGTCAAGAGCAGATTGATTCAGATGTTACGTGACTATGTAGAGATCTTTGCTTGGTCTTATGAAGATATGCCAGGGTTGGATACAAACATTGTAGTTCACCGGTTACCAGTAAAAGAAGATTGTCGTCCAAAGAAGCAGAAGGTTCGTCGCATGCATCCTGAAATGTCAGAGAAAATTAAGGCAGGGGTAATGAAACAGTTTGATGCAGGGTTCTTAGCTGTAACTTCTTATCCTCAATGGGTTGAAAATGTGGTGCCGGTACCTAAGAAAGATGGTAAGGTACGTATGTGTGTAGACTACAGGGATTTGAACAAGGCCAGCCCCAAAGATGACTTTCCACTTCCTCATATTGATGTTCTGGTAGACAACACTGCTCAACATAAGGTATTCTCTTTTATGGATGGTTTCTCTGGTTACAATCAAATCAAGATGGCACCTGAAGATATGGAAAAGACAACATTTGTTACACAGTGGGGCACCTTTTGCTATAAGGTGATGCCATTTGGTTTGAAGAATGCAGGGGCAACATATCAGCGTGCTATGGTGGATTTGTTTCATGATATGATTCATCATGAGATAGAGGTGTATGTGGATGATATGATAGCCAGATCCCAAAATGAAGAGCAACATCTTGATCATTTGCATAAATTGTTTGAGAGGTTGAAGAAGTACAAGTTGAGATTGAACCCAAACAAGTGTACTTTTGGAGTTAGGTCTGGTAAGCTCCTGGGTTTCATAGTCAGTGGAAAAGGTATTGAAGTGGATCCTGCAAAAGTGAAAGCTATACGAGAGATGCCAGCTCCCCGTACTGAGAAGGAGGTTAGAGGTTTCTTGGGACGATTGAATTACATTGCAAGATTTATTTCCCAATTAACTGCCATCTGTGAGCCAATCTTCAAGTTGCTAAAGAAAGATCAGGTGATGGAATGGAATGATGAGTGCCAGATTGCCTTTGATGAAATCAAGAAGTATTTGTTAGAACCACCAATTTTGATGCCACCAGTTGATGGAAGACCCTTGATTATGTACTTAACAGTGTTAGACAACTCAATGGGGTGTGTGTTGGGGCAACATGACGAGTCTGGTCGAAAAGAGCAGGCAATATACTACCTTAGCAAAAAGTTTACCGACTGTGAAACAAGATACTCACTGCTCGAGAAAACTTGCTGCGCTTTGGCATGGGCTGCTCGCCGACTAAGACAGTATATGTTGACTCATACTACCTTATTGATTTCAAAGATGGATCCAATCAAGTACATATTTGAGAAACCTGCTCTCTCCGGAAGAATTGCAAGATGGCAAATGATCTTGACAGAATATGACATACAATATACTACTCAGAAGGCCATTAAGGGAAGTGTTGTGGCTGATCATTTGGCTCATCAAGCAGTGGATGATTACCAGTCAATGAGTTTTGAGTTCCCTGATGAAGACATTATGATTATTACCAAAGAACCTGGATAATATGACGGACCTGAACAAGGATCCCGATGGACTATGGTTTTTGATGGTGCCTCTAATGCACTTGGTAATGGTGTTGGTGTGGTGATTAGTTCCCCTGAAGGTTGTCATACCCCGATTACTGCCAGACTTTGTTTCTATTGTAACAATAACATGGCTGAGTATGAGGCATGTATCCTGGGTATTAAAGCTGCTATTGATATGAAGATTCAGTTCCTTGACGTGTATGGAGATTCAGCCCTGGTAGTTAGTCAGATTAAAGGAGATTGGGATACCAAGCATGATAATATCATTCCTTACAGAGAGTATGTGTTGTCTTTGATCCCACATTTCAAAGAAGTTACCTTTGGACATATTCCACGGAGAGAGAATCAGTTGGTAGATGCTTTGGCCACCATGGCATCCATGTTTGAGATCAGCTGGGATGATGAAGCTCCCAAGATTACTATTGATAGATTTGAGAAACCTGCATACTGCAATGAAATTGACACAGAAGGGGCAGAGGAGAAGCCTTGGTTCTATGAAGTGAAAAGATATCTTGAAGTGAAAAGATATCTTGAAGCTCAGGAGTTCCCTGAAGGGGCATCTGTCAAAGATAGGAAGTTTCTGAGGAAATTCTCTGCTAAGTTCTTTTTGAGTAATGGCATTTTGTACAAGCGCAATCATGATTCAACTTTGCTTCGTTGTGTGGATAAGAAGTAAGCAACTGAGATTATGGAAAATATGCATGAGGGGACCTTTGGCACTCATTCTAGTGGTCATACTATGGCAAAGAAGATATTGAGAGCAGGTTATTATTGGTCTACCATGGAAGCTGACTGCTATCAACATTCCAGAACATGTCACAAGTGTCAAATCTATGCTGATAAAGTACATATACCTCCATCACCATTGAATGTGTTGACTGCTCCTTGGCCTTTTGCCATGTGGGGCATTGATATGATTGGCGAGATCAAACCTATTGCTTCTAATGGGCATCGTTTCATCCTGGTTGCTATTGATTACTTCACGAAGTGGGTGGAGGCAGCTTCATTTGCATCTGTTACCAAGAATGTTGTGGCTCGATTCATTAAGAATAATCTCATATGTAGGTATGGCATCCCTGAAAGGATTATTACTGACAATGGTTCTAATCTGAACAACACTATGATTACTGATCTCTGCACGCAGTTCAAGATTAAGCATCACAACTCTTCTCCGTATCGTCCAAAGATGAATGGGGCAGTTGAAGCTGCTAATAAGAACATTAAGAAGATTGTACAGAAGATGACTGTTACTTACAAGGATTGGTATGAGATGTTACCATTTGCTCTTCATGGTTATCGTACTACAATACGTACTTCAACAGGGGCAACCCCATTCTCCTTGGTCTATGGTATGGAAGCAGTTCTGCCCATTGAAGTTCAGATTCCCTCCTTAAGAATTATGAAGGATGCAGGCTTGGATGAAGATGAGTGGATTCAGACTCGACTTGACCAGATAAATTTGATTGATGAGAAGAGGTTAGCAGCAGTTTGTCATGGCCAGATGTATCAGAAACCAATGATCAAAGCTTTTAATAAGAAGGTTAAGCCAAAGGTATATCAGGCCGGTGACTTGGTAATCAAGCGTATCATATTACCACAGGGTGATCCTAGGGGAAAGTGGACTCCTACATATGAAGGACCATTTGTAGTCAAGACAGTGTTTTCAGGAGGTGCTATGATACTCACTACAATGGATGGTAAAGACTTCCCACAACCTGTAAACGCAGACATAGTTAAAAAATACTACACATGAAAAGAGACCCGCTAGGTTGACAGGCCTAGGCAAAAATAAGGGCATCCCGGCAAACCAAAAGGGTTTGGGCAAAAATTAGGGATATATATAAAAAGAGGTACACCCGGCAAGTCGAAAACCTGAAAAGGCGGCTTGGGCAAAAAAGGGTATCCCGGTGGATTGAAAACCTGAAAGGGCAATCCAGGCAAAAGTTAGGGATTAAAGCGTATGACTATGTCTCGTTTGGATCACCCATAAAACTGCAACCAGTTGTGCTACTTAATCAAGCTCGAACAGATAAAGCTCAATCCAATCGTTTCCGTCTCGACAGTAGAAGATGAGATACTTGAAGATAATGGCAATAGTAGAATTGAAACTCAATAAGATTATTTCCCGCATAGCTGATTTTCTTTGTTTTGTAAAATTTTATGACAAAATCCTCTTACTAGGGTTTATGTCTTCTTGTACAAACTTGCCCATGTATAGGTCACTTCTTGATATGAATAAAATTCTATTTTTGAATCCAGATTTACTTTTACCCTACTTACATAAGCGAAACGTCCATTGGTTGTGTTTGAATGTATGTATGCTTTTGAATATGATTGATGTTTACCAGAAATGCATGTATACTTAATATGATTGATGTTTACCAGAAATGCATGAAAATGCAGTAATAGTATTTACTAAGGACGAACGAGAGAAGGATTTCAACAAAGCTTTGCCGGTTCATCTCTACAAGACAGTTACAAAACTCTCAGTAGGACAAATCCATCTTCATAAAGTCACATCTCCCCTGGAATTTATATCCATATCTTTTATCCTCATACGGATATTCGGGAATTTACTTTCCAATAAGGGTACGACGAACGAAGACGGGATGTTATATCTATCCTACTATCGAACGAAGACGGGATGTTATATTTATCCTACTATCAAACGAAGACGAAGGTTATGTATACCTTACTACCCCCAGCAGACGGGAGGTTATATATACTTTGCTATCCCCAGCAGACGGGAGGTTATATATACTTTGCTATCCCCAGCAGACGGGAGGTTATATATACTCTACTATCGAACGAGGACGGTATGTTATATATACCTTATTATCCCCAGCAGACGGGAGGTTATATATGCCTTATTATCAAACAAGACGGGAACGAGTTCCTCATATTCTTCAGCAATAAACTGGGATTTATTTTCCCTGGCCAGCAGTTGTTATACGAAGATATCCAGACGCTTCCGGCAGCATCATATCATACATACATCATTTACATCATACCTTAACATACATATCCATAGATACATAATGCATTACTTAAGTGCATCATATTATACATGCATATATAATGCATAAACTAATAGTACCATATAGAATGCTATCTTGTTTTCAGGATTAATTCTCCAACAAGCAAATTTCATCAACAAATTGTGATCATTAGGCCGTTGTTTATCCTCCCAAAAGTTATACTTATACCTCAGAACGTTGTTTATCCTTCTGAAAGCATATCACTTCCTCAGGACGTTGTTTATCCTCCTGAAAGCATATTACTACCTTGGGCCGTTGTTTATCTTCCCAAAGGTTATCCCATTTCCTCAGGACGTTGTTTATCCTCCTGAAAGCATATCATGACTATTGGGCCATTGTTTATCCTCCCAAAAGTTATACTTATACCTCAGAACATTGTTTATCCTTCTGAAAGCATATCACTTCCTCAGGACGTTGTTTATCCTCCTGAAAGCATATTACTACCTTGGGCTGTTGTTTATCTTCCCAAAGGTTATCCCATTTCCTCAGGACGTTGTTTATCCTCCTGAAAGCATATCATGACTATTGGGCCGTTGTTTATCCTCCCAAAAGTTATACTTATACCTCAGAACATTGTTTATCCTTCTGAAAGCATATCACCACCTCAGGACTGCTTTATCCTCTTGAAAGCATATTCATACCTCAGAATGTTGTTCATCTTTCTGAAAGCATATCATCACTTCCTCAGGACGTTGTTATCCTCCTGAAAGCATATTATTACTTTGGGCCGTTGTTATCTTCCCAAAGATCATCACTTCCTCAGGACGTTGTTATCCTCCTGAAATCATATTATCTCCTCGGGACGTTGTCTATCTTCCCGAAAGCTATCACCCCTACCTCAGGACTGCTTTATCCTCCTGAAAGCATATTCATACCTCAGAACGTTGTTCATCTTTCTGAAAGCATATCACCACCTCAGGATGTTGTTTATCCTCCTGAAAGCATATTATTACCTCAAGACTGCTTTATCCTCCTGAAAGCATATTATTACCTCAGGACTGCTTTATCCTCCTGAAAGCTATCATTATACCTTCATATTTTGGACTGCTTTATCCTCCAAGAAATGTATCTGAAACACTTCTCTCCAAGTGGCATCTTTAATCCCACTCAAGCATATTCAACTAGTAGATTGATTCAGATGTTACGTGACTATGTACTGTGTCAGGAGTAACATCCCGTCTCCTTTACTCAGGAGTAAATACCTATCTCCTTTAGTCAGGAGTAAATACTATTACTGTGTTGTTGCTTTTTAAGTTTGTAATTTCTTGAACAATTGAACTCTCAAGCCTTGTGCCTTACCCGGGGCACGATGGTGTGCTTTTTACGGGATGTCATTTCATTTGCATACTTCATTCAATAAAAATCAGTGGACGTTTCGTTTTCGTAAATATTGTGTTCTTGGTTTTTCTTTTCTTTTATTTTTACTTTGTCAGCTATGTGTTCTTACACACACCCACATCACTAAAATGCAGATCCTCATCCACTCTGGATCCTATTGATAACAGTTCTACTATTGCCAATTATAATTTCGAGAATCCGATCTATCAAACTGAAGACGGAAATGAGGACGATTGTGAAGTACCTGTAGAGCTTGCTAGGTTGTTACAGCAAGAAGAGAAAGCTATACAGCCACATGAAGAGCCAGTCGAAGTTGTGAATCTGGGAACTGAAGAAAACAGGAAAGAAGTCAAGATAGGGGTTGATTTAGAGGATAGTGTCAAGAGCAGATTGATTCAGATGTTACGTGACTATGTAGAGATCTTTGCTTGGTCTTATGAAGATATGCCAGGGTTGGATACAAACATTGTAGTTCACCGGTTACCAGTAAAAGAAGATTGTCGTCCAAAGAAGCAGAAGGTTCGTCGCATGCATCCTGAAATGTCAGAGAAAATTAAGGCAGGGGTAATGAAACAGTTTGATGCAGGGTTCTTAGCTGTGACTTCTTATCCTCAATGGGTTGAAAATGTGGTGCCGGTACCTAAGAAAGATGGTAAGGTACGTATGTGTGTAGACTACAGGGATTTGAACAAGGCCAGCCCCAAAGATGACTTTCCACTTCCTCATATTGATGTTCTGGTAGACAACACTGCTCAACATAAGGTATTCTCTTTTATGGATGGTTTCTCTGGTTACAATCAAATCAAGATGGCACCTGAAGATATGGAAAAGACAACATTTGTTACACAGTGGGGCACCTTTTGCTATAAGGTGATGCCATTTGGTTTGAAGAATGCAGGGGCAACATATCAGCGTGCTATGGTGGATTTGTTTCATGATATGATTCATCATGAGATAGAGGTGTATGTGGATGATATGATAGCCAGATCCCAGAATGAAGAGCAACATCTTGATCATTTGCATAAATTGTTTGAGAGGTTGAAGAAGTACAAGTTGAGATTGAACCCAAACAAGTGTACTTTTGGAGTTAGGTCTGGTAAGCTCCTGGGTTTCATAGTCAGTGGAAAAGGTATTGAAGTGGATCCTGCAAAAGTGAAAGCTATACGAGAGATGCCAGCTCCCCGTACTGAGAAGGAGGTTAGAGGTTTCTTGGGACGATTGAATTACATTGCAAGATTTATTTCCCAATTAACTGCCATCTGTGAGCCAATCTTCAAGTTGCTAAAGAAAGATCAGGTGATGGAATGGAATGATGAGTGCCAGATTGCCTTTGATGAAATCAAGAAGTATTTGTTAGAACCACCAATTTTGATGCCACCAGTTGATGGAAGACCCTTGATTATGTACTTAACAGTGTTAGACAACTCAATGGGGTGTGTGTTGGGGCAACATGACGAGTCTGGTCGAAAAGAGCAGGCAATATACTACCTTAGCAAAAAGTTTACCGACTGTGAAACAAGATACTCACTGCTCGAGAAAACTTGCTGCGCTTTGGCATGGGCTGCTCGCCGACTAAGACAGTATATGTTGACTCATACTACCTTATTGATTTCAAAGATGGATCCAATCAAGTACATATTTGAGAAACCTGCTCTCTCCGGAAGAATTGCAAGATGGCAAATGATCTTGACAGAATATGACATACAATATACTACTCAGAAGGCCATTAAGGGAAGTGTTGTGGCTGATCATTTGGCTCATCAAGCAGTGGATGATTACCAGTCAATGAGTTTTGAGTTCCCTGATGAAGACATTATGATTATTACCAAAGAACCTGGATAATATGACGGACCTGAACAAGGATCCCGATGGACTATGGTTTTTGATGGTGCCTCTAATGCACTTGGTAATGGTGTTGGTGTGGTGATTAGTTCCCCTGAAGGTTGTCATACCCCGATTACTGCCAGACTTTGTTTCTATTGTAACAATAACATGGCTGAGTATGAGGCATGTATCCTGGGTATTAAAGCTGCTATTGATATGAAGATTCAGTTCCTTGACGTGTATGGAGATTCAGCCCTGGTAGTTAGTCAGATTAAAGGAGATTGGGATACCAAGCATGATAATATCATTCCTTACAGAGAGTATGTGTTGTCTTTGATCCCACATTTCAAAGAAGTTACCTTTGGACATATTCCACGGAGAGAGAATCAGTTGGTAGATGCTTTGGCCACCATGGCATCCATGTTTGAGATCAGCTGGGATGATGAAGCTCCCAAGATTACTATTGATAGATTTGAGAAACCTGCATACTGCAATGAAATTGACACAGAAGGGGCAGAGGAGAAGCCTTGGTTCTATGAAGTGAAAAGATATCTTGAAGCTCAGGAGTTCCCTGAAGGGGCATCTGTCAAAGATAGGAAGTTTCTGAGGAAATTCTCTGCTAAGTTCTTTTTGAGTAATGGCATTTTGTACAAGCGCAATCATGATTCAACTTTGCTTCGTTGTGTGGATAAGAAGTAAGCAACTGAGATTATGGAAAATATGCATGAGGGGACCTTTGGCACTCATTCTAGTGGTCATACTATGGCAAAGAAGATATTGAGAGCAGGTTATTATTGGTCTACCATGGAAGCTGACTGCTATCAACATTCCAGAACATGTCACAAGTGTCAAATCTATGCTGATAAAGTACATATACCTCCATCACCATTGAATGTGTTGACTGCTCCTTGGCCTTTTGCCATGTGGGGCATTGATATGATTGGCGAGATCAAACCTATTGCTTCTAATGGGCATCGTTTCATCCTGGTTGCTATTGATTACTTCACGAAGTGGGTGGAGGCAGCTTCATTTGCATCTGTTACCAAGAATGTTGTGGCTCGATTCATTAAGAATAATCTCATATGTAGGTATGGCATCCCTGAAAGGATTATTACTGACAATGGTTCTAATCTGAACAACACTATGATTACTGATCTCTGCACGCAGTTCAAGATTAAGCATCACAACTCTTCTCCGTATCGTCCAAAGATGAATGGGGCAGTTGAAGCTGCTAATAAGAACATTAAGAAGATTGTACAGAAGATGACTGTTACTTACAAGGATTGGTATGAGATGTTACCATTTGCTCTTCATGGTTATCGTACTACGATACGTACTTCAACAGGGGCAACCCCATTCTCCTTGGTCTATGGTATGGAAGCAGTTCTGCCCATTGAAGTTCAGATTCCCTCCTTAAGAATTATGAAGGATGCAGGCTTGGATGAAGATGAGTGGATTCAGACTCGACTTGACCAGATAAATTTGATTGATGAGAAGAGGTTAGCAGCAGTTTGTCATGGCCAGATGTATCAGAAACCAATGATCAAAGCTTTTAATAAGAAGGTTAAGCCAAAGGTATATCAGGCCGGTGACTTGGTAATCAAGCGTATCATATTACCACAGGGTGATCCTAGGGGAAAGTGGACTCCTACATATGAAGGACCATTTGTAGTCAAGACAGTGTTTTCAGGAGGTGCTATGATACTCACTACAATGGATGGTGAAGACTTCCCACAACCTGTAAACGCAGACATAGTTAAAAAATACTACACATGAAAAGAGACCCGCTAGGTTGACAGGCCTAGGCAAAAATAAGGGCATCCCGGCAAACCAAAAGGGTTTGGGCAAAAATTAGGGATATATATAAAAAGAGGTACACCCGGCAAGTCGAAAACCTGAAAAGGCGGCTTGGGCAAAAAAGGGTATCCCGGTGGATTGAAAACCTGAAAGGGCAATCCAGGCAAAAGTTAGGGATTAAAGCGTATGACTATGTCTCGTTTGGATCACCCATAAAACTGCAACCAGTTGTGCTACTTAATCAAGCTCGAACAGATAAAGCTCAATCCAATCGTTTCCGTCTCGACAGTAGAAGATGAGATACTTGAAGATAATGGCAATAGTAGAATTGAAACTCAATAAGATTATTTCCCGCATAGCTGATTTTCTTTGTTTTGTAAAATTTTATGACAAAATCCTCTTACTAGGGTTTATGTCTTCTTGTACAAACTTGCCCATGTATAGGTCACTTCTTGATATGAATAAAATTCTATTTTTGAATCCAGATTTACTTTTACCCTACTTACATAAGCGAAACGTCCATTGGTTGTGTTTGAATGTATGTATGCTTTTGAATATGATTGATGTTTACCAGAAATGCATGTATACTTAATATGATTGATGTTTACCAGAAATGCATGAAAATGCAGTAATAGTATTTACTAAGGACGAACGAGAGAAGGATTTCAACAAAGCTTTGCCGGTTCATCTCTACAAGACAGTTACAAAACTCTCAGTAGGACAAATCCATCTTCATAAAGTCACATCTCCCCTGGAATTTATATCCATATCTTTTATCCTCATACGGATATTCGGGAATTTACTTTCCAATAAGGGTACGACGAACGAAGACGGGATGTTATATCTATCCTACTATCGAACGAAGACGGGATGTTATATTTATCCTACTATCAAACGAAGACGAAGGTTATGTATACCTTACTACCCCCAGCAGACGGGAGGTTATATATACTTTGCTATCCCCAGCAGACGGGAGGTTATATATACTTTGCTATCCCCAGCAGACGGGAGGTTATATATACTCTACTATCGAACGAGGACGGGATGTTATATATACCTTATTATCCCCAGCAGACGGGAGGTTATATATGCCTTATTATCAAACAAGACGGGAACGAGTTCCTCATATTCTTCAGCAATAAACTGGGATTTATTTTCCCTGGCCAGCAGTTGTTATACGAAGATATCCAGACGCTTCCGGCAGCATCATATCATACATACATCATTTACATCATACCTTAACATACATATCCATAGATACATAATGCATTACTTAAGTGCATCATATTATACATGCATATATAATGCATAAACTAATAGTACCATATAGAATGCTATCTTGTTTTCAGGATTAATTCTCCAACAAGCAAATTTCATCAACAAATTGTGATCATTAGGCCGTTGTTTATCCTCCCAAAAGTTATACTTATACCTCAGAACGTTGTTTATCCTTCTGAAAGCATATCACTTCCTCAGGACGTTGTTTATCCTCCTGAAAGCATATTACTACCTTGGGCCGTTGTTTATCTTCCCAAAGGTTATCCCATTTCCTCAGGACGTTGTTTATCCTCCTGAAAGCATATCATGACTATTGGGCCATTGTTTATCCTCCCAAAAGTTATACTTATACCTCAGAACATTGTTTATCCTTCTGAAAGCATATCACTTCCTCAGGACGTTGTTTATCCTCCTGAAAGCATATTACTACCTTGGGCTGTTGTTTATCTTCCCAAAGGTTATCCCATTTCCTCAACACGTTGTTTATCCTCCTGAAAGCATATCATGACTATTGGGCCGTTGTTTATCCTCCCAAAAGTTATACTTATACCTCAGAACGTTGTTTATCCTTCTGAAAGCATATCACCACCTCAGGACTGCTTTATCCTCTTGAAAGCATATTCATACCTCAGAATGTTGTTCATCTTTCTGAAAGCATATCATCACTTCCTCAGGACGTTGTTATCCTCCTGAAAGCATATTATTACTTTGGGCCGTTGTTATCTTCCCAAAGATCATCACTTCCTCAGGACGTTGTTATCCTCCTGAAATCATATTATCTCCTCGGGACGTTGTCTATCTTCCCGAAAGCTATCACCCCTACCTCAGGACTGCTTTATCCTCCTGAAAGCATATTCATACCTCAGAACGTTGTTCATCTTTCTGAAAGCATATCACCACCTCAGGATGTTGTTTATCCTCCTGAAAGCATATTATTACCTCAAGACTGCTTTATCCACCTGAAAGCATATTATTACCTCAGGACTGCTTTATCCTCCTGAAAGCTATCATTATACCTTCATATTTTGGACTGCTTTATCCTCCAAGAAATGTATCTGAAACACTTCTCTCCAAGTGGCATCTTTAATCCCACTCAAGCATACTCAACTAGTCATCTTAAACTTCTTTTTGCTTGTCACTGCTTGCTTGTAACTTCTGTCTATTATATCGACTATGATTTTCTATAGAGCTGCAGCTGTCCCTTTTGAAAAGAAACCCCCCCTTCTTCTCATAATTAAACCAGATGGAAATCCTGGGGACTTTTTTTGTGAGTTTCCGTAAAAGGGATTTTGTGAGGAGTCCTTGAATTTGTGAAAATGGGACTAGATTTCTTCAGCTCTTCCTTTTTTTTTTTGTAATGACCATAGCCTAACCAAAACCGCATGGGCCTCTGAACCTGGGCTCATTAATTTGTCCAATAAAATTGGATAGAATTTGAATGAAGTAAAAAGGATTTTTGGTATCAAATAAAATTGGATAGGATATGAATGAATTAAAAAGGATTTTTGGTTCATGGTTTGGACTTCAAATTTTGATAAAAGGATTTGTGAGTGGTATTAAAATAAACAACAATTAATTGGTTTAACATGGTTTTAAAAGAGAAATGGGTTCAATTTGGATAAAATATGGATTAACGGGTAGACCAAAGTCATGGTAATTGGGCTAAAGTAGAACATGGGTTTATTTCAGTTGTTAAAAATGGACTTGAAGTTGGAATTAATGAATTGGTCATTAAAATTGGATAAATGGGAACTGGTAATGGAATAGCATTTACAATACACCTTCCAAATGAACCGTAATCGTGCACCTTACACCCTTAAATTGAACCACAGTCTCGAAACAAGTTTATTCGGGAAATATGATATACCAACAAATATCTCTTGGTAATATTAGAAGAAAAATAACCATAATAACTTGAAGAAGAAGAAATCCTTGATAATCACACTTCAAACCCTCAATCCCCACTTCACTACTTGAAGGAGAAGAAAGTAAGAAGAATCATGTTTTATTATACACCTAAGCCATTGGGAAATCCTGATCTGCCAAGTCGTAGATCCTCTAAATAAAAAAATTCAAATCACAATAACCTTGCTTCGGTCTCATGTTTTAGGAACTTAATGTTAAGGAATAAATGTTGGTGTGGATGACCCAACAGAAAATGCGGACGAATGTGAGGCATAAAGTCAATTAGTGGTACTAAATAAGAGGGCAAATTTTGGGGTGTTACAGCTTCCCCTATTCAATCGCTGTAGACGTGAATGGATGACAACAATTGCTTTCAGACATTTGAAGTATGCAGGGATTGAATACCAGAAACAACCAGAAAATTTGCACTCCGTGGCAGAGAATCAGGGAAATAAACTCAACCGAATGTCCTCTGCCTGGATATAATTATGATGTGAAGAAAAGTAAACGGGGGATGCCCTTTGAATGATGCCAGAAGGCTACTGGCTTGCCACACTGTGGGTGGACTTGTGATATGATGCCACCCTGAGGATGGACTTTCGCCAATCTGCGGTTGGACTTCAAAATACATTGCCACACTGCGGGTGGACTTTGGAAATTGCCACGCTGTGGGTGGATTTTGATATGCTGCCACCCTGAGGATGGACTTTCGCCAATCTGCGGTTGGACTTCAAAATACATTGCCACACTGCGGGTGGACTTTGGAAATTGCCACGTTGTGGGTGGACTTTGATAGGCTGCAAAAATGCCTTAGTGAAGTATCGTTGGATGAAGTTAGACGAGTAACGACTTGCCACGCTGTGGGTGGACTTTCACCAGCTTGCGATAGAATTTTAAGATACTTTGCCACCCTGAGGATGGACTTTTGCCAATCTGCGGTTGGGCTTCATATACTTTACCACACTGCGGGTGGATTTTAAGGGTTTGCCACACTGCGGGTGGACTTCTGCTCACTGTGGGAGATTTTTGAAACTTGCCACCCGAAGATGGACTTTGGCCAGTCTGCGGCTGGACTTCTGCTCACTATGGGAGATTTTTAAAACTTGCCACCCGAAGATGGACTTTGGCCAGTCTGCGGCTGGACTTTTGAAACTTGCCACCCGAAGATGGACTTTGGCTAGTCTGCGGCTGGACTTTGAAATTTGCCACCCGAAGATGGACTTTGGCCAGTCTGCGGCTGGACTTTGAAATTTGCCACCCGAAGATGGACTTTGGCCAGTCTGCGGCTGGACTTTTGCTCACTACGGGAGACTTTTGCTCACTACGGGAGGCTTTTGCTCACTACGGGAGGCTTTTGCCCACTGCGGGGGACTTTAGAGATTTGCCACACTGCGGGTGGACTTTTGCTCACTACGGGAGATTTTTGAAACTTGCCACCCGAATATGGACTTTGGCCAGTCTGCGGCTGGACTTTTGAAACTTGCCACCCGAAGATGGACTTTGGCCAGTCTGCGGCTGGACTTTGAAATTTGCCACCCGAAGATGGACTTTGGCCAGTCTGCGGATGGACTTTGAAATTTGCCACCCGAAGATGGACTTTGGCAAGTCTGCGGCTGGACTTTTGCTCACTACGGGAGACTTTTGCTCACTACGGGAGGCTTTTGCTCACTACGGGAGGCTTTGCCCACTGCGGGGTGTTGCACCCCAAAATTTGCCCTCACAATACAAGACTTTGTGTGCTGAGAAGGTTCACAAGGTTCACAAGATTCACAATACTTACAAGACCTTTCATGAAGTTCATGAAGTCTACAAGATACTTTATGAAGTTCACAAGGTTCACAATACTTACAAGACCTTTCATGAGGTTCATGAAGTCTACAAGATACTTTATGAAGTTCACAAGGTTCACAATGTTCACAATACTTACAAGACCTTTCATGAGGTTCATGAAGTCTACAAGATACTTTATGAAGTTCATAAGGTTCACAAGATTCACAATGCTTACAAGACCTTTCATGAGGTTCATGAAGTCTACAAGATACTTTATGAAGTTCACAAGGTTCACAAGATTCACAATGCTTACAAGACCTTTCATGAGGTTCATGAAGTCTACAAGATACTTTATGAAGTTCACAAGGTTCACAAGGTTCACAATACCTCCCATGAGGTTCACAAGACATTTTATGATGGTTCACAAGGTTCACAAAATTCACAATTGGTCAGAAGAGTTGACAATTCCCTCAGACAATGCACCTCCTAAGCAGTGCATCCAAAACTAGGGTTTTGACTTTAATCAGGCTAAATAATTTCCAAGACTTCAAGTAAGCTTCATAACATCTTATATGTGTTTAAGAAACCCCATGACAAGTTTCAAGACTTTTCTCAAAAGTTTGCTCAGTCAGAGGATCAAATAAATCAAAATCAGTCAAAGCAGTTAAAAAGTCAAACTGAGGTCAACTGTGGTCAAACCAAAGTCAAACTTCATGATTTTTTTCCAACATCAAGTATATGAAGTAAAATTCATCATTTGATCAAGGGTTGATCATGATTCATCAAGGAGATTTCAGATCATCAAGAATCAGGAGTTTCTAAATTAGGGTTTCCTTAGTAAAAGTCAACTGAACTTTGACCAGCCATAACTTTCACATGCTTCATCACCAAGTCTCCATCAAAAGCTCATTTTGAAGGAAATTGAATTCTCTACAACTTTGTGTCTCACAAGCCAAGCCCAAAAATGCTTCATTTGGAAGGTATGAGCTAAGACATTATAGGTCCTTTTGAAAGTCAACAAAAAGTCAACAACTTCAAAAGGGCATAACTTGAGAATGGTAAATGATATGGACATGAAACCAGTGGGGTTGGTTAGAGGACTCTTCAAGATTTCCAAAATGTCCAAGAACACCCTCATAGCATTAAAATTGAAGGATGTGTGCCTTTGCAAAGTTGGGAAATTTTTGGTTGGTTTATGAAGAAAATGGAGGTATAAAACTAGTTTCTTCTAAATGGGCTTGCCATATGATGACCCAATCCACACTAAGACATCATGCACGAAATTAACCTAATATTTTCATTATTTTATTTATTTTATTTTTATTTATTATGATTTTTTATATTAAAAATCATTTTAAATTCAAATAAAATATAAGATGGTGAAGATTTAAAATGATTTGTCTTCTAGAAAATCATAAATATGTCTTGGATCAAATTGATATGGGAATTATGATGATTGTCTTAAAATAGCAAGGATATATCAAAAAATATTTGGATTTTAAGACATGATATTTTTCAATCTTATTGATCCAAATTTTCCAAAGGATAGTCCAATCTTTTAACCTAATTTGATTCATTACATATAAGAGAACACATTACAATCACAAGCAACAAAATTCTGGCCTCAAGAGTAAGTTTCCAATTTTTTCAAAACTCACCAAAAACACAATTCGGATTTTACGATTCAAGCTCTTTCAAGGCAGTTTGAAGGTTGATACATGTTCTATGGACATCATTGAACCTATTCCAATCATTAAAAGCATCAAAAACATGACATAGTGCATAACCCGAATCAAACTTTTCATGCCTTGATGATTTTTTTCGTTTTCTTATATTTGTGTATTTTAAATAAGATTTGATCATTGTTTCATGTTTGTATTGAGTTGCTGATTGTTTCTGGATGGTTTAATTGAAGTTTTACTACAGGTTTAAGAAATTGCCATGGCTAGGGTTTCGGCAAAGCTTTTAGGGTTTCACACTAAACCTAATATAAATGAATTTGGAAAACATAGGATGATTGTGTAAGCTTTGGGGATCACAATACCCTAATTAATTGAAGAAAATTGTACTGTTTGCTTGCTGGTTGAAATTCGCAGGTTCTGGATATCAAGAACTCGCAGGAAAATACGTAGATGAATTCGCAGCAAAATTCGAAGGTAACCAGGAGGAAGACGAAGACCATCTGCGCGCGAAAGAAATATTTGAATTGTGTACAACGCTTAAAAGAAATTCGTTTCGTTCATATGTCACAATGAGCATGTAGCTCAGTTGGTTTTGGTGCGCGTATGGTATACTGACTGGCCTGGGTTCGAAACCAGCCAAGGTAATTTTTATTTGCTTGATTTATTCTTGTTTTCCAGGATAACAATAAAACCACATGGGGTGCATTACTATCACTGGCGCGCGCGCAGCCCAGTGGCTGGCTGGCTGGTCCTGGAGGATGCATTGCTCAGGGGCTGGGTTCGAATCCCAGCCCAGGTAAGTTCTTTTTCTTCACTTTTCTTGTTTATTATTATTTTTAATTAACATGTTTATATTATAACTAAATAAATTTAAAAAAATATATAATGTGTATATTATTATTTTCTCTATTACAATTTAAACTCATTTTTTATATTAAATCTCATTAGAAAAATAATTTAATTTTGTATAATTAATAATTAATCCTAATTTATTTTCTAAGCATATAAACCCTAATTTTCTAAAACCCTAAAAAATATATTTCTTTTCAAAACCCTAATTTTATTTTCTTCTTTTATTTTTTTTAATATTATTATTTGTATATATTATATTTATAATTTAATTGTAATTCTTAATCCAATTTTTTATTAAATGCATAAATTGTTTATAATTTAAAATTTTGTACATAAATATGTTTAAAAATTAAAATGCTTAATTTATTTTATAATATGAAAATATTCTCTAATTGTTTATAATTTAATTTGGCATGTAAATAATTAAAAATTGCTAATTTAATTTTTTTTTTATAATTATAATTTATTTCTCATAATATGTTCATAATTGATTTACTTTTTTATAATTTTCATACAATTTCAAATTTTATAATAATTAATATGATTTTTTATATTTTCTTATTAACTTTTAAATTTTGTTCATTATAATATTTTTGCTTATTATTATTATTATTAATTATGTTTATATGATTATTACTAACCCCATGTATTTTTAAATTGTTATTATTATTATTATGACTAACCCAATTATAATTGTTTATTTATTTTGCTTATTTATTTATTTATTTATTTTGCTATTTATTTAAATTGCTTTTATTATTATTATTGTAATTGCTCCTGGATGTAATATTTTATAATGTTTAAATTATTTATTTTTATGCTATGGTTAGTAAAAATAGGGAGTGTAACATGTATGTTATTTAAAATTAATTTAGATCACTTAATTTAAAAGATAAATATAAAATTGAACACTCACACACGTAAGTCGATCTTTGATCGCCATCTCACTTTCTAGGGTTACCTCTCATTGTTGCCTAATCAAAAGGTCAAGTAGGGTGTATAAAGCAAAAGTCCCTTAAAAAATAAAGTCATCTAGTCCCTTTACAGATAAAAGATCAAGTCCCTTAACGGTTGCCTTCGTAATGATCTTGTCCCTTTTCGAATAATGATGACAGTCCCTCCAAAAATGCTTAATACACCCCACAGTTGCCTTCATTAAACAGATGTCCCTTTACTTGTCCCACACATCCAAGGTAATGACTACCTATTCCTTAATAATAGGGATAGTCTTACCATTTAAAGGATTCAAGAACAGAAAGACTTAAAAATTAGGGTAGGTTCCTCATAGTTACTTGCTCAATATTCAAAAAACTTTTCAAACACTTCACAAATTTCAAACAATTTTCAAACACAAGTTTCTTACGCATCCGTACATGGATCATTATCAAACTCTTATGAAAATTTCTATTCACACACTTCACATTTCAAAAACAATTCAAAGTGAGCTAAGTAACTAAGAGCCCATGGATAACCATGGATGTAAAGGGTGCTAACACCTTCCCTTTACATAACCTACCCCCCGGACCCAAAAATCTTTTTAAAGGTCTTTCCTGTTCTTTTATGCCTTTCCTTTGGATAAAATAAAAGTCGGTGGCGACTCTTGCTATCCGCAACATAACTAAAGTCAGTTCTCCCACCGTGTTACACGGGGGACTTTAGAGATTTGCCACACTGCGGGTGGACTTTAGAAGCTTGCCACCCGAAGATGGACTTTGGCCAGTCTGCGGCTGGACTTTGAAATCTGCCACCCGAAGATGGACTTTGGCCAGTCTGCGGCTGGACTTTGAAATTTGCCACCCGAAGATGGACTTTGGCCAGTCTGCGGCAGGACTTTGAAATTTGCCACCCGAAGATGGACTTTGGCCAGTCTGCGGCTGGACTTTGCATATGTTTAATTGCATGGTATGTTGCCCCATGACACTGGGGATATTATGTCTTGAGTATTGTTAATGAACTGGTGTGAATGTGAGAGAAATTCCTGACGCGGAAGTAATAAGTCCCTGCTAACTCTGTGGGGAAACACAATGATCGCGTATTCGATCCCAAGAAGTCCAGTGGAGATAACATCTCTGTCGGAGAAGAGCGTGAATAATTCATTTGTCCCGAATTACCACCTTTGCCAAAAATAAATTGGACTTTTAGATTTGAAGGCCGTGCCTGAGGATACCTCGACTATTGGGGATTATCCACTTTTATGGATCTGCTGGGGAAGAGAATGATTTATCTGAAATCTTCTAGGGGAATAGGAATCGCCTTAGATCTGATGAGGAATCAAGATCAAGGAAAACAACTGAAGGAAAAACTTCTGACTTTAGTGAAGATAACTTCCATTTGCCTGTTGGGGAAGACAACACCGAGACACGTCCTGCTGAGGAGGGAAGATTTCAGGTTATCTCGCGCTGGGGATCAGTGATTTTCGTATGGATTTTACCTCAAGAGGATTTTACAAAAAGACTTGGCGTCTTTAAACTCTTAGGTATCGTAACGACTGCATGAATCAGTGTAATAGCCTTGCTGGGGAGGTAACCATTGCCAATGCGGATGAGTTTGTATCTGTCAGAAGTGCTGAAAGAGATAGTTGGCTTGACAAGTGACCACAGTATTCTAAACTCCGGGTAAATGCTTCTGATCGTCTATCTTCGGGAAAGAATAAACTCTCGTACTATTAGGGTGGCCTGCCCCAGTATGAGTACTTGAATAGTTTTGCTCTTGACTGACTAATCTTCGCTCTTGGAGAGATTTGAATCTCGAGGTGATTGCCCCAGTTCGACTGAAGTTTGAGGAGATTGCTCGACTTAACTGCCCCGGATTGGCTAGCTCTTACGATGACCAATTGGGAAAGTCCCTGCTCAATGAAGCTTTTTTCGAAAAGTGTACCTCGACGTGACAGTCTTTCAGAAGTTTTAAACTTCTCAACTTGGCAAGCTTAAGCTTCTGGATTGAATTTCCGTATGCGAACCATTTATGATGCCAAACAAATGTATGCAAGCAAAAAATGTTTATTCTTAGAATGAAAATTCTAATGCAACACACATGTTAAACTTGAAGTTTTGAAAATGGATCGTTTAACCTTCGTGAGAGAATCACTAGTTAAGATACGACCTTATTTTGAATGAGAGTATGTACATGCAACACCAACAAATGTCTTTTAGCATAACTCATAGGAGTCAGGAACGCGGTCTCGTGGTAGTATGCTTTCAAATTAACCCTGTTTCAGTTAGGACTTTTAAGGGTTGTGTCGTGGCCTGGTTCACGGTTATAGAAACAAAGGATATAGGCTCGAAGTTTATTTGTGCCCACCCACTCTCCGTGATGTTCTCCATTCCTATGTTCAGCTAGTTTTCACAAGCATTCACCTTTCATAAGGGTTTCGTGTTGATTGATGATCCATTGCTGCTATTAGTTCAAGCACCAATCAGGTTATTGTTGAGAGTCAGTCACTCCTCTATCTTTCGTGTCTGTGTCATACGACTTGGTTCTCATTTGAGGATCTTTCTTGTGTAATCCTTTTTGTCTTTCGCTTTTGCGTTATTTTGCTTTATCCCTAACTTTTGCCTGGACTGATCCTTGTGAATCTTTGATTGTAAAGTCCAGCGGGATGCCCTAACTTTTGCCTAAATCGCTTGTTTTCAAATTTCGACTTAGCGGGCTTTTTTCTTTTCTTTTTATTTTTTGCATTTTGAACAAGTCGTGTGACACTGTTTGTCTTGATTGCTTCGCGAGGGTTGTGACTGCCTCATTTTATGGTCGACGAAGGATAACCATTGTGGTTTTCAATCTTTGGACCTTTTGAATTGGATAACCAATGTGGTTTCGGGTCTTTGGACCTCTTGATTAGCATAGTAGAATGCAACGGGTCTTCAAATACACTTCTTTATGAAAGTCTGAACGCTTGGTCTGACTAGCTGACGTCTACCCTGCCCCTGGGTTGCATGTGAGGGTTTTTTATGTGAAAAGAAACTCCTACTTCAAGGCTCAAAGGGGTTAGCGAGGGTCTATCTTCCTTATATCTCCAGTGTTTAGGATTTGAAACAATGCCTGTACATCGTCAACAGGGTCTTACTTGAGAGCACACAATTAGAGATTTTGCGTTTTTGTTTCGTCATTCTCCTTTCATAGAATTTAAGCATGACAATTGGTATTGCGATGTACACATGCAAAATTATAAGGGAATGCAAATGAATTTACTTCAAGAAAAACATGTGAGATTTATTATTGCTAACATTCAAAAGCAAACAAATTTCATACATGTAGACAAATGTTTAGCATATAAAAGAAACTACAAATGGAAATGCAGTAAAGAAATTGAATATTGTCGTAGTTGAGGAGGCTTGGCTCCGTCTGGACCTGTCAGTCTTGGATACTTTCAACGATCAATAGCTCTTTCCACAGACTTGTAATCTTCAATTCGCAGTTGTATACTTAACCATGGCAGTCATACTTCTTCTTCTAGCTATTCTGACTCTGACACGAGACGTCTGAAGGAAAAAGTAAAGCTAGGGAGTAAAGTTGCCCCATAAGGTTGCTCGGAAAGACCTGACGATCTTCTGCCTACGTATCTCCATTGACTGATGACCAGTGAAGAATCAGAGCGACGTAGTTCCCCTCAATAGGGATGAAAAACGAACAATGAAGAAAGGAAAACACATAAGTGCCATCACTGAGAGTATTTGAATACTGCTGGCTTTATTTGCTTCATGAATACCCTGGCGTCCTGGGTGATCAACTCGAAGACTTCAGCTTAACGTGAACTATCTGGTAGAATGACCGTGACATCGGTTCCATTATGACTAGGCATCGGATTCTGGAGTACATTTGGGAGAGGAGCGAAATTGATCGCCTTGGAGTCGACTAGGTCATGTACCTTGTTCTGAAAAGCCCAACATTTCTCAATATTGTGCCCCTGGGCACCTGAATGGAATTCGCACCTGGCGTTAGCATCAAAATTCGGAGGTAGATTGTCAGGAGCGGGAGGTCTCATGGTACGAAGCTCGACCAGGTTCAACTTTAGCAGCTCCGGGAGCAATACAGCATATGGGCATGGGACGGGGTCGAGTCTGCGGTTTCTCGCTCTTGTTCTTTCTTGAAACGGTCTCTGTACCTGTTGTTGTTGACCCTGTGGTCGTTGTTGTTGAACATGTGGTCGTTGTTGTTGAACCTGTGGAGTAATAGTCACCGCAGTTGTTTGGTGGTAACCTTGAGAATAACTTCTGTCTCGGCCCCTATACACAACACTCGTCTCACCTTCTCTTCTTCTTTGACCGTTGCCAAAAGGCTTTCTCACACCGGAAGAACTAGCACTGCTTGCATCCTGGATCTTTCCCATTTTCAAAAAATTCTCTATTCTTTCTCCAGCAATGACGATATCAGAAAAACCAATGGACGGGCAGGCGGCCAGACGATCCAAGTAAACACCTTGCAAGGTGCCCATAAACATGTCGGCCATTTCCCGATCCAGCAATGGAGGTTGAACCTGTGCGGCCAGCTCACGCCACCTCTGGGCATACTGCTTAAAACTCTCTTTAGGTCCTTGAGACAAGTTCTGCAACTGGGTGCGATTCGGAGCCATATCAATATTGTATTGATACTGCTTGAGGAATGCCTCAGCTAGATCTTTCCAACTTCGAATAGAGACCCGACTCAGCTTCATGTACCAGCTCAAAGAAGCTCCAGATAAACTGTCTTGGAAGAAATGCATCCAAAGTTTCTCGTCATCAGTATGAGCCGAGATTCTTCCGAAGTACGCATGAATGTGAGTCCTAGGACACGTGCTGCCGTTGTACTTGTCAAACGATGGTGCCTTGAACTTTGGAGGGATCCTGACTCCTGGTACTAACCCGAGACTGGTTACATCGATACCCAAGGAATTATGACATTCCATGGCCTTGATCTTCTCTGACAGCTCTTCATACCTGCGATTGTTGATCTCATTCATGTTACCCATATCTGCATCCAGTAGAGTGAACTGGTCTTCTTGATTGTCTTCTAAACCTGCATTACGTGTTGTGGTCCTATTTGGATTAGGTTCTCCGTTACGGGCAGCGTTAGAATCCACATTCTCAGCCGGTGTTCCCGTATTAACATTCCCATGAGGTTGCTCAACCATCAACCGGAGACGCTCCTGGTTCTGGGCCATGCCAGTCATCATTTCCATGAACTGATCCATCCTCTGTCGGAGCTCATTGAGATCAGTCTGCATTCGATCAGCCATCCTTACTCGGTTTCTTTTAGTCGGATATCGGTGAACGCGTTGACCAGCTATATTGTCTGAAATCAAATAAGTTAGAAACCCTGGGTAACCTGCAAAAATACAAGAATATGGTATGCAGGAAATGAATGTTATGGCATGTCGATTCATTTTTAGGGCGTCCCATCTCCTGATTCCAGTTTTTGTGGATTTGATGAAGACAGATGCTCTTTTTGCTGTAAATAACAAGCGGTGTTGATAATATAAGGTGTGTGTGTGTGAAGCAGACGTGCCAAACAATTCCAAGAATACGAAGACCGACGTGCTTTTTGCAAATGTGTCAGATGTGTCGGTGATCACAAAGTGAGAGAACACATAATGATAGTAAAGAGACCTTTTTATGATAAGAACTTTGTTGATATAGTCAAAACACCAAAAGTATGGATTCAATCAGAAGTACAATGATAAAAATATTCCATCAACAATCTTGATGGTAATCCTACAACATACAAGCAAACAGAAAGATGTCTTTGTCAATGCGATCCTTCATCTAAATCTGAGTCAATGATCGGTCCTGCCTTCGGAACTTCTACCAACTCCTTTGTCTGCACCTGGTTGTCTTCAAACCTCTTCAGCTTCTTCTGATAGCAAATCATCATCCGCTTGTAGTAGGAAGCTTCTTCTCGGGCTTTAGCAAGTTCTTCATCTTTTTCTCTCAACTCATCGGCCATCTCTTCGTCTTTCTCCTTTAGCTTACTTGCGATCTATTCAGCTTGAACTTTGTCTTATTCCTCTCTTTTGATCCTGTAAGCAGAATGTCTCTTTTTCATGTTCTAAAACATCAAGGTCTTATGATCCAGTTGTCTTCTAGTGTCAATGTGTTCTTTGTAAGAACTTCTAGTAGCAAACTCGAACCTCTCATACCGAGCTAACTCAACCTCACAATGTTTCTTTGCAATAGCATGCCTCTCAGCATCCTCCTGAGCTTTCCACTCAATCTCAAGTCTGGCGTGATTAGCTTTAGCAAGCTCCTGACCTAACTGTGCATTTTCCATTAACAATCCGTCTCTTTCCGTCTTCATTTTGTTGAACTCTTCAATGCTAACTGTGGTAGGTTGCTCAATGACCGTGGGATATAGAAGAGGCGCAGGCCCAAATGGTAATAGTAACGCTTCAACCCGTTCTCTTAACCATTATGCAAACGGTGGATACTGTAACACGGTGGGAGAACTGACTTTAGTTATGTTGCGGATAGCAAAAGTCGCCACCGACTTTTATTTTATCCAAAGGAAAGGCATAAAAGAACAGGAAAGACCTTTTTAAAAGATTTTTGGGTCCGGGGGGTAGGTTATGTAAAGGGAAGATGTTAGCACCCTTTACATCCATGGTTATCCATGGGCTCTTAGTTACTTAGCTCACTTTGAATTGTTTTTGAAAATGTGAAGTGTGTGGATAAAAATTTTCATAAGAGTTTGATAATGATCCATGTACGGATTCGTAAAAAACTTGTGTTTGAAAATTGTTTGAAATTTGTGAAGTATTTGAAATTTGTTTTGAAATGGTGAGCAAGTAACTATGAGGAACCTACCATAAAGTTTAAGTCTTTCTATTCTTTATCCTTTAAATGGTAAGACTGTCCCTATTATTAAGGAATAGGTAGTCATTACCTTGGATGTGAGGGACATATGAGGGACATTTGTTTAATGAAGGCAACTGTAGGGTGTATTAAGCATTTTGGAGGGACTGTCATCATTATTCGAAAGGGACAAGATCATATTGAAAGGCAACCATTAAGGGACTTGATCTCTGATTATGAAGAGACTAGATGACTTTTCTTTTAAGGGACTTTGCTTTATACACCCCACTTGACCTTATGATTAGGCAACATTGAGAGGCAACCCTAGAAAGTGAGGTGGCGATCAAAGATCGACTTACGTGTGTGAGTGTCTAATTTTATATTTATCTTATAATTTAAATGATCTAAATTCAATTTTAAATACAAATACATGTTACACTCCCTATTTTTACTAACCATAGCATGAAAAATAAATAATTTAAATATTTAAGAAAATTACATCCAGGAGCAATTACATAATAATAAAGCAAATTAAATAAATAGCAAGAATAAATAAATAAATAAATAAGCAAAATATAAATAACGAGTAAAACAAATAAGCAATTTAATTAGGGTTAGTAGTAATAATAATAATTAAAAAAAATAAATGGGGTTAGTGAAATAATAATAATAAGCATAATAAAAAAAATAAATGGATTAGTAATAAACATGATTAGTAATAATAACAAAACAAAATTTTAGTGGTTAATAGAAAAATATGAATAATTATATTAATTAACAAATTAAATAAATTATGAACATATTATGAGAAATTATTAAATTTGCAATTTTTTAGAACTTATTTACATATATAATTAACAATGATAGAATATTTAGATATTAAAATGGGATTAATTATAATTTAATTATATTAAATAAAATATGTACATAATAATTTATATTTACAAAAATTATCAATTTAAATCACAAGATAAAATAAGTTTTTTAATTGTTTAGAAAATAAATTAGGGTTTACAAAATTAGGGTTTGTTTTATTTACAAAATTAATTTAATGTATATATTATAATCTAAATACATAAAATAAAAAAACTAATTTTTGAATTAAGAAAAATAATTTTAGAACTTAGAAAAATATAGTATATACATATGTTTTATTTTGGAATTATTTAGATATATAATAAATATATACAATTATTTCTATTTAATCAAAACAAATAAAAAAAAAAGTTGGAACTCACCTGGCTGGGGTTTGAACCCAGGTCACCCTGTTTACCAGCAACAAAACCCACCACCAAGCCACCATGCACGCAAGCAGTAAGAAAGGGGGTGGAATTGGTTTTGTTCTTTAAACCTGGAAAATCAGAAAAATAATGAAAAAGCAAAAGGCCTGGGGGAGGATCGAACCCAGGACCTCTCAAACAAACACATATACACATTACCAATCCTGCTGGGTGAGCGCGTCTGTTAATGAACCAACAACATTTGATAATATATTATATTCAGTGAATAAAAGAGAAAAACGCAAAAATATTGTCACAGCCAGGATTCGATCCCCTGCCTTCTCATAATACGCATGCCTGACTTTCCACTGGGACAAGCGCGTGCTTGTGAAATACAAACAGGATTAATTCATAATATTTTAAAACAGTTTTTAAACTTGAATTTTCGGCGCCAGCATAACTTCATCTTCTTCCTTGAATTCGCAGGTTTTCCTGCGAAATTATCTGGGAAAATACCTGCGAATTTTCCTGCACTTTAAACCTGCGAATTTCAAACCACCATCAAACAACAACATTTTATCAAATTAGAGACATCTTTGAATCTCTTACAACCTGCACAATCCAATTATGCCCATAGAATTCATTTATATTGCGTGAATCGAATAACCCTATTTTGGAGTTCTAAACCCTAAACATGGCATGTCACGGGTTTCTCATGGTTTCTTTGATTTCTTTGCCCAGAAACATTCTACACATCATCACAAATAAGATTAGACAACCAAAATTCATTAAAATGCAATGAATTAGTGAAATCGAAAAATTTATATTCAAGAACAAATACGATTCGGTTAGCATGATATGGCATGTTTGGGATGCATATGAGTATTGGTTTTCACTCAATGGTATTCAGTGATCATGGCTATGTGCTTCAAATACCTTCAAATGTCCTGGAAATTCAAAACCGAATGCAAGCTTTGGAGAGGTTTTTTGACTTATGGAACTTACTCTTGGGAGGTAGAAAATTCGTGGCTTTGGTTAGGGTTGGGTCAAGTACTTATAGAACAATGAATTTAGGTCAAAAAATCAAGTCATTGTGTGGAAGATTTGATATGAAATGATTCAAAATGATAAGGCCTTAAAAATCAAATATTCTTGTATGAACACTTGCTATTTTTGGCTAATCCTCATGATTTTCTTTCCACTTCAATTCTAATCAAATTTATGATTTTCTAGAAGCTTGATCCAATTCAAATCTTACACTTTCATATTTTATTTTTATTTAAAATGATTTTTAATGAATTAAATCAAAATAAATCAAAATAAAATAATAAAAAATCTGATTTTTATTGACTTGGGTCGTGCATGAAGTTATTGTATGGATTGGGTCATCATTTGGCAAGCCCATTTGGAAGAAATTGGTTTTAGACCTCCATTTTCATCATAAACCAACCCAAAATTTCCCAACTTTGCAAGGGCACATATCCTTCAATTTTAATGCTATGAGGGTGTTCTTGGACATTTTGGAAAGCTTGAAGAGTCCTCTAACCAACCCCACTGGTTTCATGTCCATATCATTTACCAATCTCAAGTTATGCCCTTTTGAAGTTGTTGAATTTTTGTTGACTTTCAAAAGGACCTATAATGTCTTAGCTCATACCTTCCAAATGAAGCATTTTTGGGCTTGGCTTGTGAGACACAAAGTTGTAGAGAATTCAATTTTCTTCAAAATGAGCTTTGGATGGAGACTTGGTGATGAAGTATGTGAAAGTTATGGCTGGTCAAAGTTCAGTTGACTTTTACTAAGGAAACCCTAATTTAGAAACTCCTGATTCTTGATGATCTGGAATCTCCTTGATGAATCATGATCAACCCTTGATCAAATGATGAATTTTACTTCATATACTTGATGTTGGCAAAAAATCATGAAGTTTGACTTTGGTTTGACCACAGTTGACCTCAGTTTGACTTTTTAACTGCTTTGACTGATTTTGACTTATCTGATCATCTGACTGAGCAAACTTTTTGAGAAAAGTCTTGAAACTTGTCATGGGGGGTTCTTACACATATATAAGATGTTATGAAGCTCACTTGAAGTCTTGGAAGTTCATTTACCCTGATTAAAGTCAAAACCCTAGTTTTGGATGCACTGCTTAGGAGGTGCATTGTCTGAGGGAATTGTCAACTCTTCTGACAAATTGTGAACTTTGTGAACCTTGTAAACCATCATAAAATGTCTTGTGAACCTCATGGGAGGCCTTATGAACCTTGTGAACCTTGTGAACCTCATGAAGTGACTTGTAGGCTTCATGAACCTCATGGAAGGTCTTGTAAACATTATGAAGCTTGTGAACTTTGTGAACCTTCTTAGCACACAAAGTCTTGTATTGTGAGGGCAAATTTTGGGGTGCAACAGATACACTCGACAATTCCCTACTCCCAAAGTCTTCTTCCCTCTTATCTTTCGACTATGCCAAGCATTAGAAGCTTTCTGAGCAATCTCGAATCCATCCGTTGATTGGAAGTACAAGGACTCTGTGATGTCCACAGCAGCTGGTGGTTCCTTTAAAGCATACCCAAACTATCTAACCGTGAGAGAGGGGTTATAATTATTTCCCCATTTCCTCCCGATCAATGGAACATTAGGGAATCCTCCGCAACTATGAAGAATGTCAATGCACCGCAAACCCTGATTAACCCAGGCAATGTCCTTTGCTTGCAAACCCATCAATCTTTCCGACCATTCAAGAGTATTCTTCGTCTTCTCAAAAGATCCTGATTGTGGAAGAAAGCGTGTGAACCACTTGTAGAATACACTCGCGCAACAATTCAACATTCCACCCCTTCGCTTTTCATTCTTATAATGCACAGAGTGGTAGAGATCACCTAGGAGAGTAGGAATAGGATTCTTTGCTATGAAAATGCGAATAGCATCAACATCCACTAAGTTTGGCATGTTCGGGAATAAAGTGATTCCATAGATACACAAAGCTAGGATCGCATTAAAGGTACTCCAACTTTTTGCCTCAGCTGCTTTAGTAGCCTCATCCAACAAGAAACTCAAATGATATCCTCGGAAGCCTCCTTTGCTATCAATCCGGTCTTCCAATAATGACTTGCTCAAATAAAGAGCAGTTGCTACATCTTTGAAGTCGGGATCAATCTTGGTCCCAAAGAATGGTGCACAGTCTTTAACGGAAACTCTCAGGATGCTCGAATACTCCTCTAATGTAGGTGCCAGCACGAAATCAGAAAGTACGAAACATCTAAGTTGTGGATCATAAAACTGTAGAAAGGTGTGCATCCCTCTGAAAGCATAGTCACTGATGGGCTCTATGAAATACAAAATCCACCCGTAATCCTACTTGAAGACATTCAGAACTTCTGGAGGAGCTAAGGCCTTCACTTTGAGAATTTCTTTCACAACAGGCTGATAAACCTTGTAGGAGATAATACACTTGGTCTTCTTCTTGGGTTCCATGCTCATAGATCAATACCCACAACCGGAATCAAGGACGGGATATGCAACCCTGCAAATGAATAAACATGTGTTAGGAATGCAAGTATGCGGATGATGCGATGCAATGAAATGGCATGTGATCACTGTTGCATATACTGGGCACTGTTGTACTGCCTTCTGATTTTGCCTGAATACCGACTATCAAGAACACCAGATCATAAGTAGAAGAAAACCCAAGTATCAAGAACAAGGTAGGTTGAAGGTTTAATTTTCCTGCAAACCTGTAAATCCCTCCCAATCTCACGGGTATTGCTACTACGGGTCAACATCACGGACTCTCAAAGCCGAATAGCAATAATACGTTTACCATTTCCGAGAAATGGCTCATGACCAAATCAGGGAATCGGTTTGGCATTATATACTACTCAGGGAGGCCTCAGCTGAATTCCGGAAAAACAAGCATCTCTCATAAGTTCCCGGCTTCAAGCACTGAAGTCGAGAAACAATAGTACATTCATCCCGAAGGGTACAATACTACCGTCATACGACCAGTTGCTTTAACCAGGTTCCTACGAGAGAACAAGGTCATCCTATGCAATTTCCTAGTGGGCCCTCGGGTGCGAATGGGTTTGCCACAAAATGTGGTCTGCCACTGTCACCACTGGAGAGGGTTGTTTCCACTAAGGTCCTCGATGATCGGTTCCCAGTGTTAGCAGCTCAGGTGAGAATATTCTATGGTCTGCCTAGGCAGTATATAACATATCCCAAGAGAGCCTGATCTGGGTGTGGGACTCGTGAAAACTACACGTGCTCAAGACCACGCAAGCCACACGACTGCCCACTCTAAATCCTATGTGTATACTCAAGCCGGGTATTTGGCTTATCTCACAATAATCCCATCCCGCCAAGGAAAACCAGAACAGCCAGTACAGTATATGCCAGTATATGCGACAGTAAAGTAAAGTGCAGAAAGCTATAAATAAAGCTGTAAAGGAAAGCGATAAACTATAAACAAAACAGTAAAGCTAAACTAAAGCATGACAGCGAATGAAAAAGCACCCAAAGAAAACAGAAACAGACAAGCGCTAGGATTGACTCTCAAAGGGGAAATTAGAATTTCTAAAGTCCCCAGCAGAGTCGCCAGCTGTCGCTCCCGGGATTTTCATCCTAGTACAAACGCGAAAGTGGCGCGGAAAGGTTAGAGTCGCCAGCCAGACATTTTTATCCCGAATGAATGGGAAAGGTAATGTTGCACAAACCTGAGGAAGAAGGAAAGGACAAGGTCCTGCGAACCAAAGATCTGGATACGGGAGTCGGTTACGAATTGAGAAGGTATTAGCACCCCAATCCGTCCGCCGTACTCGACGGGATCCACGCTTATAAGTCTGTTTTCAAAGGGTGAGAAATAATATGCTGTTTAACTGAAAGAATAGCTATCTGGAATGAAATGGAAATGAGGAAAGAGATGGAATTGACAAATGGGAATAAAAGGGGAAAATGTAGGGAAAAAGAAAGATTGTGCTCGAATGGGCCCTACCCCACTGCCTACGTACCTCATCGGGATGAATGAGGATCAGAGACGTCGTAGTTCGTCTAACTAAGGCTTACACTCGTTTGTGATTTTTAGGATGACGTTGCCATAGCTCTAGCTCAGGTGTTACCGGCTCTGACACGAGGGTGTTTACCGTATCGCTGTTTGAACTGTCGAGACAAGTCATGTTCGTCCGTAAAGAGTATGAGATGAGATGAGAAGACGTGACTTCTTGGTTTGTTGTCTTTTATAAGAAATGTTTTGAATTTGTGTTTATTGAATGTACAACACTAAAGACTATGACACAGGAGCGAATACTTTCCAAGATCGCCCCCAATGGAACGTTTGTAAAGCATCCTAGAAGAGTGAAGGAGACCTCCACTAGTCATTTCCCGTATAGCTTAAGGCTCGTGGCGCATTGTACACCTTTCCTTTATTAAGTGTTTTTGATTTTATTTTAAGATGAGAAGTGAGACTCAAGTTATAAAAGGAAAACTTCTAAGGGGCAACTAGACTTACCCTAAGTTAGTTGAATTCATGGATAACCTATGGTTAGTGAGGTTTGCAATTAAATCTACCTAAGAGATATAAGACTAGACATGCAAGTAAAATAAGTTAACAATGAGCAATATGGTCCTCCTAAGTCATGGTAGGTAAAAACGGTATGGAATGTAAACAGGATGAAACAATGGATCGGGTGGGTCGATTGCGTGGTGCTGAGACGCACGACTTATGGTGTGAAACATACAAGGCTTGCCTTTGGTTGAATGGAGTGGCACGATGGTAATCGAGGAAACCTAAAATAATATGAACTTTATTTATTTATTTGAAAATATACTCGACGTTGGATCGAGCTTTTTACTTATTTTTTTGAGATTTTTGTTTTCTAACGATTTGTTTTATCTTTTCTAACCTAGTTATAGAAACTATAAAAGCATACAAGTTCTAAGCTATTACATCACAAAGCATACAAACATAATTGATACACAAAAATATCCAAGTCCAATAGCCAATCCTTGATAACATACCTTGCACAAAAAAACAAATAGTTAGTGAATGATATGAACCATGAATATGCACAATATGATGGAAATGAATTAAAATGCCAAAAATTTTAAAAGTCATGGAAAAAATGTGAAATTAAATTCCTATGGTCTTCAACCTGATTATAACACTATGTAAAAAAAATCTCTTAAAATTTCTAATTCTAACTACGGTAAATGACCACCTAATTCTATGTAAAGTTCCATCACAAATTTACACAAATTACACTATCAAAACAATAGAAAAAATTCCCTAAAAAATACACAAAAAATATTCTAGGTACTTCTATTTGTCCTTTAATCATAGCAAAAAGAATGGGCAAAAAATGTCATGGGAAGTGGCCTAAATAAATTGTACAAATTTATGTGTTTATGAAGGAATTTAATATGAATCAATTAAAATAAAAAAATCGAAATTAAATTGAAAAATGCAAAAATTCAGAAAGTAAAAATTGGGAATGTTTCTAAATTGACTTAATATTCTACTGTAATTTTTGGGAATTTTTATCAAGTGTTTTAATATTTTTTTGGAATTAAATTAAAGAGGCATTAAAATGAAAAACTAAAAAAGAAAGAAAATAGGAGGGGGGGTAGAAATAGTAATGTTGTTAAGTTAATAATGACTGGGCCTCAAATGGGGGTCTTAATAGCATCTGTGCCAGGCCCAAACGCAATTGTCATGAGGGTATATGGCAGTTATGGTGGGATGGTTCGCGTGGGATTGAGATTTGGTGGTCCAACCGGACGATGACACTTGTCACCGCCGGAGTGGACCACTCCAAGGGATCCTATCTTCACCAAAATTCAAAAATGGCGGTGGAATATCTTTTATGACTTTTAATGGCTTAATCATAATCTTAATGGATCTTAAACCAAATTAATTTTATAATAAAGTCTGATTATTAAAACTCTTCATTTTAAACAAGGTAAACAACAAAACAACTTCCCACAATCTGAAACAAGAAAAGGGCCCCGAAAACCCTAAGCTTCTCCCCCGCGGCCATCTCCTTCTTCCGCCGCCGTCAGCTCCGAGGACGAACACCCTAACCTCTCACACTCTGTTTCCATCTAAACTCTCCCCACAAAACGCGACCTAAACGCTTCGTAAGACAAGAAAAATCGCACCTTATGAGGATGTCGATGCTTCAGGATTGCGGGTTTGATGATGACGCTGATGAACAACTGAGGGTGCGTCGAAGATGCTTCCGCTGTTTCGATGCCGTCGTGAGGTTGGTGATGAATCCAAAGGAAGAACGATGAGGATGCGAAGATGAAGGCACTTTCGTTGTTTTCATCGGCGAGTGATACGTTCAGGTACGCGTTTTGGCTTTACCTCTCATTGGTTCTATTTCGACCCCTCCTGAGGCTGTGTTCTTCTTCATTTTTTTTTGTGCGTTCGAAATGCTTTTGAATCGATTTTGTGATGATTATTTAGGTTGCTGTAATCTTGATGCTGAGAGTTCTTGAGATCGCAGGATCGTCGGATTGTAGTCACGGTTGCGGTTGCTGCGATTTGATTACGATTGTGGAGTTCTGAGATTATTGTTGCTGTGAATCTTCTTGCAGGTTGATCGATGAAGATGAAGGTTAAATTCTTGATTGCAACTTTGTTCTGTTCTTACTCATGAATTCAGAATTCTCACTGCTTGTTGATGATTATGCAAGTTTTCTTTTGCAGGTTGTTGATGAGACTGCAGAGGCTTGAAGATGATGAAAATGTGAGATGCAGATTGATGAACTGATGAAGAAGGTGGAAAAGGTGATGATGAATGGTGAATGAAGAGTAAGAGGATTGAAAAAATTCGTGAGTCCCCACTTGCAGCAAATTCCCGATTTTTATAGAGGATCGATTGAAGGATCTCTTTTGGAATTTCAGGTAAATTCTATTAAGAATTCGGTTATCGTTTTCTGTTAGTTTGTTAGAGTTTGTTAGAAATTGGTTCTGATTTTTGAAGTCCTTCTTTTTTGGATAAATCCTCCTATACTTCCTGAATTCTGAGCCTCTATTTATTCCTCCATAAATAATTTTGCTCCTGCTTTATTTTCAACTGATTCCCTTTATACATTTTCTGCCATATCAGTTTTTTTTGTGTAACTGATTTTTTGAGAGGTACTTGTATGATGCAGGTGTGAGTATCGAAAGTGCTTGATGTAGCATGTTCTGTCAGCTTCAACAAGATAACATCCAATCCTACCAGCCATTCCTTTCTACAAGCTGTATATATTGACACCATTATTGCATTCAGCGAGTTTGTAGCTAGGAAACTTGTTGAGATTGAGCCAGGTAGCGCTGCCCATTATGTTCAGCCGTCAAATTTGTATGCAGAGGCGGGAAGATGGCACGATGTTGAGAGAGTAAGGGGAATGGTGTGAGAGAGAGAGAACTGGCTAAAGACTTGGGTCGTAGTTCTGTTATCTGACTTTGATTGCTCCACCGACTTTTGCAACTTCATTCTTCTTATATTTCCTTTTTTATTGCTGAACTGAGTTTTTTCTATGTAATTTGTGAAGGTACGTGATTGTTGGAGATTGAAGAAGTTTGCAGGTCTTGAAGATGATGGTGAAGAAGAGTTGAAGCAAGGGGATATTTGCGGATTGGAGATTGGATAGTGAAGAACTCATGAATGTTTGCTGCATTTTTTCTGTTTAGCCTTTGTTAGATAGTTGGTTAGGAATTATTTGGAAGGTTTCGTTTTGGTTGTAGTCAAAATTTCAAGCATTTTCCTCTCTTGTAACTTCTGTTTTTTGTTTGAATTCCTAATGTGTTTCTGTTGTATTGAAATTCTTCTGAGATTTCCTTCTTTTTGCTTGTCACCGCTTGCTTGTAACTTCTGTCTATTATTTCGGCTATGATTTTCTATAGAGCTGCAGCTGTCCCTTTTGAAAAGAAACCCCCCCTTCTTCTCATAATTAAACCAGATGGAAATCCTGGGGACTTTTTTTGTGAGTTTCCGTAAAAGGGCTTTTGTGAGGAGTCCTTGAATTTGTGAAAATGGGACTAGATTTCTTCAGCTCTTCCTTTTTTTTTGTAATGACCATAGCCTAACCAAAACCGCATGGGCCTCTGAACCTGGGCTCATTAATTTGTCCAATAAAATTGGATAGAATTTGAATGAATTAAAAAGGATTTTTGGTATCAAATAAAATTGGATAGGATATGAATGAATTAAAAAGGATTTTTGGTTCATGGTTTGGACTTCAAATTTTGATAAAAGGATTTGTGAGTGGTATTAAAATAAACAAAAATTAATTGGTTTAACATGGTTTTAAAAGAGAAATGGGTTCAATTTGGATAAAATATAGATTAACGGGTAGACCAAAGTCATGTTATGAAGCTCACTTGAAGTCTTGGAAGTTCATTTAGCCTGATTAAAGTCAAAACCCTAGTTTTGGATGCATTGTGATGCGTGTTTTTCGCAAGTGTACGAACGCGTCAGAGTAATATAAAAGATTGTCGAATCCACAGAGACCAAGTGTCAATCTATCGTACTTGTTGTTATGGTGTGTATCTAAGGCAACTAAATATAGGGGTTTTAAGAAAGGTGCAATGGTAAATAAACTAATAATTTTAAACAATAAACAAAGACAGGCTCGAATGTAATTCACATAATCAATTGATAATCCGGTACTTGTTAATGGAACTACTTATGGGCAATGTTTTCTACTTTGAAAAGAACTAATTTAACAGGAACTGTCGCTTTCGCGTATTCAGAACCGAGTTGTACTCTCTAATCAACCCCTCCTATTGTCACGGATAAAAAGGTGCGTACTGCGTTAGAGTAGTAAACCTATTTTTAAGAAATATAGTGTCTTAACTAAGTTGAAAAGTATCTTAACCTGGATTTCTTAGCAAAAAGAGGTTCTCACGAACCAGACTCTAAACTTCTTTAACGCGTTCAAAAGTCGTTTTAAAATCTCCTTTCTTTTTAACCTAAGAACTCCTAATGAACTAGACAAAGCGCTTTTGGCTGTTTTTGAAATAGTTAAAAACAATTAGACTTAAATTGAAAGATAAAATAGCCCTTAAGTGTTTCCACGAACAATTGTACGGATTACTGGTTTAATTACGATCCTTACATTCTAACCTTTATGGAATTAGTTAGACATGATAAAGTAAGGATTCTCTTTGTAATTTTTCATAAAAGTAATTTAGTGCGAGTGCGAGAAATAAAGTAATTTAAAGCGAGTGCGAGTAATAAATAAAGTAAAGTGCGAGTGCGGGAAATAAACAAAGTAAAGTGCGAGTGCGGGAAATAAACAAAGTAAAGTGCGAGTGCGGGAAATAAACAAAGTAAAGTGCGAGTGCGGGAAATAAACAAAGTAAAGTGCGAGTGCGGGAAATAAATAAAAGTAAAGCAATGCAGAAAATAAATGAAAGTAAAATACGAACTTGAATTAAAATGGCGGCAGGATTAACTTCCTCCAGAGTGCTCCAAAACTTCGATCACACAGACAGATTACAGACTCGATCACTCGATTGCAGTATCACCCCGATGTGGAATGATAACTGCTTTAAAACTGATATATGCCTAGAGAAATCTAATTTTGGATGAAGAAAAACGAAAATCTAAGGTCCTATTTATAGGAAAACTAAAAGCATGAAAAGACTGGGATGCCCCTCCACTAAAAAGTGGAGGTTACTGAATTTTGCCTTGTGGCGCCCGCCACAAGGCCATGGCGCCCGCCATAGGACTAATGGGGAATGAAAGAGTGGGGATCATGGGTCTTGGAGGTTGAGGAGTGGTCTTGAGACGTGGCCACGTCATGGCTAACCCCATGGCGCCCGCCACGGTGGGTGCCGTAAGTGCAAAACGCTGAATTTCTAGGTTTTCGTCCGTTTTCACTCCTTTTTCGCTCCTTTTCTCGATTCAAGCCCCGATTATTATAAAAACCTGAAAACATAAGAAAAAAAAGTAATAACATAACAAAACAACAATAAAAGCTAAGAATGCATGCGAAATCGGAGTCAAAAATACGGTGAATTTTAGTGTGATCAAATTCTCCCACACTTAAACCTTTGCTTGTCCTCAAGCAAACATTAAAGCTTAAGAAAATATGGTGTCAACACGTGTCTTTGGGCTAAAGGGCTTCTAAGTTCAAGTCAGGATGCAGTGACAGATACTAACTAAGTGAACCAAGGGTACCATAGTAACACAAACACAAACTTCAATCCTATATTAACCACTCCATATCATCCCACGATACCTAGGCCTATCTTCTCATCTTTTTGTGTCCTTTTCATTCAGGCGCAATCACATTAAGCCCGTTATTCGTACATGCTTCATAGTAGAGTGACCGGTTAGTGATTCTGATCCATAACATAAGGTTTCTGGCACATAAGCATGTGTAAACCTGTTTTTATTTCACCTAAATGCAGCTGCGGGGGATCGGATCGTAATCCTCCCTACCAAGTTCAGTGCCAGATACCTCTGAACCAACTAACAATAGGTGACTTGCAATTTTTTTTCTTTTTGTGGCAAAAATTTTTTTCTTCTCTTTTTTCGGTTTAAATGACTTTGTGAGGGTCACCTATACCAGAGTTTGCCTTTTTTTCTTCTTCTTTTTTTTTTCTTTTTTTATTAGCACTGGATCATTCACTTATGTTCATCGGCCCCCTACGTAGAGCATGCTTAGGCCGGAGCTGACTGCTAGGATAAACTACTTAGGACAATTTTTAAATGATAGTAAAGGCCATGGTGGTGGGGTTTAGGAGTGATTCCTATATTCAAGAGGTCTATGGTGCTAAAATGGTTCTGATGTTTCAAAAAGTTGACCTAAGTCACCACATCCTAATCTAAACCTGTCTCAAAGCCCAAAAAAACATGTGAAACAACATTATTTTCTTTTTAAAATTTTTCTGGTAAGGCTAAGGAAATGGGAAAAAATGAAGATGTACTAAAAATACACTATACTGGTGACTCGTCAGACTCATGCATTATCTAAGAAAAATAAATTACTGAAAAGGGAAATAACTGAAAGGAAATAATTAACTAAAAAGGAAAATGACAGAAAGCAATAAAATCCCCTCCCACACTTAAATCGAACATTGTCCCCAATGTTTCGAAATAAGATAAGGGGGGTAACCTGGAAAAGACTACTGAGGAGGGGCACTGGTGCCTTCGCCGTCCTGATGTGATGGTCTGGAACGACGGGATCTACTACGATGCTGGTCCCTCCGGTCGAGTCGTGCTGATAAAGCAGCCTGAGCACTCCGGACCTCTCGAAGGTTACCTAAGATGGAACCCTGAGTGGCCTCTACAAGCTGGTAGTGTCGGCTGTTGAACTCTCTCTGACGGTTCTGCTCTAATGAGATATCGTTCAAGGTACGGCAAACGTTGCTATAAGCACGATCCGAAACCAATCGCGATTGTTGCATGAAGCTCATGTTGTCCGTCAGCTGTTGTGAAATAGTAGAGAGAAGGCCGTCACGCCTTTCTTCTCTAGCTGTCATATCACGCCACATCTCCTCGGTGACAAAGAATCCAGGAGCAGTACCTGCAACAGGGTTAGAGGAAGATGGTGCGGTGTGTGACTGTGAAGGACGATGGGGGGACATGTGAGGGATGGGAGACTGCTCTCTCCGATCATACTCTTCATCAGTGTCATGTGCCTCCCCATCGGGAATATTAGGAGGAAGTGGACCCAAAACACGTGGGGCATTAAGATCATAGGTCCAGTTCCTTTCATCACGTACATCAGTACGTCTACTGCATGGTAAAGCAACAGATGGGATAGCTACCCCATGAACCATCAACTCATAACCACCTTCTCTCCTCGTTCGGCACAATTTCATGTCTTTCAGAAATTTTAAATTAATTGTGCGAGGAGGTAGTGGTTCAAGTGTAGCTATCTCATTGTTCAGGCCAAGAGCCCGAGCAATAGACGTAACAAGCCCTCCAAAAACAATCGGGTTTTCTTCTTCTTTTCAAGGCATGAGGCTTGCATATTTTTTTGTGAAGACAAAAATGAAAATATTTTTGTCTTATATTTTTTTCTTTGCACGACAAAAATAAAATAAAATAAAAAGAAAAAGAAAAATCAACATTAGTGCATAATACGTATATATATAAGGAATTCAAAGTACTAGAAAATATAAAAGCTGCAATAAAGTAATATATGTCTGGAAATGCGATAAATAAAATAAAGCGTATAAAAGGAAATTAAATACTAGGGTAGTGCTGTCAGTGTAGAATGAGTCATGTGGTAGGTTTCTTCTCCTGGCTTGATTCACGAATCTCAGCTATCTCCCTCCGAAGCTCTTCAATTGCCTGATATAGAGCATCGGCCTCTGAGGCATGAGTGAGATCAGAAACCTGCATCTGTAACTCTAAGTCTGCCACTTCCTGCTTGAGCAGGGCAGTCTCCTTACGGAGATCATAAATCTGTGTTTGTAGGTCAGGTGGCTGCAAAGACATATTGTTAGACATAACAGTGATTCGGGGAGTAAGAGGTGTAGGAGTGTACTCAGCGGCGGGAGGCGATTTCGGCTCTTCGACAGTCTCTCCATAACCCTCTAGAGCATAACTCCAGTTTTCAGGATCATGGACACTGGTCATCAGCTGATCTGGTAATGTAAAATAGTGTATCGCTTCGCCGTCGATCAGCAATCTAAACATGTTGGGCTCGAAAGAAGCCCTCCTCATCAGTCCTCTATCTAGACAAAAATCAATATCCAGGGTGGTGTAGCAGCAGAAGGTCCTGAGGTGCAATAACTTGTGAGACAAGCCCAATGCAGTAGCTATCTGTGTAACAATCCCACCGACATGGATGATGCCTACTGATGATCTGGCAACACTAGCAAGGCCCTTCAGCAGAAAGTTGCCACAGGCAACAGGGCAAGACTGAGTCGCACAAAACAGTAGGAAAATCTCCTCTTCACTTAGCAGGGTCTCTGTATCTGGCAAACCTAGGAAAGAATGTGCTAGAATCATCTGGAAGTATCTCAATGCAGGGTTGTGGATTACCTGAGAAAACTGGGTAGAAGGATCTTGGCTCCCTCCGCCTGATATTTTAGTCCAAAACTTTTCCACTTCTCTGCTCATAAAATACCCCATCGGAGTCTCTGGAATAGCATCAGGAGTAGTCTGGAAACCTAGTAAGTCACCAAACTCTTTGTGAGAGAATGAGTAGTCAATCCCGAACAACCTGAAAACAGCGAGTCCATCGGGTCCAGCCCAAGGGTCATGATGAAACGAGCTGAGGAACTCAAGAGTCAAGTTCCTATAAGTGTTGTTCCTGTAGTCAAACTGGCCCCACTGGAGTTGATGGCATAAAAATCTGACGCTTGGCTCTATCCCCAAGGCATCCATGCAGTCATGGTCAGGGTACCTGGTAGGAGCCATAGGGCGTCTCATGTGGACATAGTAACGCTCTCTCTGTGCATCATCTCTAAAGGCCACGTGCATGTCATCAGGGTTCTGCATTCTGTACAAGGTTAGCAAACAAGTCCTGAAAGCACATAAAACATTCAATCGTTAGTCCTGACATAAAAATAAACAAATTAAAATAAAGTAAAAATAAATAAAAAGTACATAAATAAGAAAACCATCGGTTGCCTCCCATGCAGCGCTTGTTTAACGTCATTAGCTCGACGACCGATATTTAAACATCATTGGAAGGATACGGTGGATAACTCAGAGTATGGCAGGTGTATGTTGTTGGAATGTCACCTCCTTCGTAGGGCTTCAACCTCTGTCCATTGACGATGAACGGTTTACATGTCTGGTTCTTGATTTCAATAGCACCGGATCTTAGGATCTTAGATACTTCGAAAGGGCCAGTCCATCTCGAACGAAGCTTACCTGGAAAAAGTCGTAACCTAGAATCGAACAGGAGAACAGGATCGCCTATTTTGAAGTCTCTTCTTATGATTCTTTTGTCATGCCAAGCTTTTTTTCTTTCTTTGTATATGATGGCATTTTCGTAGGCAGATTGTCCGAGCTCTTCTAATTTGTGGATATCAAGGATACGTTTTTCACCAGCAGTTAAGTAATCCAAATTCAAAGTTTTGATGGCCCAATAGGCTTTATGCTCTAACTCAAAAGGTAAATGACATGATTTCCCATAAACTAGTTGGTAGGGGGTTGTTCCTATAGGGGTTTTGAAAACGGTTATGTAGGCCCATTTATCAAGCCATCTCACATATCCTTCACCTTTTCTTTTCTTCCTTCTGTAGGTTGGCTCATTCTTTTGAACTTGTGGTGGTGGTTCTGGATCTATGCTAAGTATTAGCTTTTCAAATTTGAGCTTAGTCATTTCACTCACCATCTCAAAGGTTAGCCTTACCCTCTTAGCACTAATGATTCCCCTAGTTTCATGGTCCTCAATTTTTCTCTTTTTATGTTGGAGCTCGAATAAGGGTACATTGGTGCGGGTATATTTTAATACTTCCACGTATGTTTTGGATTGGGATTCTACCTTATCTTCCACAAAACTTTGCGGGAAAGGAAATGGTGGGATATATGGAGGGGTAACAACAATAGTTGCTTCATTCTCTACCTTTATGACACCTTTCCTTTCGGATGGTTTCAATGGATTTTTCTCTACTCTATTCTCACCACAACTCTCGTTATGCTCATTATCCATCTCCTTAGGATTTTCGATATGTTCTTCACTACTAGTTGTTATAACATATGCATTCTCCTCAGGAGGTGGTCCTATAGGTGTTTGTGCAAGTAGGAAGATTTGAGTCCCCAATGCCTTAGTGCTATTCACGAGGGAATCGACCTTAGTGTTTAATTGCCTAAGGGTTTCATAAGTATCGAGATGTTGTTTTATAAACTCTTTATTCTTGAGGGTTTGTGTTCCCATAAAGCGCCTTATCATAGATTCTATCCTAGAATTAGTTGTGGTTTCAATGAAATCCTCCACTAACCTTTCGAGGTTTGAATTAACAGATTCTAGCGGTTCCTCAAAATTTTGTGAGTGGTGATTTGGGTGAGAATAAGTTAGTGATGCATAGAAATTCTCCCTTTGTATTTCGAGGTTGGACATATGTGATTCTCGTGATCCCCCGAAATACTGGGAGTGATGATTGTAGAAATTGTTTGAGTGAAACATAGTGATTTTTTTTTTTTTTTTTAATTTTTTTTTTTTTGTAAAAGCCTTAGTCTATACGGTATAACTACAAGGTACGAAATTTGACGAAATTGGTCCCCGGCAACGGCGCCAAAAACTTGATGCGTGTTTTTCGCAAGTGTACGAACGCGTCAGAGTAATATAAAAGATTGTCGAATCCACAGAGACCAAGTGTCAATCTATCGTACTTGTTGTTATGGTGTGTATCTAAGGCAACTAAATATAGGGGTTTTAAGAAAGGTGCAATGGTAAATAAACTAATAATTTTAAACAATAAACAAAGACAGGCTCGAATGTAATTCACATAATCAATTGATAATCCGGTACTTGTTAATGGAACTACTTATGGGCAATGTTTTCTACTTTGAAAAGAACTAATTTAACAGGAACTGTCGCTTTCGCGTATTCAGAACCGAGTTGTACTCTCTAATCAACCCCTCCTATTGTCACGGATAAAAAGGTGCGTACTGCGTTAGAGTAGTAAACCTATTTTTAAGAAATATAGTGTCTTAACTAAGTTGAAAAGTATCTTAACCTGGATTTCTTAGCAAAAAGAGGTTCTCACGAACCAGACTCTAAACTTCTTTAACGCGTTCAAAAGTCGTTTTAAAATCTCCTTTCTTTTTAATCTAAGAACTCCTAATGAACTAGACAAAGCGCTTTTGGCTGTTTTTGAAATAGTTAAAAACAATTAGACTTAAATTGAAAGATAAAATAGCCCTTAAGTGTTTCCACGAACAATTGTACGGATTACTGGTTTAATTACGATCCTTACATTCTAACCTTTATGGAATTAGTTAGACATGATAAAGTAAGGATTCTCTTTGTAATTTTTCATAAAAGTAATTTAGTGCGAGTGCGAGAAATAAAGTAATTTAAAGCGAGTGCGAGTAATAAATAAAGTAAAGTGCGAGTGCGGGAAATAAACAAAGTAAAGTGCGAGTGCGGGAAATAAACAAAGTAAAGTGCGAGTGCGGGAAATAAACAAAGTAAAGTGCGAGTGCGGGAAATAAACAAAGTAAAGTGCGAGTGCGGGAAATAAATAAAAGTAAAGCAATGCAGAAAATAAATGAAAGTAAAATACGAACTTGAATTAAAATGGCGGCAGGATTAACTTCCTCCAGAGTGCTCCAAAACTTCGATCACACAGACAGATTACAGACTCGATCACTCGATTGCAGTATCACCCCGATGTGGAATGATAACTGCTTTAAAACTGATATATGCCTAGAGAAATCTAATTTTGGATGAAGAAAAACGAAAATCTAAGGTCCTATTTATAGGAAAACTAAAAGCATGAAAAGACTGGGATGCCCCTCCACTAAAAAGTGGAGGTTACTGAATTTTGCCTTGTGGCGCCCGCCACAAGGCCATGGCGCCCGCCATAGGACTAATGGGGAATGAAAGAGTGGGGATCATGGGTCTTGGAGGTTGAGGAGTGGTCTTGAGACGTGGCCACGTCATGGCTAACCCCATGGCGCCCGCCACGGTGGGTGCCGTAAGTGCAAAACGCTGAATTTCTAGGTTTTCGTCCGTTTTCACTCCTTTTTCGCTCCTTTTCTCGATTCAAGCCCCGATTATTATAAAAACCTGAAAACATAAGAAAACAAAGTAATAACATAACAAAACAACAATAAAAGCTAAGAATGCATGCGAAATCGGAGTCAAAAATACGGTGAATTTTAGTGTGATCACACTGCTTAGGAGGTGCATTGTCTGAGGGAATTGTCAACTCTTCTGACCAATTGTGAACTTTGTGAACCTTGTAAACCATCATAAAATGTCTTGTGAACCTCATGGGAGGCCTTATGAACCTTGTGAACCTTGTGAACCTCATGAAGTGACTTGTAGGCTTCATGAACCTCATGGAAGGTCTTGTAAACATTGTGAAGCTTGTGAACTTTGTGAACCTTCTTAGCACACAAAGTCTTGTATTGTGAGGGCAAATTTTGGGGTGCAACAGCTGCCCCTGTTCAATTTTCTGAAACCTTAGGGGTTAGATTGGTATGTTTGCCAGTCGTGACCTGGAAGGTTGAAGGGGGTTGAACACAAAAGCCCAAAAATTTGCACTCACCAGTGCATAGAGTGATACGGATGGCTAGTTGAATATGCTTGAGTGGGCTTAAAGATGCCACTTGAAAAAAAAGTTCTTCAGATACATTTCTTGGAGGATAAATCAATCCAAGATATAATGATATCTTTCAGGAGGATAAACCAGTCCTGATGTAGTAATATGTTTTCAAGAGGATGAAGCAGTCTTGAGAGATTGATAATATGCTTTCAGGAGGATGAAACAATCCTGAGGTAATGATGATGGCTGTCAGGAGGATAAAGCAGCCCTGAGGTAATAATATGATTTCAGGAGGATAAAGCAATCCTGAGGTATAAGAAGCTGTCAGGAGGATAAAGCAATCCTGAAATAATAAGTTGTCAGGAGGATGAAGCAGTCCTGATGTAGTAATATGTTTTCAAGAGGATGAAGCATTCTTGAGAGATAATAAGTTTTCAGGAGGATAAAGCAGTCCTGATGTATAATGCTTTCAGGAGGATAAAGCAGTCCTGATGTGCTAGAAGTTTTCAGGAGGATGAAGCAGTCCTGATGGATGATATGCTTTCAGGAGGATAAAGCAATCCTGATAATCATAAGTCTGTTTGCTGGATAATTAACCTGAAAACAAGGTAGCATTCTGTATAATAATATTAGTTTATGCATTATGTATGCATGTATGATATGATGCACTTAGATAATGTACTATGTATCTATGGATATGTATGTTATGGTATGATGTAAATGATGTATGTATGATATGACACTGCCGGAAGCGTCTGGATATCTTCGTACAACAACTGCTGGCCAGGGAAAATAAATCCCGATTCGTTGTTGAAGAATATGAGGAACTCGTTCCCGTCTTGTTTGATAATATATTATACATAACCTTCCGTATGCTGGGGATAGTAAGGTATAGATAACCTCCCGTCTGCTGGGGATAGTGAGGTATACATAACCTTCGTCTTCGTTTGATAGTAGGGTAGATATAACTTCCCGTCTTCGTTCGTAGTACCCTTGTTGGAAAGTAAATTCCCGAATATCCGTATGAGGATAAAAGAGATGGATATAAATTCCAGGGGAGATGTGACTTTATGAAGATGAATTTGTCCTACTGAGGGATTTGTAACTGTCTTGTAAAGATGAACTGGCGAAGCTTCGTTGAAATCCTTCCCTTGTTCGTCCTTAGTAAATACTATTACTGCATTTTCATGCATTTCTGGTAAACATCAATCATATTAAGCGTACATGCATTTCTTGTAAACATCAATCATATTCAAAAGCATACATGCATTCAAACACAACCAATGGACGTTTCGCTTATGTAAATAGGGTAAAAGTAAATCTGGATTCAAAAGATGGAATTTATTTATATCAAAAAGTGACCCATACACGGGTAAGTTTGTACAAAGAGACATAAATCCTAGTAAGAGGATTTTGTCATAAAATTTTATAAAACAAAGAGAGTCAGCTATGTGGGAAATAATCCTATTGAGTTTCAATTCTACTATTGCCATTATCTTCAAGTATCTCATCTTCTGATGTTGAGACGGAAATGATTGGATTGAGCTTTATCTGTTCGAACTTGAGTAAGTAACACAACTGGTTGCAGTTTCATGGGTGATCCAAACGAGACATAGTCATACGCTTTATTCCCTAACTTTTGCCTGGATTGCCCTTTCAGGTTTTCAATCCACCGGGATACCCTTTTTTGCCCAAGCCGCCTTTTCAGGTTTTCGACTTGCCGGGTGTACATCTTTTCATATATATCCCTAATTTTTGCCCAAACCCTTTTGGTTTGCCGGGATGCCCTTATTCTTGCCTAGGCCTGTCAACCTAGCGGGTCTCTTTTTATGCGTAGTATTTTTTAACTATGTCTGCGTTTACAGGCTGTGGAAAGTCTTCACCATCCATTGTAGTGAGTATCATAGCACCTCCTGAGAACACTGTCTTGACTACAAATGGTCCTTCATATGTTGGAGTCCACTTGCCCCTAGGATCACCCTGTGGTAATATGATACGCTTGATTACCAAGTCACCAGCCTGATATACCTTTGGCTTAACCTTCTTGTTAAAAGCTTTGATCATTCGTTTCTGGTACATCTGGCCGTGACAAACTGCTGCTAACCTCTTCTCATCAATCAAATTTATCTGGTCAAGTCGGGTCTGAATCCACTCATCTTCATCCAAGCCTGCATCCTTCATAATTCTCAAGGAGGGAATCTGAACTTCAATGGGCAGAACTGCTTCCATACCATAGACCAAGGAGAATGGTGTTGCCCCTGTTGAAGTACGTATTGTGGTACGATAACCATGAAGAGCAAATGGTAACATCTCATGCCAATCCTTATAAGTAACAGTCATCTTCTGTACAATCTTCTTAATGTTCTTATTAGCAGCTTCAACTGCCCCATTCATCTTTGGACGATACGGAGAAGAGTTATGATGCTTAATCTTGAACTGCGTGCAGAGATCAGTAATCATAGTGTTGTTCAGATTAGAGCCATTGTCAGTGATAATCCTTTCAGGGATGCCATACCTACATATGAGATTATTCTTAATGAATCGAGCCACAACATTCTTGGTAACAGATGCAAATGAAGCTGCCTCCACCCACTTCGTGAAGTAATCAATAGCAACCAGGATGAAACGATGCCCATTAGAAGCAGTAGGCTTGATCTCACCAATCATATCAATGCCCCACATGGCAAAAGGCCAAGGAGCAGTCAACACATTCAATGGTGATGGAGGTATATGTACTTTATCAGCATAAATTTGACACTTGTGACATGTTCTAGAGTGTTGATAACAATCAGCTTCCATAGTAGACCAATAATAACCTGCTCTCAATATCTTCTTTGCCATGGTATGACCACTGGAATGAGTACCAAAGATCCCATCATGCATATCTTCCATAATCTCAATTGCTTCCTTCTTATCCACACAACGAAGCAAAGTTGAACCATGATTGCGCTTGTACAAAATGTCATTACTCTGGAAGAACTTAGCAGAAAACCTTCTCAGAAACTTCCTATCTTTGGCAGATGCCCCTTCAGGTAACTCCTGAGCTTCAATATATCTTTTTACTTCATAGAACCAAGGCTTCTCCTCTGCCCCTTCTGTGTCAATCTCATTGCAATATGCAGGTTTTTCAAATCTATCAATAGTAATCTTGGGAGCTTCATCATCCCAACTGATCTCAAACATGGATGCCATGGTGGCCAAAGCATCTGCCAACTGATTCTCTCTTCGTGGAATATGTTCAAAGGTAATCTCTTTGAAATGTGGGATCAAAGACAAAACATGCTCTCTGTAAGGAATGAGATTATCATGCTTGGTATCCCAATCTCCTTTAATCTGACTAACTACCAGGGCTGAATCTCCATACACGTCAAGGAAATGAATCTTCATATCAATGGCAGCTTTAATACCCAGGATACATGCCTCATACTCAGCCATGTTATTGGTACAATAGAAACAAAGTCTGGCAGTAATCGGGGTATGACAACCTTCAGGGGAATTAATCACAACACCAACACCATTACCAAGTGCATTAGAGGCACCATCAAAAACCATAGTCCATCGGGATCCTTGTTCAGGTCCGTCATATTGTCCAGGTTCTTTGGTAATAATCATAATGTCTTCATCAGGAAACTCAAAACTCATTAACTGATAATCATCCACTGCTTGATGAGCCAAATGATCAGCAACAACACTTCCTTTAATGGCCTTCTGAGTAGTATACTGTATGTCATATTCTGTCAAGATCATTTGCCATCTTGCAATTCTTCCGGAGAGAGCAGGTTTCTCGAATATGTACTTGATTGGATCCATCTTCGAAATCAACAAGGTAGTATGGGTCAACATATACTGTCTTAGTCGGCGAGCAGCCCATGCCAAAGCGCAGCAAGTTTTCTCGAGCAGTGAGTATCTTGTTTCACAGTCGGTAAACTTTTTGCTAAGGTAGTATATTGCCTGCTCTTTTCGACCAGACTCGTCATGTTTCCCCAATACACACCCCATTGAGTTGTCTAACACTGTTAAGTACATAATCAAGGGTCTTCCATCAACTGGTGGCATCAAAATTGAAGGTTCTAACAGATATCTCTTGATTTCATCAAAGGCAGTCGGGCACTCATCATTCCACTCCATCACCTGATCTTTCTTCAACAATTTGAAGATTGGCTCACAGATGGCAGTTAATTGGGAAATAAATCTTGCAATGTAATTCAATCGTCCCAAGAAACCTCTAACCTCCTTCTCAGTACGGGGAGCTGGCATCTCTCGTATAGCTTTCACTTTTGCAGGATCCACTTTAATACCTTTTCCACTGACAATGAAACCCAGGAGCTTACCAGATCTAACTCCAAAAGTACATTTGTTTGGGTTCAGTCTCAACTTGTATTTCTTCAACCTCTCAAACAACTTATGCAGATGATCATGATGTTGTTCTTCATTCTGGGATCTGGCTATCATATCATCCACATATACCTCTATCTCATGATGAATCATATCATGAAACAAAGCCACCATAGCACGCTGATATGTTGCCCCTGCATTCTTCAAACCAAATGGCATCACCTTATAGCAAAAGGTGCCCCACTGTGTAACAAATGTTGTCTTCTCCATATCTTCAGGTGCCATCTTGATTTGATTGTAACCAGAGAAACCATCCATAAAAGAGAATACCTTATGCTGAGCAGTGTTGTATACCAGAACATCAATATGAGGAAGTGGAAAATCATCTTTGGGGCTAGCCTTGTTCAAATCTCTGTAGTCCACACACATACGTACCTTACCATCTTTCTTAGGAACCGGTACCACATTTGCAACCCACTGAGGATAAGAAGTCACAGCTAAGAACCCTGCATTGAACTGTTTCATTACCTCTGCTTTGATCTTTTCTGACATCTCAGGACGCATACGACGAACCTTCTGTTTCTTTGGACGACAACCTTCTTTTACTGGTAAACGGTGAACCACAATGTCTGTATCTAACCCTGGCATATCTTCATAGGACCAAGCAAAGATCTCCACATAGTCACGTAACATCTGAATCAACCTGCTCTTGACACTATCCTCTAAATCAGCCCCTATCTTGACTTCTTTCCTGTTTTCTTCAGTTCCCAGATTCACAACTTCGACTGGCTCTTCATGTGGCTGTATGGCTTTCTCTTCTTGTTGTAACAACCTAGAAAGCTCTACAGGTACTTCACAATCGTCCTCATTTCCGTCTTCAGTTTGATAGATCGGATTCTCGAAATTATAATTGGCAATAGTAGAACTGTTATCAACAGGATCCAGAGTGGATGAGGATCTGCATTTTAGTGATGTGGGTGTGTGTAAGAACACATAGCTGATAAAACAAAAAGAAAAGAAAAGAAAAACAAGGAACACAATATTTACGAAAACGAAACGTCCACTGATTTTATTGAATGAAGTATGCAAATGAAATGACAGCCCGTGACAAGCACACCATTGTGCCCCGAGTAAGGCACAAGGTTTGAAAGTTTTAATTGTTCAAGAAATTACAAATTTAAAAGCAACAACACAGTAATAGTATTTACTCCTGACTAAAGGAGATAGGGATAGCATCTTCAGCTTTCCAATTATTGAGTCCAGCACCCACAGTAGGAAAAATCCAAGCATCCAGATTGTAGTCTTCATCATAGTCTCCCACAGCATTGATCTGATCTTTCATAACCCCTTGATTGGTGATACGAATAGCACAAGCACGACGGACGGCCTTCTGGGACTCTGCAGTGAAACCCAAACCAAATTTGTCAGACTTGTACGGAATATCAGGAAGCTGACCCCAAATAGTACAACCACCTTCATCCACCACAGCTCTAGCATCATTGAGGGAAGCCATTGCCATTGTTGGAGGTACTCTGGTAACCACAGGAACTTTCTTTGCAATAGGAGGAGCTACATAATTATTAACAATCCAAGGAACCACTTCAAATGTCTGACACGGAGTCTCAATGTATTCACCTTCCATTTCCAGATACTTGAAAGTGTTCACATGGCTGACAAAGTATTCTTCTTCTCCATAAACAGTAACAACCTTTCCTTCCACCGGATATCTCAACTTCTGATGTAATGTAGAGGTTACAGCACCTGCCCCATGGATCCAGGGACGACCAAGCAGACAAGAGTACGAAGGACGAATATCCATCACAAAAAATGTAGCAGTAAAAACCTGGGAGCCAACTTTGATTGGAAGATCAATTTCCCCATGTACTACTCTTCTAGAACCATCAAAAGCCTTCACTACAATATTACTGGGCTTCAGCACAGCATCTTCAGGACTCAGCTTATTCAGGACTTCCTTGGGCAACACATTCAGAGAGGAACCATTGTCTATCAATACATGTGACAAGGTAGTGCCCCTGCATTCAATTGAGATATGCAAGGCCCTGTTATGATCCCTTTTGGCAGGGGTCAAATCAGCATCAGAAAATCCTAACCCATTATCATAGGTCAGGTGGGCAACACAATTCTCAAACTGGTCAACAGAAATTGCATTGGGTACATGAGCAGTCTTCAGAAATTTAATCAAAGCCTTGGCATGAGCCTCAGAACACAACAACAAGGACAACATAGAAATCTTTGAGGGAGTATGCCCCAACTGATCAACAATGTCATAATCACTCTTGCGAATGATTTTCAATACTTCTTCCATCTGCTTAGCAAGATCATCAGCAGCTGGCATATCAGTAGATACAGGTTCAATAACAGGACCTTTGCCCCGAGAATCAGTGGTGGAAGTAGCAGCAGGAGTAGCTGCATTCTTGGAATTAACTGGAGGTGAGAAGACTCTTCCACTACGTGTGATCTTACTAGATCCAGCAATATTGTCAACATCAACAGGCACATCAGCTAAGGGCTCCTGCTTAACACCATGGATATAAACATCGGACCCATAATGCCAAGGCACAACTTTATCAGACGTATACAGAATAGGACCAGGAGTAGTAATGACCATAGGAGCCACTCTGGCTTCAGCAACAACTCTTACAGGACCTTCGGCAGTAATCTTGATTGGACCCTGATGGGTGATTTTAATAGGTCCCTTTGAAGTGATCCTTACCGGTACTTTATCAACCATGTCAACCTCTTCAGTCTTCTTACCTTTAGTAATATGCTCCACCATACTCTCCACAGTAGGTGGTCTTCTTTCAAACACTATGGTGTAATTATTCATGAGACGTTGAATTTCGTCCTTCAACCTCCAACACTTATCTGGATTATACTCGCAATAGACACAATCTTCACAACAACCCGGAAAGAACCCAGCTTGTACTAACTTCTCTCTGATGACAGACAATGGTGTGGTCAACTCCGCAACTGAATGGATATGCAGATCTTCCTTAATGGCATTGACAGTCTTCTCGTGATTTGGCATTGGAGCAGTAATCACATTTGGAGTACCCGGAGGGTCAAACTCAATCTCTCCAGCATCAATCATATCTTGTATTTTGTTCTTCAAGACCCAACAATTATTAGTATCATGTCCCTGACAGTTTGAATGATATGCACACCGTGCATTGGGATTGTACCTGGGAGAGGTAACATTGGGATTCTGAGGAGCTTCTTTCAAAGTAATAAGTTCAGCCTTCAACAAGTGTTGCAATGCCTGAGCCATTGACATGTTGATCTTCGTGAACTGCCTTCTAGCCCTCTGTTGGTTGCCCTGTGGCTGCTCTGTTGTTGCAGGAGTTGGATTTGAAATATGAACTGCACTAACAGACTGATGCCTTCTGTTACGATCAGGCTGACCATAAACAGCATTGGATTCTTTCTTCCCAGTGGGAGGCTTCTTTGCAGCACCTGATGAGGAAGTACCCACTTGGATCTTACCATTCTTTATACCATTTTCTACTCGCTCTCCTGTCATTATCAACTCAGTGAAGCCAGATGATGAGCTCCCAATGAGATGACTGTAAAATGGACCATTCAGCGTACACATGAACATATCAACCAGTTCCCTGTCAGTTAAAGGGGGTTGAACTCTTCCAGCTAAATCTCTCCACTTCTGAGCATACTCTTTAAAACTTTCTTTGGCACCCATAGACATGCTCTGAAGCTGCATGCGAGTGGGGGCTAAGTCAGCATTGTATTGATACTGCTTATAGAAAGCTTCAGCAAGATCATTCCAGTCTCTGATGTTGACACTCTCCAACTGATAATACCACTCCAGCTGAGCTCCAGATAAGCTCTCTTGAAAAAAATGGATCCACAATTTCTTATCAGCAGTGTGAGGTTGAATTCTTCTGACATAAGACCTTAGATGCAGCTTGGGACAAGAGACCCCATCATAAACAACAAAGGTAGGAACCTTGAAACCAATGGGTATGACTACCCCAGATATCAGACTCAAATCTTCAAAATCCAGCCCAGATGACTTCTGCAACTCCATAGCATCCATTCTATCCACCAGCATCTTGAATTTGTCTTCATTAGGATCATGGTAGTAATTAGCCTCAGAATCAGAGTCCCCCATAGTGTTGTGGAGACTGCCTCCCTCTTTTTCAGATTCTTCAGATTCATAGTCTTCAACTGGTTCTTTGGTCTTGGCAAGACCTTTGAACCTTCTTCCCATGTTGATCAAACCAGCTGACCTTCTAGTCTTCTTAGTCTTCTTAGCCAGAAGTGCCTTCAATTCATCCTGCCCCTTGGACAGGTTCAAGATCAGCTCTTGGAACTGTGCATTTTGTGCCTGGAGATCCTTAACTGATTGTTCAAGAGCCATTGCTGAAATAAACAGCGAGAAGATGAGAAACCTGTGCACAATTATAAACCTGTGATGCAATGAAATGATATGTGAATGCATATGTAATGTTTTCAAGGACCGCAGGATTTAAATTTGCTTAAACAAACAAGAAGGTAAACTTTTATTTGTAATAAATTTGTTTTGCCTTTTAGGCTTACAAAAAATGAAATGAAATAAGTACAAAATATGGGGTTTTAAGTCTCCCATGGACGTTTCCTCTTTGTGTTGAGGTATGAGTTGAGGTTCCGTTCTTCATGAAGTTGCTTTGTTAGTTCTAGGACTCTTTCTTGGCTTGCTTTGTAATGAGCCTCGAAAGTATCCCTTTGCTCCTTCAGTTGGATCCATGATCTCTGCAAGTCTTCCATATCAGTAGGCATGTCTGGGTGAAGGATGGTATAAGCTGTGTCTCCTTCAGCAACAGGTTCCATGGTAACTGGTAGGACGGCAGGATATGGCATCATGAGAGTCTGAGCACGAGATTGTACCCATCTGAGGTAAGTTTCCATAGGAATAGTGTACTTAGGCTCCAGTGTCTTGCTGTCAACCCTGTTTACTTTTCCCCATGCTCGTATGAATCTCTGACGGTACCCTTGAAGATCGTTGTCATAATCAAACACAATGCCCTGAATCAACATGTCATGTGGACCATGTAACACCCTCCTAAATACCCCAATTATTATAATTAAAATAACAATATATATTCATCAGAGTAATTATGCCCCGAAGGGTGTCACACAATCATTTCACAACAATTATCAAAACATCCTGTCATGCTCATTTATTTAATCAAAATAAGGTTCTTTTGCATAATTCGCAGCGGAATAAAATTCAACATCAATGTAAAACATGTAACACACTATATGTAAATCATTTAACAACCAATCTCAAATTAATTAAAACATCCCCTCCCGATGTTACATCTATCAGAGCATGACCCATAAGAACTACCCTAGACTCCAAGCATTAGCTTCTACTCAACTCATTGCTCGTTACCTGAAAAATAGACGTAAGGGTGAGTTCCTCAATCAATATAATAAGCATTATAAAACAACATGTAATGCCAAGTAATTAACACATTAATTCACCCTAATCAGGCTACACCTTCGGCAACATCAATATCCGTTCAAACATCATACTCAACAGTAGATTCTCAACCATAATCAACATTAACAACACAACATACAACACACATATAATACTGGAATACATCCATTCATATTATATGCCATACATTCATTATGCAATGAGACTCTATGCATGCGGTACCGACTATGTTGTGAACATATAGTTCAACCTCACCGTCCAAATCCAGGCACGGCTACCAAGCCCACTAGTCCCACTCATTTGAGACATAGTGACTCACTCACTAATTCCTCACCATGGGAATTAGCTACCACCCCAAATGGGCCATGCTATGCAAGCTACTCACCTAGCAAGCAACAATCAACAACAATCAAAATGATTTACTCACTAATTCCTCACCATGGGAATTAGCTACCACCCGAAGGCCACAATATGCATGCTAATCACCTAGCAATGCAACATCAACAAAATCAAGAATAGACACATGCTCACACTCTAAGCCATAATACAGTCTATTCACAAATGTATACATTCACATCATCATGTATACTATCACACATTATCAACATAATTAATCACAAAAGCATATCCTATCATGCCACAAAATCAAACACAGTATTAGCACACTCTACTTAATACCTTTACCACTCAAAACAACGGGAAATGATCCCTATCACATCATATCTCAGCTAAGTCGCATCACTCAGCCTAAACAACCAAAACTGCACAGCAGTAACACAGAAAAATCACAATTCTGCCCATACGCGTATTGCCCATGTCCATACGCGTATTGCCCAAACCTGACCAAGTCCATACGCGTAACGCCCACTCTCATACGCGTATTGCACATTGCCTCGCTCAACTCATACGCGTATTACCTACTCCATACGCGTACCAACAGAGACCAATTTACGTTCAAAATACCATCTTTTCCACCCATACGCGTAAGGCTTCCTCCATACGCGTACCAGCCAGCTCATACGCGTATTGCCTAGTGCCATACGCGTATGACCAGAAACCAGAATTCTCAGATCTGCTATGGTTTTCTCTGTTACGAAACCTATCAGATCCAACCTTCCACAGTCCAAATTACACAAAATAATCGTCCATATCATCTACACGAATCATATCCTATTCATCTTCACCAATCCTAACATTATCCCTTCTAATTCCTACGAATTCTTTTCAATTATCATTCAATTTCATTCATCCAATATTTCACAAACTCATCATGCATAAATCAAATTAGAGGTACAACTAATGGTTATCACTACCCATTACATATCATCATATAATACCCTTTAAATGATGATAAACCCCCCTTACCTGAGTTAATCCGGTAGCCTCCGAGCTCTAAGCTTTTCCTTCCTTCAACCTTCGTTCTCTGGCTTTTTGCCCTTTCTGCCTCTTTTCCCTTTTTCACGTGAAATAACCTTTTTACCAAAAAATGGGATTTTTCTCATTTCCAACTTATATATTATTCCAATAAATAATTATCCCAATTATTATTATTCCAAAATAATAATAATAATAGTAACAATAATAATAATTCAATTATTTAATTAAATCAATAAATATATTATTAACTTAATTTAAGTAATTATTATATTATTATCGGGGTGTTACAGACCATCACTCCGAGCGTAACCAAACTGTCGTAAAGCTAGAGAGGGGTTGTAGGTGATGCCTCCTCTTATGCCTAGAAGTGGCACATTAGGAAACTCCCCACAACGGTCAATGATGGTGACATTCTCCATAGATCTGGAGCACCAATGGATATCTGAGTGAGAAAGTGACATGACCCTCTTGGACCATCTGAACCCTTGCTCATTCTTCATTACTGAGCGAGGAAGGTGAGAAATAAACCACCTAGAAAGCAAAGTTATGCAGCACATCAAAGTTCCTCTTGCCCTTGTAGTACGGGTGTGAAGAGAATGCAGGATGTCTCCAAGTAAGGTAGGTACTGGATTGTGACTCAGGAAGATGTTGATTGCATGACCATCTATGAGCTGATCTGGATTGGGGAACAATACTAAGCCATAAATCAGCAAGGCTAAGATTTCCTCAAAAGCATCATAGCTCATGGCCTTCAAGAACATTTGAGCTTTATCCATTAATACTTTAGCAAGAATACCCTTAACTCCGCTTCTCGTTTCTAGAACAATATCAGACTTCTTCAGATGTAGAGCTGCAGCAATAACCTCTGGTTTAAGCTCCTTCTCCAAACCTGTGAAGGGTCTTTGATCAAGAACAGGTATACCCAGAAGTTTAGAGAACTCTTCCATTGTAGGAACCAGCTGATAGTCAGGGAATGTAAAGCAGTGGTGCTTAGGGTCAAAGAACTGGAACAAAACACTCATCATGTCTTCATTGAACCCGGAAGTGACTAGATCCAATAGGTGACCATGTCTCTTGATGAACTGGGAATGATCAGACACTTGAGAAACCAACTCCTTAAGTTTAGCAGGTATGCCCACAAAGTTGATCCTGATGGTGTTTCTACGAGCAGAAGCCATGACCTGCAACAAAGAACAAAGATAAATCCTTTGGTCCTTGAAATGGTTAGTGAAAATGCTATGCTTATGATGCATGATGATGTCATGATGTTATGTTCAATCACAAACATGTGGCACACACAAACAAGTCACACCATAGCCCTAGGTTTAAAGGCTTGCATGAGGTTTAAGGTAAGTACCCTCCCCTGAAGTTAGTTGGTTCATCCTGTCCTACAAAAGTAACCAGGTTCTAAGGGATCTCAATATCATTGATCCTTCACAAGGGTGGTTGTTCAGTAGGCAACTTACTTGCCAACCAAAACCCTCCAAGTTTAAGATCTCAATGAGTGTAGTATCGAGTATCAACCAACTTCAGTCTTCACCAAAGCCGGTTATCTCACTACTTTTCTAAAGGCCAAGATGGGATAACTAGGGTTCTAAAAGTTAGTTAGTGTATTGACAACATATGGCAGCCTCATATTATCCTTAACTTAACTTAAGGAACATAAGCACCAACCAAGAAGTCACACTAACTATGGCCACCAGATCAACCATATCGGTATACGCCGTACAGTTTCCTTGGTCTATTGCCATTTACCTAAGGTACACTAGATCCGGGTTAGGATCTTTCACACATAAGAGCACCCAACAAGTAAAGTAAAGCAAATAAAGCAAACAAGTTTAAAGTGATCTAATTCCTAAGGGTACCCCTCTTTAATTTAAGTCCCCAGCAGAGTCGCCAGTTCTGTAACACGGTGGGAGAACTGACTTTAGTTATGTTGCGGATAGCAAGAGTCGCCACCGACTTTTATTTTATCCAAAGGAAAGGCATAAAAGAACAGGAAAGACCTTTTTAAAAGATTTTTGGGTCCGGGGGGTAGGTTATGTAAAGGGAAGGTGTTAGCACCCTTTACATCCATGGTTATCCATGGGCTCTTAGTTACTTAGCTCACTTTGAATTGTTTTTGAAAATGTGAAGTGTGTGGATAAAAATTTTCATAAGAGTTTGATAATGATCCATGTACGGATGCGTAAAAAACTTGTGTTTGAAAATTGTTTGAAATTTGTGAAGTATTTGAAATTTGTTTTGAAATGGTGAGCAAGTAACTATGAGGAACCTACCCTAAAGTTTAAGTCTTTCTGTTCTTTATCCTTTAAATGGTAAGACTGTCCCTATTATTAAGGAATAGGTAGTCATTACCTTGGATGTGAGGGACATATGAGGGACATTTGTTTAATGAAGGCAACTGTAGGGTGTATTAAGCATTTTGGAGGGACTGTCATCATTATTCGAAAGGGACAAGATCATATTGAAAGGCAACCATTAAGGGACTTGATCTCTGATTATGAAGAGACTAGATGACTTTTCTTTTAAGGGACTTTGCTTTATACACCCCACTTGACCTTATGATTAGGCAACATTGAGAGGCAACCCTAGAAAGTGAGGTGGCGATCAAAGATCGACTTACGTGTGTGAGTGTCTAATTTTATATTTATCTTATAATTTAAATGATCTAAATTCAATTTTAAATACAAATACATGTTACACTCCCTATTTTTACTAACCATGGCATGAAAAATAAATAATTTAAATATTTAAGAAAATTACATTCAGGAGCAATTACATAATAATAAAGCAAATTAAATAAATAGCAAGAATAAATAAATAAATAAATAAGCAAAATATAAATAACGAGTAAAACAAATAAGCAATTTAATTAGGGTTAGTAGTAATAATAATAATTAAAAAAAATAAATGGGGTTAGTGAAATAATAATAATAAGCATAATAAAAAAAATAAATGGATTAGTAATAAACATGATTAGTAATAATAACAAAACAAAATTTTAGTGGTTAATAGAAAAATATGAATAATTATATTAATTAACAAATTAAATAAATTATGAACATATTATGAGAAATTATTAAATTTGCAATTTTTTAGAACTTATTTACATATATAATTAACAATGATAGAATATTTAGATATTAAAATGGGATTAATTATAATTTAATTATATTAAATAAAATATGTACATAATAATTTATATTTACAAAAATTATCAATTTAAATCACAAGATAAAATTAAGTTTTTTAATTGTTTAGAAAATAAATTAGGGTTTACAAAATTAGGGTTTGTTTTATTTACAAAATTAATTTAATGTATATATTATAATCTAAATACATAAAATAAAAAAACTAATTTTTGAATTAAGAAAAATAATTTTAGAACTTAGAAAAATATAGTATATACATATGTTTTATTTCGGAATTATTTAGATATATAATAAATATATACAATTATTTCTATTTAATCAAAAAAAATAAAATAAAAAAAGTTGGAACTCACCTGGCTGGGGTTTGAACCCAGGTCACCCTGTTTACCAGCAACAAAACCCACCACTAAGCCACCATGTGCGCAAGCAGTAAGAAAGGGGGTGGAATTGGTTTTGTTCTTTAAACCTGGAAAATCAGAAAAATAATGAAAAAGCAAAAGGCCTGGGGGAGGATCGAACCCAGGACCTCTCAAACAAACACATATACACATTACCAATCCTGCTGGGTGAGCGCGTCTGTTAATGAACCAACAATATTTGATAATATATTATATTCAGTGAATAAAAGAGAAAAACGCAAAAATATTGTCACAGCCAGGATTCGATCCCCTGCCTTCTCATAATACGCATGCCTGACTTTCCACTGGGACAAACGCGTGCTTGTGAAATACAAACAGGATTAATTCATAATATTTTAAAACAGTTTTTAAACTTGAATTTTCGGCGCCAGCATAACTTCATCTTCTTCCTTGAATTCGCAGGTTTTCCTGCGAAATTATCTGGGAAAATACCTGCGAATTTTCCTGCACTTTAAACCTGCGAATTTCAAACCACCATCAAACAGCAACATTTTATCAAATTAGAGACATCTTTGAATCTCTTACAACCTGCACAATCCAATTATGCCCATAGAATTCATTTATATTGCGTGAATCGAATAACCCTATTTTGGAGTTCTAAACCCTAAACATGGCATGTCACGGGTTTCTCATGGTTTCTTTGATTTCTTTGTCCAGAAACATTCTACACATCATCACAAATAAGATTAGACAACCAAAATTCATTAAAATGCAATGAATTAGTGAAATCGAAAAATTTATATTCAAGAACAAATACGATTCGGTTAGCATGATATGGCATGTTTGGGATGCATATGAGTATTGGTTTTCACTCAATGGTATTCAGTGATCATGGCTATGTGCTTCAAATACCTTCAAATGTCCTGGAAATTCAAAACCGAATGCAAGCTTTGGAGAGGTTTTTTGACTTATGGAACTTACTCTTGGGAGGCAGAAAATTCGTGGCTTTGGTTAGGGTTGGGTCAAGTACTTATAGAACAATGAATTTAGGTCAAAAAATCAAGTCATTGTGTGGAAGATTTGATATGAAAAGATTCAAAATGATAAGGCCTTAAAAATCAAATATTCTTGTATGAACACTTGCTATTTTTGGCTAATCCTCATGATTTTCTTTCCACTTCAATTCTAATCAAATTTATGATTTTCTAGAAGCTTGATCCAATTCAAATCTTACACTTTCATATTTTATTTTTATTTAAAATGATTTTTAATGAATTAAATCAAAATAAATCAAAATAAAATAATAAAAAATCTGATTTTTATTGACTTGGGTCGTGCATGAAGTTATTGTATGGATTGGGTCATCATTTGGCAAGCCCATTTGGAAGAAATTGGTTTTAGACCTCCATTTTCATCATAAACCAACCCAAAATTTCCCAACTTTGCAAGGGCATATATCCTTCAATTTTAATGCTATGAGGGTGTTCTTGGACATTTTGGAAATCTTGAAGAGTCCTCTAACCAACCCCACTGGTTTCATGTCCATATCATTTACCAATCTCAAGTTATGCCCTTTTGAAGTTGTTGACTTTTTGTTGACTTTCAAAAGGACCTATAATGTCTTAGCTCATACCTTCCAAATGAAGCATTTTTGGGCTTGGCTTGTGAGACACAAAGTTGTAGAGAATTCAATTTTATTCAAAATGAGATTTGGATGGAGACTTGGTGATGAAGTATGTGAAAGTTATGGCTGGTCAAAGTTCAGTTGACTTTTACTAAGGAAACCCTAATTTAGAAACTCCTGATTCTTGATGATCTGGAATCTCCTTGATGAATCATGATCAACCCTTGATAAAATGATGAATTTTACTTCATATACTTGATGTTGGCAAAAAATCATGAAGTTTGACTTTGGTTTGACCACAGTTGACCTCAGTTTGACTTTTTAACTGCTTTGACTGATTTTGACTTATCTGATCATCTGACTGAGCAAACTTTTTGAGAAAAGTCTTGAAACTTGTCATGGGGGTTCTTACACATATATAAGATGTTATGAAGCTCACTTGAAGTCTTGGAAGTTCATTTAGCCTGATTAAATTCAAAACCCTAGTTTTGGATGCACTGCTTAGGAGGTGCATTGTCTGAGGGAATTGTCAACTCTTCTGACCAATTGTGAACTTTGTGAACCTTGTAAACCATCATAAAATGTCTTGTGAACCTCATGGGAGGCCTTATGAACCTTGTGAACCTTGTGAACCTCATGAAGTGACTTGTAGGCTTCATGAACCTCATGGAAGGTCTTGTAAACATTATGAAGCTTGTGAACTTTGTGAACCTTCTTAGCACACAAAGTCTTGTATTGTGAGGGCAAATTTTGGGGTGCAACAGATACACTCGACAATTCCCTACTCCCAAAGTCTTCTTCCCTCTTATCTTTCGACTATGCCAAGCATTAGAAGCTTTCTGAGCAATCTCGAATCCATCCGTTGATTGGAAGTACAAGGACTCTGTGATGTCCACAACAGCTGGTGGTTCCTTTAAAGCATACCCAAACTATCTAACCGTGAGAGAGGGGTTATAATTATTTCCCCCTTTCCTCCCGATCAATGGAACATTAGGGAATCCTCCGCAACTATGAAGAATGTCAATGCACCGCAAACCCTGATTAACCCAGGCAATGTCCTTTGCTTGCAAACCCATCAATCTTTCCGACCATTCAAGAGTATTCTTCGTCTTCTCAAAAGCTCCTGATTGTGGAAGAAAGCGTGTGAACCACTTGTAGAATACAGTCGCGCAACAATTCAACATTCCACCCCTTCGTTTTTCATTCTTATAATGCACAGAGTGGTAGAGATCACCTAGGAGAGTAGGAATAGGATTCTTTGCTATGAAAATGCGAATAGCATCAACATCCACGAAGTTCGGCATGTTCGGGAATAAAGTGATTCCATAGATACACAAAGCTAGGATCGCATTAAAGGTACTCCAACTTTTTGCCTCAGCTGCTTTAGTAGCCTCATCCAACAAGAAACTCAAATGATATCCTCGGAAGCCTCCTTTGCTATCAATCCGGTCTTCCAATAATGACTTGCTCAAATAAAGAGCAGTTGCTACATCTTTGAAGTCGTGATCAATCTTGGTCCCAAAGAATGGTGCACAGTCTTTAACGGAAACTCTCAGGATGCTCGAATACTCCTCTAATGTAGGTGCCAGCACGAAATCAGAAAGTACGAAACATCTAAGTTGTGGATCATAAAACTGTAGAAAGGTGTGCATCCCTCTGAAAGCATAGTCACTGATGGGCTCTATGAAATACAAAATCCACCCGTAATCCTGCTTGAAGACATTCAGAACTTCTGGAGGAGCTAAGGCCTTCACTTTGAGAATTTCTTTCACAACAGGCTGATAAACCTTGTAGGAGATAATACACTTGGTCTTCTTCTTGGGTTCCATGCTCATAGATCAATACCCACAACCGGAATCAAGGACGGGATATGCAACCCTGCAAATGAATAAACATGCGTTAGGAATGCAAGTATGCGGATGATGCGATGCAATGCAATGGCATGTGATCACTGTTGCATATACTGGGCACTGTTGTACTGCCTTCTGATTTTGCCTGAATACCGACTATCAAGAACACCAGATCATAAGTAGAAGAAAACCCAAGTATCAAGAACAAGGTAGGTTGAAGGTTTAGTTTTCCTGCAAACCTGTAAATCCCTCCCAATCTCACGGGTATTGCTACTACGGGTCAACATCACGGACTCTCAAAGCCGAATAGCAATAATACGTTTACCATTTCCGAGAAATGGCTCATGACCAAATCAGGGAATCGGTTTGTCATTATATACTACTCAGGGAGGCCTCAGCTGAATTCCGGAAAAACAAGCATCTCTCATAAGTTCCCGGCTTCAAGCACTGAAGTCGAGAAACAATAGTACATTCATCCCGAAGGGTACAATACTACCGTCATACGACCAGTTGCTTTAACCAGGTTCCTACGAGAGAACAAGGTCATCCTATGCGATTTCCTAGTGGGCCCTCGGGTGCGAATGGGTTTGCCACGAAATGTGGTCTGCCACTGTCACCACTGGAGAGGGTTGTTTCCACTAAGGTCCTCGATGATCGGTTCCCAGTGTTAGCAGCTCAGGTGAGAATATTCTATGGTCTGCCTAGGCAGTATATAACATATCCCAAGAGAGCCTGATCTGGGTGTGGGACTCGTGAAAACTACACGTGCTCAAGACCACGCAAGCCACACGACTGCCCACTCTAAATCCTATGTGTATACTCAAGCCGGGTATTTGGCTTATCTCACAATAATCCCATCCCGCCAAGGAAAACCAGAACAGCCAGTACAATATATGCCAGTATATGCGACAGTAAAGTAAAGTGCAGAAAGCTATAAATAAAGCTGTAAAGGAAAGCGATAAACTATAAACAAAACAGTAAAGCTAAACTAAAGCATGACAGCAAATGAAAAAGCACCCAAAGAAAACAGAAACAGGCAAGCGCTAGGATTGACTCTCAAAGGGGAAATTAGAATTTCTAAAGTCCCCAGCAGAGTCGCCAGCTGTCGCTCCCGGGATTTTCATCCTAGTACAGACGCGAAAGTGGCGCGGAAAGGTTAGAGTCGCCATCCAGACATTTTTATCCCGAATGAATGGGAAAGGTAATGTTGCACAAACCTGAGGAAGAAGGAAAGGACAAGGTCCTGCGAACCAAAGATCTGGATACGGGAGTCGGTTACGAATTGAGAAGGTATTAGCACCCCAATCCGTCCGCCGTACTCGACGGGATCCACGCTTATAAGTCTGTTTTCAAAGGGTGAGAAATAATATGTTGTTTAACTGAAAGAATAGCTATCTGGAATGAAATGGAAATGAGGAAAGAGATGGAATTGACAAATGGGAATAAAAGGGGAAAATGTAGGGAAAAAGAAAGATTGTGCTCGAATGGGCCCTACCCCACTGCCTACGTACCTCATCGGGATGAATGAGGATCAGAGACGTCGTAGTTCGTCTAACTAAGGCTTACACTCGTTTGTGATTTTTAGGATGACGTTGCCATAGCTCTAGCTCAGGTGTTACCGGCTCTGACACGAGGGTGTTTACCGTATCGCTGTTTGAACTGTCGAGACAAGTCATGTTCGTCCGTAAAGAGTATGAGATGAGATGAGAAGACGTGACTTCTTGGTTTGTTGTCTTTTATAAGAAATGTTTTGAATTTGTGTTTATTGAATGTACAACACTAAAGACTATGACACAGGAGCGAATACTTTCCAAGATCGCCCCCAATGGAACGTTTGTAAAGCATCCTAGAAGAGTGAAGGAGACCTCCACTAGTCATTTCCCGTATAGCTTAAGGATCGTGGCGCATTGTACACCTTTCCTTTATTAAGTGTTTTTGATTTTATTTTAAGATGAGAAGTGAGACTCAAGTTATAAAAGGAAAACTTCTAAGGGGCAACTAGACTTACCCTAAGTTAGTTGAATTCATGGATAACCTATGGTTAGTGAGGTTTGCAATTAAATCTACCTAAGAGATATAAGACTAGACATGCAAGTAAAATAAGTTAACAATGAGCAATATGGTCCTCCTAAGTCATGGTAGGTAAAAACGGTATGGAATGTAAACGGGATGAAACAATGGATCGGGTGGGTCGATTGCGTGGTGCTGAGACGCACGACTTATGGTGTGAAACATACAAGGCTTGCCTTTGGTTGAATGGAGTGGCACGATGGTAATCGAGGAAACCTAAAATAATATGAACTTTATTTATTTATTTGAAAATATACTCGACGTTGGATCGAGCTTTTTACTTATTTTTTTGAGATTTTTGTTTTCTAACGATTTGTTTTATCTTTTCTAACCTAGTTATAGAAACTATAAAAGCATACAAGTTCTAAGCTATTACATCACAAAGCATACAAACATAATTGATACACAAAAATATCCAAGTCCAATAGCCAATCCTTGATAACATACCTTGCACAAAAAAACAAATAGTTAGTGAATGATATGAACCATGAATATGCACAATATGATGGAAATGAATTAAAATGCCAAAAATATTAAAAGTCATGGAAAAAATGTGAAATTAAATTCCTATGGTCTTCAACCTGATTATAACACTATGTAAAAAAAATATCTTAAAATTTCTAATTCTAACTATGGTAAATGACCACCTAATTCTATGTAAAGTTCCATCACAAATTTACACAAATTACACTATCAAAACAATAGAAAAAATTCCCTAAAAAATACACAAAAAATATTCTAGGTACTTCTATTTGTCCTTTAATCATAGCAAAAAGAATGGGCAAAAAATGTCATGGGAAGTGGCCTAAATAAATTGTACAAATTTATGTGTTTATGAAGGAATTTAATATGAATCAATTAAAATAAAAAAATCGAAATTAAATTGAAAAATGCGAAAATTCAGAAAGTAAAAATTGGGAATGTTTCTAAATTGACTTAATATTCTACTGTAATTTTTGGGAATTTTTATCAAGTGTTTTAATATTTTTTTGGAATTAAATTAAAGAGGCATTAAAATGAAAAACTAAAAAAGAAAGAAAATAGGAGGGGGGTAGAAATAGTAATGTTGTTAAGTTAATAATGACTGGGCCTCAAATGGGGGTCTTAATAGCATTTGTGCCAGGCCCAAACGCAATTGTCATGAGGGTATATGGCAGTTATGGTGGGATGGTTCGCGTGGGATTGAGATTTGGTGGTCCAACCGGACGGTGACACTTGTCACCGCCGGAGTGGACCACTCCAAGGGATCCTATCTTCACCAAAATTCAAAAATGGCGGTGGAATATCTTTTATGACTTTTAATGGCTTAATCATAATCTTAATGGATCTTAAACCAAATTAATTTTATAATAAAGTCTGATTATTAAAACTCTTCATTTTAAACAAGGTAAACAACAAAACAACTTCCCACAATCTGAAACAAGAAAAGGGCCCCGAAAACCCTAAGCTTCTCCCCCGCGGCCATCTCCTTCTTCCGCCGCCGTCAGCTCCGAGGACGAACACCCTAACCTCTCACACTCCGTTTCCATCTAAACTCTCCCCACAAAACGCGACCTAAACGCTTCGTAAGACAAGAAAAATCGCACCTTATGAGGATATCGATGCTTCAGGATTGCGGGTTTGATGATGACGCTGATGAACAACTGAGGGTGCGTCGAAGATGCTTCCGCTGTTTCGATGCCGTCGTGAGGTTGGTGGTGAATCCAAAGGAAGAACGATGAGGATGCGAAGATGAAGGCACTTTCGTTGTTTTCACCGGCGAGTGATACGTTCAGGTACGCGTTTTGGCTTTACCTCTCATTGGTTCTATTTCGACCCCTCCTGAGGCTGTGTTCTTCTTCATTTTTTTTTGTGCGTTCGAAATGCTTTTGAATCGATTTTGTGATGATTATTTAGGTTGCTGTAATCTTGATGCTGAGAGTTCTTGAGATCGCAGGATCGTCGGATTGTAGTCACGGTTGCGGTTGCTGCGATTTGATTACGATTGTGGAGTTCTGAGATTATTGTTGCTGTGAATCTTCTTGCAGGTTGATCGATGAAGATGAAGGTTAAATTCTTGATTGCAACTTTGTTCTGTTCTTACTCATGAATTCAGAATTCTCACTGCTTGTTGATGATTATGCAAGTTTTCTTTTGCAGGTTGTTGATGAGACTGCAGAGGCTTGAAGATGATGAAAATGTGAGATGCAGATTGATGAACTGATGAAGAAGGTGGAAAAGGTGATGATGAATGGTGAATGAAGAGTAATAGGATTGAAAAAATTCTTGAGTCCCCACTTGCAGCAAATTCCCGATTTTTATAGAGGATCGATTGAAGGATCTCTTTTGGAATTTCAGGTAAATTCTATTAAGAATTCGGTTATCGTTTTCTGTTAGTTTGTTAGAGTTTGTTAGAAATTGGTTCTGATTTTTGAAGTCCTTCTTTTTTGGATAAATCCTCCTATACTTCCTGAATTCTGAGCCTCTATTTATTCCTCCATAAATAATTTTGCTCCTGCTTTATTTTCAACTGATTCCCTTTATACATTTTCTGCCATATCAGTTTTTTTTGTGTAACTGATTTTTTGAGAGGTACTTGTATGATGCAGGTGTGAGTATCGAAAGTGCTTGATGTAGCATGTTCTGTCAGCTTCAAGAAGATAACATCCAATCCTACCAGCCATTCCTTTCTACAAGCTGTATATATTGACACCATTATTGCATTCAGCGAGTTTGTAGCTAGGAAACTTGTTGAGATTGAGCCAGGTAGCGCTGCCCATTATGTTCAGCCGTCAAATTTGTATGCAGAGGCGGGAAGATGGCACGATGTTGAGAGAGTAAGGGGAATGGTGAGAGAGAGAGAGAACTGGCTAAAGACTTGGGTCGTAGTTCTGTTATCTGACTTTGATTGCTCCACCGACTTTTGCAACTTCATTCTTCTTATATTTCCTTTTTTATTGCTGAACTGAGTTTTTTCTATGTAATTTGTGAAGGTACGTGATTGTTGGAGATTGAAGAAGTTTGCAGGTCTTGAAGATGATGGTGAAGAAGAGTTGAAGCAAGGGGATATTTGCGGATTGGAGATTGGATAGTGAAGAACTCATGAATGTTTGCTGCATTTTTTCTGTTTAGCCTTTGTTAGATAGTTGGTTAGGAATTATTTGGAAGGTTTCGTTTTGGTTGTAGTCAAAATTTCAAGCATTTTCCTCTCTTGTAACTTCTGTTTTTTGTTTGAATTCCTAATGTGTTTCTGTTGTATTGAAATTCTTCTGAGATTTCCTTCTTTTTGCTTGTCACCGCTTGCTTGTAACTTCTGTCTATTATATCGGCTATGATTTTCTATAGAGCTGCAGCTGTCCCTTTTGAAAAGAAACCCCCCCTTCTTCTCATAATTAAACCAGATGGAAATCCTGGGGACTTTTTTTGTGAGTTTCCGTAAAAGGGCTTTTGTGAGGAGTCCTTGAATTTGTGAAAATGGGACTAGATTTCTTCAGCTCTTCCTTTTTTTTTTTGTAATGACCATAGCCTAACCAAAACCGCATGGGCCTCTGAACCTGGGCTCATTAATTTGTCCAATAAAATTGGATAGAATTTGAATGAATTAAAAAGGATTTTTGATATCAAATAAAATTGGATAGGATATGAATGAATTAAAAAGGATTTTTGGTTCATGGTTTGGACTTCAAATTTTGATAAAAGGATTTGTGAGTGGTATTAAAATAAACAACAATTAATTGGTTTAACATGGTTTTAAAAGAGAAATGGGTTCAATTTGGATAAAATATGGATTAACGGGTAGACCAAAGTCATGGTAATTGGGCTAAAGTAGAACATGGGTTTATTTCAGTTGTTAAAAATGGACTTGAAGTTGGAATTAATGAATTGGTCATTAAAATTGGATAAAATGGGAACTGGTAATGGAATAGCATTTACAATACACCTTCCAAATGAACCGTAATCGTGCACCTTACACCCTTAAATTGAACCACAGTCTCGAAACAAGTTTATTCGGGAAATATGATATACCAACAAATATCTCTTGGTAATATTAGAAGAAAAATAACCATAATAACTTGAAGAAGAAGAAATCCTTGATAATCACACTTCAAACCCTCAATCCCCACTTCACTACTTGAAGGAGAAGAAAGTAAGAAGAATCATGTTTTATTATACACCTAAGCCATTGGGAAATCCTGATCTGCCAAGTCGTAGATCCTCTAAATAAAAAAATTCAAATCACAATAACCTTGCTTCGGTCTCATGTTTTAGGAACTTAATGTTAAGGAATAAATGTTGGTGTGGATGACCCAACAGAAAATGCGGACGAATGTGAGGCATAAAGTCAATTAGTGGTACTAAATAAGAGGGCAAATTTTGGGGTGTTACACCCCCCGAACCCAAAAATCTTTTAAGGTCTTTCCTGTTCTTTTATGCCCTTTCCTTTGGGTAAAATAAAAGCCGGTGGCGACTCTTGCTATCCGCAACATTTAACTAAAGTCAGTTCTCCCACCGTGTTACAGTACCCGACGGGATCCACACTTGTTTGTCTTGTTTCAAAGGGTGAGAAATAAGATGTTGTTGAACAAATGAACTGCTAACTGGAATGAGAAATGAAATGAAAAAAGAGTTGAAAAAGAACAAAAAGAAAGAATGGGGAAAATGTAGGGAAAATAAAGAATGTGCTCGAACGGGCCCTACCCCGCTGCCTACGTACCTCATCAGGATAATGAGGATCAGAGTCGACGTAGTTCGCCTAACTAAGGTGGGAACTATTTGTTTGTGTTTTTTATGGCTTGAACTGCGTATGTCTATGCTCAGGTGTTGCAGGCTCGTCTGGTACGAGTGCATTTACCGTCTTGCATGAAAGACAAGTCGTCACGAGTTCGCGTTGTGAGTGAATGAGATGAGAAAAGAAGTTCCCGCAGGATAATCGCTTGTTATTTGTTTTTGTCTTTTATGAGAAGTATTTTGAATTTGTTTGTGAAAATTCTCATACTAAGACCTATTCATCGCGGGAAGCATTTACACCTCGCCCTGAAACAGGACGCGTATAAACACTCCGCAACAAAGTCTCGTGTCGTACAAGAAAGTTCGATTTTAATTAAGTGTTTTATTGCTTTTCTTCATGAGGTGAGAAATAATGACTCAAATTGCAAAATGGAAAATCTAATGGGGACTAAGACACAACCCTAATGTTTGTTGATTTATTTACAAGGGATCCTATGGTTAATGAGGTATTCTAATCCTAATGGAAAAAGAACTTAGAACTATTAGAATGCAACTTACTTCCTAAGGAAGATAAGTTGATTCTAAAGCCAAGGCGAAACCTAATCAAGTGAAAAATCCATATACAAAGCATTAACAATTGAATGAAGAAATACAATTCAAAGCAAAACAATTAAAGGCATAAAACTAAAATAGTCCTAATTTTATTCTAAGTCTAATTAGTATGAATGCTAAGCCTAAGTTCTAAACTAAGGTCATTACCTAATATTTTCATTCTAAAAAAATCAGAATCTAAACTAATCTAAATCCATACTAAGTCCTAGGATTAAATCTAACTAAACTATTTTTTATTGAAATTTAATATACTAGCCTAAACTAGTAGAATTTATATACATAAGGCCTAAAGATTAATATCCTAAAAAAATAGCAAAGACTCTGGAAAAATTATGAAATTTATTCTATGAGGTCCTAAAACTACCTATAACATTGTGTTAAAAGGGATCCTAAAAAATCATAATTTTGCTATGCCTAAAAAATCATTATTTCCACCTAAGAATTAGTCATTATTTTCTAAGGATTAAGCCACTAAAACCTAAGATAAAATGTCCTAAAAAAATCCACTAAAACTACACTAAGTACTATTATGAGTCCTCTAACTATAGTAAAAAGAATGGGCCAAAAAGGTTACTGGAAGACCTTAAAATAAAATCTATAAAATCATGTACATTTGAAGAAAATCTATTAAAAACCATTTACATGAAAAATTCACGATAAAAT